>OY757928.1:2306641-2624141 GCA_963585895.1 Sepioteuthis lessoniana
TGGTGAAGATAACTTTTTAAAGAATTTTCTGTGTGATCAAGACTTATCATCAAAAGCTTTTGCAGCTTAGAAAGTTAAATGAGTTTTTATGATCAACCAAATGCTGCAATATTGTTTACTTGTTGACATGTGTAGATGGAATAAATTCTACTTTTTGGAGGTGCCCGTGGTGTAATGGTTATCGTCGTAGGAAATGGACACGGCGACATGAGTTCAATTCCTGGACTAGACTGATTGCATTTCACATAGCACTAATGCCCTTGGGAAAGGTATGAATCCATTTATTTTCCCTCCAGCTATGGGTAAATAGTAGGGCAGACTAGGTTCTTCAGCCTTGGTGAGGCAACTTGTCTAGGAGAAGGAAAACTCTGAATTCAAACCTGTTAAACTCCGCTTAAAAAGTTGACCTTGTGTCATGTCCTGTCTGAGCGGAGGGGTTGGTAAATATGATAAATTCTACTTTAAATTTGTCTCTCTCCTACTTTTGTAAGTTATTCATGAAATATATTCTCTCAATAAAAACAATATGACTCCCACAACACAAAGTAATAGATTCTTGAATGAATGTTTGATGCAATCATTTCAACTATTAAAATATTGTTGTCTCTCTGAGTGTAGTGTTGCTACATGGCTACTATTATAGTATAAAATATCTATGTGGGAAAATTCTACTGTATTATCCTTAGGGTTGTGTTTTTTATGAATTATCCTCTATGTATCTATGTGTGTATATAAGAAAAATGTAGAAAGATAAGTACAGATATTGCTTCAAGAGCAATCTATGAAATACTATAAATTTTTTTAGGGTATTTGTCTATGAAAGAGACTTATTTCAAAGAAACTGCAGTCACTATGTTTTAGGATAAGTAGTACAGGTTTATGGTTAAATTTTCTGAACTTTTTGGTTGGTTCTTGTGTGTGTGTGTCATATATATATATATATATATATATATATATATATATATATATATATATATATATATATATATATATATATAATATATATATATATATATATATATATATATATATATATATATATATATATATATATACACCTACACACACAATATTTCTAAAAAAAAGTTTATTTCTTTGTGTCTTTTTATTGGTAGTTTAGCCGAGTGGAAAATTGATTGTTTTTATCTTTTAAGTCTAAGTCAGGAGGAGCACTTAGTGTAACAGTTATCATTGTAGTTATCATTTGCGTTAATGCCCTTGGGAAATGCATGGATTCATCTGTTCTCCCTCCAGCTATAGGTTAATAGTAGGGTTGATTGGGTTCTTTAGCATTGGTTAGGCAGCTTGTCTTGTATAAAAGCTGAACTCAAGTCAGCTTTACATAGCTTAAAACATTGACCTTTATTCACTTCTTACCTGTAATGGAAGTGTTTGGTAAATACATACATGAATCAATCATTTAGAAACACCAACCATTAAGAATGTTTGAAAATGTTGAAATTTGAAGATATTGATTGTATGTGAAGCATAATAGAATATAGAATAAATTGTATATTATAGTTGATGAAAGTTTATGGTAATTTAACCTTGGTTGAGTGGAATTTTATTTTTTGATATTAATTTTGCTAGAAAAGGTGATGATAAAATATTGTGAAATATCAGTGGATTTGATTCATTCTCATTTGTTATGTTTATAGAGTAATACACAAGCCCCTTTTAAAGTATTGGCCAGTTGGTTGGCTGGGGGTGTAGAATACATCAACTGAACCTCTGCAGAGGGGTAAGACCACCCCCCAATGAGTGTCCTGAATATGACACTAGACAATCTGATGGTGAGGTTCCAGTAATGCTGGAGCTTTGGGGAATGTGGAGTACCCCTTCATTGCCATCGCTCCCAGGTCCAGTCTGGCCTGGAGTAGTAGTACCTGATAGGGTCCTATCTATGGGTCAAATAGAACTAAAATGTGTAATGCTAAACTGAATTACTTGAAATAGAACTGTTTTTGACTTTGAGACTGTACTTACACTAAACTGAATTTTTTGAAATAGAACTGTTTATTTGTATAAAAATGGATTTGGCATTAAATAACCTACCAGGGTTGATATGCCATAAATCCAACCAACCAACCAACCTTTTAAAGTAGATACGTGATCTACAACTCATACATTTAAAGTATTCTATGTTATTATGGCTACTTTGATTTTCTAGTATTTTTTAAAGTTTCAAAAGACTTTTCAATAATTATCTGATGAAGCTTGTAAATGTGTTTTAATATAAAAAAAATGAATACTTAACCAAATTTTAGTTTTCAAGTCATATTTCTTTCATCCTCCCATATATAAATTTGGATAACTACATAATATTAGATTGTTGATATGCATCATCAATGTATGTGTATTTTAAGTAGCATCATAAAAATCAGGTGAAATCTAAATTGTATAATGGTTTTAAAAAGTCAGTTTTAATAAATAATTGTCCTGTGTTTGTAATTTTAATGTTTTTTTTTCCATATATATGCGCAATAGATTTGTGTAAAGCTTTTATAATCAAGCCATAAAGTATTATAAGTTATCAATGTCTGTTAATATTTAGGTTTTTTCATTGATTTTAAAAAATCCACTATCTGAACAGACTCGTATGAGAAGCGGGGGGGCACTTGGAATTGATCAATTTTCTTTTTTTTTAAGGTTCAGTCCCTGATTGTCCTTACTGGAATCTTTATTTGGTGTAATTTTGAAGTAAAGTTTTTTAATTCATTCTTAATTGAAATTTATTCTAATAAACATGTTAGCTACCCATAAAAGTTTTGTTTTAAAGTTATCATTGTATCCTTTTCTTATTTCCAGACAAAGATTACCATGCAATAAAAAAGTACTTAGTAACTTATGGAAACAATTGAGGAATATCTTATTAATTTTAAGAAGTTTTTATTTCATCTTAATTTCAGTATTATTATTTTTTTTTTTTTTTTTGCAAATACTTACACAATCATTATATATTAGTATCTGATGTGGATCAGAAATAAAAAAAAAAAAAAGTCTTTTTTGAACACTTGCATCACTTTTATTTCAGGACATCTCTTGTATGATGAAGCTTCTTTAACCATTTCAGCTATTAGAGTTAATAGTTGACAGAAAATCACATCTAACCATATAAACTTATTCTTAATTTTCCCTCTGATTGCTTGGTGCTGTTTTTTTGTTGTTGATGTTTTTGCTTATATATACAAGTAGTATTAATAGTAATGTTATCATAATTAGATGAAACATTGTTGACCATTATCTGTTTTTGACTTGTATTTCTTTAATTTTAGTTGATTTCACAGTTATTCTATAGTTAGTAAACCATGTAAATTGGAAATATAAACTCTTGCTGAGACTTAAACTCAAATTGTTTTTACCTTGGAAAGTTTACTTTACAGAGCAGCACAAGTTATTTACCATTTAAAAAAAATAAATTACTTTATTTTTATTTATAATCTATCTTATTTTTTTCTTTTAGTAATAAATCAAATAATCTGTCAAAATGAATTCAAATAAAAGAAAAATTTCTTTATCATTTATTAAATGGTGACTTTTGTGCCATCCTATAGATTTGAGCAGTAAGATCTTACAGTTAGCATAAGATGGCAAGCCTCTTAAATTTGTTGACCAGTTCATATACCTTGGTAGCAAAATCTCATCTACCGAAAGTGATGTCAACATATGCATAAGTAAAGCATAGACTGCTATTGACAGGCTAATGACCACATGGAAATTTGATCTCTCTGATAAACTAAAATGGGTATTCTTCCTAACTCTAGCTGTGTCAGTACTATTGTATGGTTGCACCACTTAAACTTTAATGAAATGCTTAGAGAAAAATTTAGATGGAAACTACACAAGTATTTTGCATGTTGTTTTGAACATATCCTAGAAGTAGCCCCAAAACAGCTGCTATATGGCCACTTACCTCCCTTCTCACAAACCATCCAAGTAAGATTAACAAAACCTATTGGGTACTGTTGGAAAAGTAAGAAACCTCCTATGGTCTCCAACACACCAGTGGTGGCTGATTAGCAAAAAAAGTTATATTTGTCAGCTCTGTGCAGACACTAAATGCTGTCTAGAGTACTTATCAAGATCCATGATTGATAGGGATGGATGGTGGGAAAGAATCAAGGGAATCTGTGTTGTCATTACCCCTTGATGACGAATCTAAACATAAATGTATTCCTTGTATTTTTCAATTTACACTGTTTAATAATCACCTTAGAATGATGACCTGTACGATTTTAGTGAAAAGCAATAAAAATTGATATGGGGGGAAAAAACAAAAAAAATCATTTGACTATGCTTCATCTAATGAAAATCCATGATAATATTACCACCAATGTAAATAAAGTAAAATTAGAATGAAAGAAATGTAAAAAATGTAACAATGGATGAATGGATTGTATGTCAGTGAAAAAAAAGCAAAAAGTGTCTGATGTTAGATACCCCCGCTCAAACCATGGATGATGGAATAAGAACAGTTTATCTTTATGATTCAAATATAGGATTAAGTTAAAAATTTCTAGAAAGATTTTGAATGCAAGAAAAGGTACCTGAAGAAGACTGGAGAATACAGTAATCGAAACATTATGAGTATAGCAACCTGCAATATGGAGAGAATGATAACAACAGCACCTCATTTTGAAAATATGGACAGATGTCATAAATTATTTTGTTGAAAAGCTTGGGTAACTAATCTGGTTTTGACCTGGGTCATTTTGTGAAATGCATTGATAGGTTAACATTCAGACTACAGGTTTATACTTGTTAGGCTTTCCATATTGTTTGTCATTATAAAAGATTTTACACATTTTTTTTTCTTTTTCTAATTCTAGGTTGGAAAGAAAATTCTTGAATTTTCAAAAAAATTAACCCTCACGAATGAAAGGTTTTAAAATTCACTTTCACCAATTTTTTAAAGTACCAAAATGGATAATATAAAAATAATGTGTGCTGACAAAAGAATGTAAGTAGATATATATTTGTCATTTATTTTATTTTTATGTTTTGTAACTTCTATGGAGAATTGAACTCACTACACTAACAATTGGGGAAGTGTGCTTAATGTAATGGTTGTTGTCATAGGAAGTGAAATTGGTGACCTGTGTTCAAATCGTGGATGATTCAGTTCACATTAATACTCTTAGGAAAGGTATGAATCATTCTCTTCTTTCTAGCTATGAATAAATAGTTGGGCAGACTGTGTTCTTTAGCTTTGGTAAAGCAACCAGTCTAGGAGAAGGAAAACTTTAAATTCAAACCAGCTGTACTCTGCTTAGAAATTGACCTTGTGTTGCATTCTGCTTGTTGTGGAAGGGTTGGGTAACTACATACACTGACAAATATCCACAAGATTAGCTATTAACCATTATTCTTCAACAGAAACCTTATTCAGATGTCTGTTAACCCTAACATGTATTAAAAAAGGCTGAAAACAGTATATGGTGATTGTAACAAAAACTGAGATAAGTATATAAAAAATCAGGATTTTAGGTATAAAATATTTTGTCACATTCCATGTAAAGAATCAGATAATATGTAATGTATATTAAAAACAAAAATGTCCAAAGAATGTCAATAATAAATGTATCTTGCTATAAAACTGTCACGTGGTAATGTTAAAACTCAAGTAGCATAAAATTTTTATATAGATTTTTTTTTTTTTTTACAGTAACATTTTTGATAGAAATAATTTGGTAAAAAGTTTGTTCTGATTGACAATTCCTTTTTTTTTTTTTTTTTTTTCTCCAGTTTTCTGTTCTTGGAATCTAATTTTTCTAAAATTTATTGTCTAAATGTTTTTTGAATAATTAATCCAAAATTTAAAAAACTGATAATAAAAAGCAAAATTTTTCATTAGAGAAAAGGAACAAATTAAAATTTGATAATTTTCAGAATTATGACATGACTAATTTTTTTTTTTTTTTTTTAATTGTCATTAGTGATTTAAAAATAAACTTTGATAAGCGATTTTTTTTTTTTTTTTTTTTTTTTTTTTTTTTTTTTTTTTTTTCCATCTACCTACCAAGTTAAAATTGACATGAAACAAACTTTGATAATATAGAAAGGAAAACTAACAAAAAATGAAAACAATTTCATTTTCAAAAAAAAACAAAAAACAAATTAGATTGTCTTGGTGTCAAAAATAAAAATAAAACAAAAAAATCCATCTATCTGATGAATTGTACAATTTTATTTTTCTGTTTTTTTGTTTTTTTTTTAAATTTTTGTTTATCCTTAACTGCAAAAGTTAAGATCAAAATGTATTATTTGTACACCCTGCCTAGGATAAAATGTTGCTTTCAGGTGTTTTTGTTGAAGATCTGAGTGTAGTATCTGTATGTCTGGAAATTTAATTGAATATATTACAAAAAAGACCAAAAAAAAAACTTAAAATAATCATGTATATTAGTCATGGGCAACCTTTTTTGAGCAGGTGTCTGACACATAGCTCATCATCAGGTGGGCTACACTACTAAAAAAATTCAAAGTAATTTTTTTGTTGAAGATTTGCCTCAACTATTTTCACTACAGAACACCATGCATGTAAGCATCTGCTTTAAAGATAAGTAATTTTTTTTTCTTGTCGATAAAAGATCTTTTCAATAAAAAATTGAAGTCTTGAATATAATTACTGATATCAGTGTAATTAACACACTGCCATGATATATTATAGAATAATTTAAAGAAAAAAATGAATACTTGAAAAATAAATATATACAATTTGATTATCGTTTGTATATTGAAGAAAAAATTGAATATTTTGAGTGAGGGAATAAGTGAGAATCAAACAAAACAAATAAAATTTTAATGAACCTTATTTTCCTTATGAAATTAAGCAGATCATTCAGAAAGTACAATGAACTGCAATTTACCCATGACTGATGATCTCTATGCTTTATATATTTAGTTTTTCATATATAATTATTTTTTAGCAACTATTACATCTTATACTTTTTGAAATGATAACTTTTTTCATCTGCATATTTTATAGAGTAAAAAAGTAAAGTTGGCAACCGTAGTCGAGGGTGAACTGAAGGCCCACTTTTTGATAGCTACTACACCAAATACTACACTTTCATCCTTGACAGATATGCTGGAAAATGGCACTTTAATTCTAACCAGAATGTGTCCTAGGTATGATGTCAAACAGTATCTAGTGGTGAGGTTCCAGTTCTGAATCTCTGGGGAGTGTGGAGTAGCCTTTCATTGCTAAATACTTCTCGTTCCATTCTAACACAGAATGGTCAAACCTGTTATGGTCCTATCTATGGGATCTATTTTCAAATTATTTGTATTAGATAGAAATACTTGATATATAACCTTGCTCAGGTGGCTGGGGCTGTAGAATACACCGACTGCACCTCTGCAGATGGGTAAGACTCCCCCAAAGAGTGTCCTGGATATGACACTAAACAATTTGATGTTGAGGTTCCAGTGATGCTGGAGCTTTGGGAAATGCAGAGCGCCCCTTCATTGCCATTGCTCCCAGGTCCACTCTGGCTCAGAGTGGTAGCACCTGATAGGGCCCTATCTATGGATTAAATAGAAATAAACTGTGTAATTATGCTAAATTGAATTGTTTGAATTAGAAGTTTGACTAAACTGAATATCTTGAAATAGAAATGTTTTTGACAATTAAACGGCATACTTATGCTAAACTGAAATGTTTGAAATGGAACTGTTTTTGACATTGAAACTATACTTATGCTAAACTGAATTGTTTAAGATAGAACTATTTTGATATTTAGCTGTGTATAAACAAAATCTATACTTATACTAAAATGAATTGTTTGAATTAGAACTGTTTGACTAAACTGAATTGCTTGAAATAGAAATGTTTTTGACAAACTGTATACTCATGCTAAACTGAATTGTTTGAAATAGAACTGGTCATTTGTATAAAAATGGATTTGGCATTAAATAACCTTCAAAGGTTGATATGCCATAAAACCCAGTCAACCAACCAACAAACTTGATATATAACCATGTGCAAAAAAACTTAAACCACACAAAAATGTAAATATAAACATATAATGTATCCAATTTCTTGAGCTCTAAGCATAAAATAACCCTAGACAGATTGATATGCTGTTAAAATCCAATCAGCTAATCAACTTAACCAGAACATAGCTTCTTTCCTCGATCTTAGAAATAGAAGTGCCGATTATTTTTCATAGGACTGTTATTAACTGACTTTTAAAAAAATCCCAGATGATTTGATTTTATAATGATAAAAGCAAAATTAAAATGAAAACCAAAAAAAAAAAATATTAACTCTATAATTCATAGCAGAATTTAACTCGATTATCTTCAATTGTTTAATGATATCTTTTTAATACTGTCTAAATAAAATATTTGGTTTTAATGTTCATGTGTGTAAAAGTTCACAGAAATTTTATTTGAAGCACCTGAACAGTTTTATACTGTGTATTCTATCTCTAGTTTTCAAAAACTTTAGCACATACCTCAGGCAGAAAGACTGAATATGATATGATTGCAAAAAACTTAATAGCTTCTCTAGAGTAAGGAGAGTTAGCTAATGGCATGTGTCTTCTCTGTAAGTAACTTAAGATAGATTATACTAAGTTATAATGACAAGAATGAATCTCTCACTGGGGGGGGGTTAGATGTGGTTAATGTGTTAGACTGCAATATTATAGTAAGCAAGTTTGAAATACAGTTGTACTATTATGTTCATTTTCAGATTAATACCCTCAGAAAATGTCTAAATCTTCTTATCCTCCCCAATTTTAGATTAAATAGTGGTAATACTATTATTCTTCTAAAAGGATAGCTTTGGCATTAAATACCCCACAAAGGTTGATATGCCATTAAACGGAGAAACCTTAAATAGTACCACTACTGTTCTTCTATAAGGATGGCTTTGGCATTAAATAACCCACAAAGGTTGATATGCCATTAAACAAAGAAACCTTAAATAGTACCACTTCTGTTCTTCTATAAGGATGGCTTTGGCATTAAATAAACTACAAAAGTTGATATACCAATAAAATAAATGTATCAAACCAAAACAATTCCTGACTGTCTGAAGAGATAGTTTGGACACCATACTACCCTCTAAGATACTACTAGGTTTACTTGACAGTACCCATCTCCTTTGGATTAAATGGCTCTTGTAACAATGAAGAACCCCTGACCTGCTTAAACTTATCATTGTGTCAGGCTCTTTGTCAAGATATCTACTAAATGGGATAGAGCACACAGAAAATTGGGTTTATGTCTTTTAATTGATTGAGTACCTGCAAGAATTAAATTTTTTTTTTTTTTTGTTTCTAATGAAAAGAGCCATGCATACTAAAAATTAGGCGTGGCTGTTTATTTTATAATTGGAGGAACAATTCTCTTATAAAAATTTAAATTAGTATTTACTAACAAGAGTATCTACCAATACTTTTAATATGAGCTGAGAGAGATAAGACAAAATATTTTCATGAAATTCTTCTTGTATATTAGCAAGATTTTATAAATACAGAAATATACAAACATGAATATAAATACACATGAAAAAGAGTTTTTTTACATAAAGAAAAATCCTCATTATTATTGGAGAATTTTTTCTTATTTTTCATTCTTTCATCTTTTTGCAAATATGTAGTCCTTTTTCACTACTTATTCCTGAATATCCAACATATAGCTGGCCATGTGAAAAAATTTGTAACTTAATGTTCTTCTCAAAATTTATGACATGATATCAAAGGCTTTTTTTCACTGGATTTGGTGTGATATGACATTTTGCTATCTGGTGATCCCCAAAAGCCTGGGAGGTTAACCTCACATAATCTGTGTTGGAATCTAAAAAGTCAGGTCTTTTTGTTTTGCTGTGATTTTTGAACACACACACACACACACACACACACAGTCACACTTTATTTCTCCAGCATAGTAGTATAGATTAGCAGTTTTAGATTGAAATAAAATGCAAGACACACTCTTGAAAATGTTCAGTGGCAAAGTTCAAAGAAGAGAGAAAAATGATTTGGGATGATAATTGTTAAAAATTGTCTGGTAAATTTCATTAAATTTTAGTATAGCATGAACTTTTTTGTTTTTTAAAACCAAGAAAAAAAATCTTGTGCATCATATATTTGCTCTCTTAAGCTCAAATCATGTGATATTTGAAGTATTTCATTTTTGCATTGTAATGTGTTTGGGAAGGTAGAAACTGGTACACACCCTAATCTTTTTAATCTCCAAGAATTCCATACTTACAACAACCATTTACTCTTCATGTGACCTTTTTCATTGGTCATAGTGATTCCGTTAAAACTAGAAAGCTTTTACAAAATTGTAAAGATATCAGATTTCCTTAATAAAAGTAAACATTTTCTTTCAAGCCATTTTTTTCTTGTATTTATTTGTGATCTGCCTTTCCACATTATTGATGCATTTATTTAGGATTCTCCTGCCAAAAAAAAAAAAAATCAAAACCAGAATATAGACTACCATACACATTGAAACTATGACTACTTTAGCTGATAGATGAAACTGCCATGAACTTTTTTTTTTCTTTTCATTCACGATAGTAAAATACATATTTAACCAACCCCTGCATGACGAGGATGGGACACAAGGTCAATTTTTTAAGCAGGATTTAACAGCTTTGATTTCTGAGTTTTCTTTTTCCTTGATTGGTTGCCATACCAAGTTAAAAGAGCTCAGAAGAATACTTATATTCATAACTTTCCTGAAAGTATTAGCGCTATGCAAAATTCAAACAGCTTCATCTAGGATTTGAATTTAGGTTGCCATGTCCATTTCCAACAACTATAACCATTACAACATGAGTATCTGAAATATATAACACATCACTCAATGAGTTCTGACCCTGATATATAGATGGCACCACTAATAAAAAAAATCATATTATTTTTATAAAGTACTAACTTTCAAATGACATGTGTCAAAATTTGAGCCCTATCGGATAATTAGTTCACAAATTACAGTTATTCAAGTGAAACTACTGTTGCAAATTTTCAAAAAATGGAAAAATCTGAATTTCATGTGTTGACAAAGCATCGCTTTCTGATGGGAAAAAATTCTGTTCAAGCAAAGCAATGGCTTGATAAGTGTTATTTGGACTCTGCTCCGTCGGAAACAACAGTTAAGAGGTGCTATGCTGACTTTAAACGCAGTCGTACAGACATAAATGATGTTCAGGTCACACAAATTCGGCAGTTGTTCTGGAAAACTCCACAAACTTGTTTTGGCTGATCGTAAATTGAAGTTGCGTGGGATAGTAGAGGAGTTGAAGATGTTAGAAGGCAGTGTATTCAGTATTTTGCATGAACATTTGCCAATGAGAAAGCTGTATTCAAAGTGGGTGCTGCGTTGGCTCACAGTCGATCAAAAATGTGTCAACGATTCAGAGCATTGTTTGCAACTATTTCAACATAACAAAAAGGAATTTTTGCATAAATATGTGACAATGGATGCAGCATAGATCCACCACTTTACTCCAGAGTCAAATCAGTGGTCAGCTGAGTGGACAGCAGCTGGTGAAAGCCGTTCAAAGAAACCAACGATGCAAACACCAGCAGGCAAGGTTTTGGTCTCCGTATTTTGGGATGTGCAAGATATTTTGTTCATCGATTACCTTGAGAAAGGAAGAACCATCAATAGTGAATATTATATATAGCATTATCGGTGTCCATTTTTTGGTGATTTCTTCCTTCACCAATGTTTGATGGAAGAAATTGCTAAAAAATGTCCACAAATGAAAAATAAAAAGTGCTCTTTCACCAAGACAATGAACCATGTCACAAGTTGATTGTAATGATGGCAAAACTATGAATTGCTTCTGCACCCACCCTATTCTCCAGATCTGGCTCCCAGTGACTACTGGCTGTTTGCAGGCCTCAAAAGAATGCTCCAGGGAAAGAGATTTGGCTCCAATGAAGAAGTGATATTGGAAACTGAGGCATATTTTGAGGCCAAAGACAAATCATTTTACAAAAAAGGCATCAAATTGTTAGAGAAGAGTTGGAATCAGTGTATCACCCAAGATGGAGACTGTTGATAAATAAAGTTGAATTTTGCCTGAAGGTTGTGGTTTTATTAGTTATACTCAGGAATTATTGAGTGATGTGTTTTATATATATATATATATATATATATATATATATATATATATATATATATATATAAAAGTTTTCATCTACCACTCTGTGTGTGTGCGCGCGCGCATATATATATATATATTCTTAATAATGTAATTCATCTTAGATGTAGACTAATTGCCCTTCAAATTTGCATGAACAATAAAGTTATCCCTGACTATATTTTGAGAAGTATTTCAAAAATAAAATGCCATAAAACAAATGTGGAACATGCTTTTATAAAAGGTGAAATTGTCTTTTTTTTCTATGCCTATTATTTCTGTCAAAACCTGTTTACAGATATTATGGAAGAAATCTTTGACATCCCTTAGCTTCTTTGATATAATCCGCTTTTTTAAATATCTGTCCAATAATACACAAAATAAGATTCTCTTTAAAAATAGGAGTTTCTTACATTTCCTTATAAGGAGGAAGTTTAGTTGTGTGATGACATCTGATAGACATATATTTAATTTTTCTTTGTATGTTTTGTCGGATTGTGAAAAATTGGTGTTGTTGAGAAGATTAGATTTTTGCGTCCCCACCCCTTTCGTAACATTGATTCAGTTATGATTTTTTCTGAATTTGTGTTATTGTTCTTACAATTACTGAAATTTTCTCTAGTGTCTCAACTTAGTTTGACTGACCTATTTGAAAACATGTTTAGCTGACCTAACTCATGAGTTTGCTGATACTACGGTTGACTCGAGGAAATTCCTGTGGTAGAGGAATCCCTTCGAGGTGGCTAATGGCTTAATACACAATTCTGACATCCTGCTTACTAGACCGGATAAGAGTGCTGGTGTTGTGATCCTGAATTGTACTGATTATATTACAAAAATGGCTACTGTTTTGGACGATACTTCCAAATTTCTAAAACTTGGTGATTTATCCCTTGATGACACCCATAAGTTGGAAATTAAGTTGCAGATGCAGTTTCTTGAATTGTTCTGGAAAAAATCTATTTCCAGAGAAGTTTGAGTTAATCCGTTCCATAGGCTTGCAGGGATCAAGAAGTTATGGATTACCAAAAGATTCATGAGTCTGAATCCCTCTACGACCTATTTTGTCCATGTGACATACTGCACAACATGCATTGGTGAAATACATCAATCAGTTACTTAATCCTGTTTTAGAATTTTATTCAGGATTTTGTGTTGGTGATTCATTTTTTTTTTTTTTTTTTTTGCTTCCATTATTCGTCAACTCTCTCCTTGTATTGATTCTCAATTTTTGGTGTCTTTTGATATTGCTTCATTGTTCACCAATGTTCCCCTTGATGAAGTAATTCCTATCTGTGCTGACTTTTTATACTGTAATCCTTTTACATCAGTTCTTCTTTACCTGAAATTTTTTTGTAGAATTGATGGAATTGGCTACTAAGTCAGTTTCCTTTAGTTTTAAAGGCACCCTGTATCGTCAGGTAGATGGTATTTCGATGGGTTCTCCCCTTGGCCCTATACTCGCTAGTATTTTTGTCGGATTTTATAAGAGACTCCTTTTTGATAGGTTCCCTAAGCCATACATCTATTTATGTTATGTTGATGACACATTTGCTTGTTTTAGTTCATGTAACAAAGCTCTGTTGTTCTTCCATTGCTTAAATGATTTACATCCTTCCTTAACTTTTACTATGGAGGAAGAGAAGGACAATAAATTACTGTTTTTGGATGTCTGCTTTCTTGACTTGTCTATGTAGAAATCTTATGTTCACTGGGTTGTATCTAAGTTGGGATGCTTTTGCTCCTAAGTCTAGAAAGGTCAACCTGATTAAGTGTCTTATATTCAGGGCTTTAAAGATTTGTTCAGATACCAAGATTAAAAGTGAATTTGAGCCAATTAAAAATTTATTTTTGTGTAATGGGTATCCTGAGAAAGTCATTGCTAATACTCTTAACTTAACTGTGAGCAAGTTCAGGAATGACAACAGGCCATTTGGCTCTTCTAAATGTCTAGTTTATGTTAGACTTCTTTGGATTGGTTCTGCCAGCCAGTTAATTGCTGATAAAGTTACTTCTGTTGCATGCTATTATAAAGAGGTTAAAATTTGAACTTTCTTTACTCTCAGAGCCACATTTTGCTCTATCCATAAAGATGTACTCTCTATCTTTCAGCAGTGTAATTTGATTTATAAATTTCAATGTTGTTGTGATGCAACATATATTGGGTGTACTTTGCAATATTTTGAGCTAAGGGTGAGACAGCATGTTCCACACAAGGAATTTGTGATCGTACAACATCCAGGCATTTACAAATGTTAGATTCCACCGTCTGTGAACATTTGAATGCTATAAATACCTGTGCGGCCAATTATAATGATTAGTGATTTGCTGTTTTGCACAGAACGAGGACGAAACAACATCTTAATGTCCTTGAGGCAATTTATATTTTGTTTAATCGCTTGTCTCTGTGTAAACAGAATCCAAAGCACTCCTTGCATATTCTTGAAGATGTTTCTGGTGTGACTTAGGGTCATTTTATTTGTTTTTTCTTTTTTTCCTTCTCTGTTTTGCTCAGTCAGTTGGGGCTGTAGAATACACCAACTGCACCTCTGCAGAGGGATAAGACACTGCCCCCACCAACAAGTGTCCTGGATATGACACTAAACCATCTGATGGTGAGGTTCCGTTGATGCTAGGGCTTTGGGGAATGAGAAGTACTCCTTCATTACCATTGCTCACAGGTCCACTCTGGCCTTGAATGGTAGTACCTGATAGGGCCCTATCTATGGGTTAAATAGAACTAAACAGCATACTTATGCTAAATTGAATTGTTTCAATTAGAATTGTTTGACTAAACTGAATAGCTTGGGGCTTTGGGAAATGAGGAGCACCTCTTCATTGCCATTGCTCCCAGGTCCACTCTGGCCCAGAATAGTAGCATCTGTGGGTTAAATAGAACTAAACTGCATACTTAGGTTAAACTGAATTATTTAAATTAGAACTGTTTGACTAAACTGAATAGCTTGAAAAAAAAATGTTTTTGACAATTAAACTGTGTACTTATGCTAAACTGAATTGTTTGAAATGAAACTGTTCTTAAGCTAAACTGAATTGTTTGAAATAGAAGTATTTGCATAAAATGGATTTGGCATTAAATAACCTTCAAAGGTTGATATGCCATAAAACCCAACCAACCAATCCTTTGTTGAGCGAACATTTTTCATATCACCCCTTTTTTATTTAATTGTTGTTTATATTCTTGACTTTTAAATGTCCTCTGGTTGTATCACTTGTCAAATCACCAGATGAAAGAGCTCTAGTGTCATATTAAATATTTCCTATTTAATTTTTTTCCCTTTTCTCCTCTCATTTACATCTCCACGTAACGACATATGATTCCTTTAAGTATTTGGCTATACAAATTTGCATGTACCAATAATTTATATATATGTGTGTGTGTGTGTGCGCGCGCAAAAATAAGCAGTCACCAAGTACTGTTGAATTTGTGTTTATGCTGTCCTAACTTTTATATATATATACTTTTGATATTGGCTGAAAATCATGTAATTGTTTGATATAACCTTGGTTCACCTCTTTATATTATAATCCTTTTTTATTCTAAATTCAGAAAATAAATTGTGTCACTTATTGGTTTTGAGTTTGACAATAGCTATAAAAAACAAACTACCATGTAAATCTTTTTTTATTTGGAAAAAAAACACAATCTTTTATTTCAAAACATTGATTAAATTGTCAGTTTTGTAAAAATGTTAGATGTTTAACTTTTCTCATTTTACATTTGCCAAATGTTAATCCAAGAAACAAACAATGGAATTAGTCAGACTTCTCTTAGAATATTGAACAGCTGTTTATATTTGCCATAAAATAGCAGGTTTTTTAGAGTTATGACACTAGGTTTATGCAGTAGTTAATTAAAATAGTGGAGAAAGTTTGCCTTCTTGGAAAAATGAAAATCAGCAGTGGATATTTATTAAGTTTAGCTTAGTATGATGATATTAGGCAAAAATAAAATGGGATAAGTTTAGGAAGATTGTGTTGTACCAGTTTTTTAAATGGGAAATGTTTGTCTACCTTGAAAATATTCAATATTTTGCAGTTATCCCATAACCTGGTTTGGTCATGGGGAGGGGGTGCTACTTTGTAGCATGTCTTCGGCAGGAATAGCTCAGGGGAACTCATTCCTCTTTGTGTGGTTTGAATTCAGTTTTCCTTTTAGACTGGTTGCTATATCAAGTTTAAAGAGCCCAGTCTGCCCTACTATTTGCCCATAGCTGGAGGGAGAATAGCTTTATTCATATCTTTCCCTATGATATCAATGTGAAATACAAACAGTTTCATTCTGGTAGCTGTGTTCATTTCCTACAATGATAACTTACACCACCAGCGCTTTGAATTGTTATGTCGGCTTAAAAATTGAAATCTGATCCAAATAAAAGTTATGTCATATGACAATTTTAGAGCTTATCTGGCATTTGTGCAAGGTAGGTGATTTTAAGTTTATTGCCTAGTCCCAGGAGGCCTTTCCCATCAGCAGGGCCGAGTTTATTGCTCGGCACCTGAAGCCACCCTCAAGTATTTTTTGTGACTGCTGAGTATGTCTCAATTTCTGTGTGCCTCTCCTCACTTTGACCCAAATGACCTTGTGTGAAATCTGATTTGGGAGGAAGTTGGTTAAGTCCATACTTCATATAACAATCACCTGAAAAAGACTTAAAGTTTCAATTGTTGAAATACTGTTACTATGACAATCAAAATGAGAATATTAATGAAGACATATCAGTGCATTGAAATTTAAAAAAATTAAACTTTTACAATCAAAATTTCATTTGGTTTCTTTTTAACCTCTTGAACTTAAGCCTGATATTTTGGGCTGAGTGCTATTTTACTGTACATGATAAGCTCAATATTTTGGGTTCAAAGAGATCATGTCAAATTTTTCTAATTTAAACAACTATTAGCAGCATTATAATGGAATGATGAGATGTCTTTGATCTGGAATAATGTTTGAATGTGTTTTGTAATTGGTTGTATATTGTGAATTTTGTATATCTGTGATGGTTAACGTGCTAAGTTTTCAGAGAGTTAAAGCAAAAATCTCCTGAAGAAATATTATTAATAGAATTTATGAAAAAATCTGTGTGTGTGTGTATATATATATATATATATATATATATATATATATATATATATACGCACACACACAACTGTATGTATATTAGTGTGCAAGAAAATATCATCAGAGCTAGATTTTTCTTACCACCAATACACTTAATACTCTTAAAGAGTAAAAGATTTTCCAGTCCAATTTGCAACTGAATGATAATTTTTGTAGGATCTGCATTTGTGTTGAACATAATTTTTTTAATCTTCCAAATTTTTAATATGACAAAAAAATTAATTATTATGGAAGTGGATCTTTGTAGATCTTGTATCAAAGTAGTTTTTTCTTGTTACTAATAAATTTTGAAAATGATTCAAAATTAATGCAATTAATAAGATATTATTATTAGATTGGTTCGTTGGCATATCAACCCTTGTAGGTTATTTAATGCCAAATCCTGTTTATATATATATATATATATAAGATTTGTAAATGAATAGTTTATGAGAAACATTCTAAACAAACCAAAGATCATTTGTTTGCATGGTTAAATGGTTTCAAGTATTGCTATCTAACATTAATATTTTTTTTTACACACTGTTAAATAGTCTTAAGTATTGCTATGTAACACTAACCGTTCAATTGAATATTAGTTCTTTGTTTGCACATAGTTAAATGGGTTGCAAATGAATAGTTTGTAGATAACATTTTAAACAAGCCAGAGCTCATTTGAATGCACACAATTAAATGGTTTCAAGTATTCTTATCTAACATGAATAATTGTATTTAGTATTAATCATTTGTTTTCACAGTTAAATGGTTAAACAGTTCTATTTGACCCCTAGATGGGACCCTAACAGGTATTAACATGCTATGTCAAAGTTGACTTGGAAATAATAGCAATGAAGGGGTACTCCACATTCCCCAAAGCTCCAGAACTGGAACCTCACCATCAAATTAGCGTCATATCTTGGACACTTGTTAGGAGGATCTTATCCCTCTGTAGAGATGCAGTTTGTGTATTTTACACCTCCAGCCAACTGGGCTGATTAATATTAATAAAGGCTTATGTGATTATTAAGAAAATACAAACAATAAAAAGTAATTATGCGATTTATTAAGAAAATAAAATACAGTTTTAAAAACTATTGGTAGTTTAAAAAAAAAAGAATTTTAAATTGTCTAATTTTTGATCAATTTTTTTTTTTTTTTTTACATAAAATATGGAATATGAGTAAGTAAAGTAAAGTTGGCGACCCCCCCCCAGTCGAGGGTGACCCAAAGACCCCCTTTTCAGTAGCTTCTACACCGAGGTGTCGGGGAGGGTGCTACTCTTTTCCCTGGATTACTCCACTTTACCCTTGATATGTACCTTATGATACTGAGTGTTAAGCAAGGAGGTATCAAGTACCATTTTTAAAGTTTTTGGTATGACGCGATCAACAGGATTGAACCCAGGTCTCCCGGACTATTGGCAAACACTCTACCAACTATGAGTAATAGTCATTATTTTATTGTCATTTCTTTTTTCTGCAAATTAATATTTATTTATAAACAAAATGAGAGAAAAAAAAACATTATTTAATTCTTTTTGTTGTCCTTTGCTTTATTTGCCATCCTTTCAGCATTGTAACATTAATGTACAACTTACTTGTTTTGGTCATGATTTGATTATGAAAGCATGAAAGACAACGGAGAGAATCGTGATGTGTGTAAGAAAATTTTCCAAGTTGGAATACCTCAAAAGTATCCATAATTTGGATCCCTGTTGCTGAATCAACCTGAAACCAATTTCCTTTTTATTATTGAGCAAATATCATAGAAATGTTTAAAATATTCCATTTTCTTAATAATTTGCTTAGAGATAGATGGATTTGATAATAGATATTTGCTTTAATGTGCAAACGCACACTAAAACTGGGAGGTCAGCTCAGTAATTAAAAATGTTCATTCTTTTATATTTCTTTTTTATTATTCTAATAATAATTATTCCTAGAAAGACATTTGAAGTCTTTTTAATTGTATGAGTTTTTTTTCCTTTCTTGTAGATATTTTCTACATAGCCATAATTTTATTTCACTCTATGTATATTGACAGATCGTTTTTATTCTTATTTAAGTTCATATTTGTCCAGGTTAAAAACAGTAAGAGTAACCCGAATCTCAACTTTTTTTTAGACCTTATTTTTCCGATGCAGGTATCATTGTGGAACGAGAAAAGTTTCAGTAAATAGGTCAAAACTTTTAATCTGGACTATGTGTTATACTCTTGACACAAGAACAGTTGTTGAGTAGAAATTTGACATTTTATAGTTTTTTTTGTTGTCTGTGATAAGTTTATCAAGGATTTTGTTATATCAGATATAAATGATTGTAGGTGTTACAACAAAAAGTAAATGAAGGAAACCTTGATGGACACTTTATTTTTTTATCAGCAAATTGTTTAAAAAAAAAAAAAGACTTAAAATGTATTGGATGAGGCCTAGTGGTAAAGGATTGGGGAAGTAGTGTAATTTTCAGAAAGTTGAGAATTCAGTCTTTGGCCTCAACAGTGCAAGAAGTATGTATTTATCCGACTTCTCATGAAGTCATTTTATAGTGAGAGGCAAGGCATGAATCAAGAATTGTGTATGGTCACTTACAAAAAATGCTTGTTCTTCTTGAGAGGCGTGTTAGGCGCTGTGCTATAAATTCAGCCTTGCCTCTTCTAGACAAGGGGACAAGTGCTACCTCCTGGGACCAAGCGAATAATTATCTTACCCACCCAAAGTGCAAGAGGTGCTACAGCTTAGAGAGAAAAGAATAGGGTACCATAAAAACTCGGTAGTTATATGAGATTTGAAGAAAAATAAGATGTGTGAATGAATTTGCTGGAATGTTTATATATTTATTCTCTTTCGCTCTGTTCCAGCAAAATTTCATAATGATTGGCATTTTTGTTGCCTGTAATGACAATCTCATAACAAACAGTTATTAATGTTCTTCAATATTTTTGACATGTGGTTTCACACGAGCACATGTATGGGCGAGGACAAAACTGCCCAATCCTTGCAACCTGTATCATTAAAGCATCAGACCATTCCAACCTTCCTCTTATAGTGCAATGATGGGGTGCTGTCTCGTAGATTCTGATCCCGGAGGAACCAGTATTATTCCTCTTACGTCGTGCTCTAAGCCTTTTCTTTTAACAAATTTTCTTAGAATGTCTTGATCAGGACTGGAAGAGCGAAACTTAAGATTCTAAGCAGAGCACACACAGATATACTCGAATCTTCGACACGAACCATACGTAAACAATCTAGTCGTTTTATGAGTACTATGATAGTTATTAAGCAATTTTTGGTACTTGCCCAGAATAACCCTGATGAAATGTCTGCCATAATATACAATGACCAACTTTGAACGACTTTTAATTCGCCAATTTCTTCAGCGGGCTATTCTGGAAAAGTAACCAGTTTCCAAATTGAGGTTTAAAGTAATTTTTGGATGTTTTATATTATTGAAAAGTCACGAGTTAAGTATTATTAACGACGCGCTTAAATCTGATGAAACATGATTTTAATCTACAACATATGTTACATTCAAATGCCTGTATAGTTTTTTTTTTTTTTTTAATTCTAAGTTTAATAAAAGAGTGATGTTATTATTTTTATCATGACCCTTACATTTCAAAAGAAAAAAGCGCAATCATTTTGTTATTGATACTAACACATTACATAAAAATCTTAAACCTGCTGTGTAAGGGGAGGGGAAGCAACTTAAAATCATGAGTTTATTTACTGTTTTTATTTTGTGTCTTTTTGTTTTGGGTTTTACCATTTCTACAAAAATGTTAAAAAAAAAAAAAAATGACGTTAATTCATGCTTTTTCATTGGATGAAAAACGTCTTAATTCTAAAAAAGGGAAAACCCAATATTCTTTAAATGGTTTTATTGCTAGTTTATAATAGTTATTCAGTATCTTTAGAAAATCTAGTATTGTTTCTAGACTTATTTGTTTTTTCTCATTTATTTCTATTGTTGGTATTAAGCAAATAAGCTTTCCCCACCTTTATTCCTTCTTTTTGTTGCCGTTTTATGAAAACCGGATCTATGTCTTTTTTTCTTTTTACCAGTCGTCAAGTTCCATGTTAGTCACATGCGCAGCACGCACCTGTTAGCTAGTGAATTTCTCACGCTTAGAAAAATTATGAACTAGCATCACAACTAGAAAGTTTTTTTCCCTACCGGAATTTGTGGAGACATTAATCGACTTCTTGAAAATATTTCATTCATGTAAAAAAAAAAAAAAAAAATCATTGGCACGTCTAAAAAGGATAAAGAAGTTTAAAAGGTAATGTACACATTTTCTTGAAAAAATATTTCAAACCTAAGCAATATCAAATTTTGTTTTGTTAATTTAGTTTTTTTTCGAAAGGTTCGAATCCTAATTAATTTCAAGAAGAACAATGATAAATTTTTGATTGAGGGAAGGAAAATTGCATAAATTTTTTTCTATTAGAACGTAAAAAGTTAAATAAAAAAAACTATTTCTTTTTATGTTTATCTAAACGGAAAGTAGTCGACATATAAATCCAATTTTAATTTCGTAAAAATAGAATGCAATTCTCGATAAATTCATGGTTTTTATTTTAGTTGAATTTCTCTTGTTACTTATTAGAAATCTTAAACTTTTACAATACAGTTTTTTAATGTAAAACAACGAATAAAGCAAATGGGGAAAAATGCCCCGTTGCTCATACTACACAAAAATGATTTTTCCAACTCGTAAATAATTAATTTTTTAAAAATACCTCGTTTAAAATTTTATATTTTAACATCCCAGGACTTAAACTAACAAATTAAAATTCAGCTTTATTTCTTTAGAATTCCCTTTGTACTCTAGTAATGTGAACGAAAACATTGGTTTGTGAGTGAAAAGTATTGTATGAATAGAATTTTGTAGCTTTTTAAAAGGAGTGATTTTAATTCCACTAAAGAAGGAAAAGAAAAAAACAACAACAAAAAACTAAACTTTACTTTGAAAATAGTTTTGAATAGTAAAAGGACGAAGCTTGGATTTCCCCCCTTCCCAATCCTAAAAACTTCTTCGTCATTTTAAACTTTTTATTTTTTGTGTTCATTGAAAACTTAAACAAAAAGAAAAAAATATTACCCCCTTTTTTTTAAATTTTTTTTTTTTTTTTAGATCCTTGTTTCTATATAAAATTATAATTAATTTATTATTGTATTAACATTGTATTATACATTAAAGAAAAAATTATCTACAAATAATATTTTTTTTGTTTATATCGGTAAAGTAGGAGTAATATACGGAGGTCTTTACTTCGATGTGGCACAAGGCCAAATGAATGGGGTACCAATGAGATTCGAACTCACTCGTGTAGGTTTGCTAGTCTTACTTGCTAACCATTACACCACCAGAGGTGCCCATATCGGTAAAGGAGTTACAATTCTGTTTCCTCTTTCATTCTTCTTTTTAAGCACTTGACGGAAATTTTCGATGGTTTTTCATTCTTTCCTAAAATTTTTTGCATTTATTTATTTCTTTATTTATTTTTACATGAATCTTGATTAAGGATTTCTTAATATTCATCCTGCTGGGGGTTACGTGGTGCACGATTGTTATAATACGGGAAATAGATTAATATGAATCTCGATTTCAACTTTCTAGCTAAAACAAAACAAACCCTAAGTTTCTTTTTTTTTTATATATTGCTTGGAAAACTTGTTTGCGTAAAAAAGAAAATTTATGTTAATCTTTTAATATACACAGTAATCAGTAAAATACAGTGTAATTAGTAATAATTGGTTGGAAAATTATAATTCCCTTCGCACTTAAAAAGAAAATGGGTAAACCGTATTTAATACCAAGTGTAAGTAGTAGTAGTTACAGTTAGAATTTTAGAAACACAACTAAGAAAAAACAAAAATGAAACTTTTATTCGTTCCGTTATCCGACTCGTAAAATTTCGTGTTATTTTTCCAAATAAACAATGAAAACTATTCTAAAATAATTAAACAATGTTTGATAAGAATTGAACCTGAATATGAAGAGTTGTATAGATGAGCTGTGGATACGTTATCAAACTTCTGCTTATTTAACAATTTTACAATGGAGGAGAGATAAAGTTATTTACTAAGCTTAGCTATGGAATAAGACCAGAAGTATTCGGTACCCAGTGAGAACCGAACTCACTAACGATAGTTTGCTAATCTAGCTTGATGACTATTACACCACGTAAGGTGACAGAAATGTAGTTAACCTCCCCTCCAAGTAAGAATTGAAGAAATTCGGGGGGGGGAAGTTTTTACGACTGTTATAAAAAAAAATGTGGAAAGAAAATTTTCGATTATTTGATTTTTTCTTTTTTTTTTTTTTTTTTTTTCCTTCTCCGGGTGTGTATAGATTTGGATGATATAACAAATGCATTTCTAGCTAGCAAATATCTAATGATTTTAATAAATTGATCACTTTTTTTTAATGTTCTCTCCACATGCCTAAAGGCAAACACAAAGAAAACAAAACAAGTCGTTTGAACTCAAGTGTTTTGCACGTGGCCAGTTACAAAGTAACAGGAAAAAAAGCCTCGATTTTTGGCTTGGGGGTGGGGGAGTCATTAAAAAAAAATTCAATTAATTTATGGTGGCGGGTTTTTATAATTTAAGTGAGACAAGGAATTAATCGAGTAAAACAATTTTGGTTTAAGATACTTTTTTTTTTTTTCCTGGATTCGTCTTGTGACCGGATGTGACCAAAATCATTCAACCAATAGGAATAACCTGCATTATCATTGGGAAGTTGTTTAATTTAATTTTTTATCACTCATAAGATAGGGAGTAGTGCTGAATAAAATTAAAAAAAACAATTCTTATCTTAGTTTTTATTTTTATTTAAAATCTATTTAGGCTAGTATTTAGTAGACGAGAGGTGTGTTCAAAAAGTATGGGTGAAACATTTTTTCAAAATACTTAATATATTCAACACGCTTTATTCCAGCAAGTTTTCCATTGGTCAAAGCATCTCAGTATCTCCCATTTTGATTTAGTGCGAAACTGTACCGTGTCGTATTAAAAAAAAAATCCTTAATATCTTCAAGTCTTTTACCCTTGAGATTAATTTGAAGTTTAGGAAACAGTTTCACAGAGCTAGGTGTGGGTGAGTATGGAGGTTATTTCAATTGCACAATCTGGTTTCATCAAAAACTGTGGCGACTGGCTTCATTATTTTTTTTAATTTTTTCTTTTCTTTTTTTTTTCGAATTGGCACTGACTTGTCTAGATTTCATCATTTTATTTGTTGCTCAGCTGTGTGCGTTAAAAAAAAAAAAAAAGGAAAAAATAGCAAGTTTAAGCTTTAGTTTTGATACTTTTGATCACGCTTCAAGATAAAACTGTAAGAGAATAAAAAATGCATTGAATTTTCTTAGCTGTGTATTGGTAACGAGATAAACGAATTAATTGAATAATATCAATTTTCAAGACACCTTTGCAGGGTCTGCGGACCTTGTGTGGTTTCCGGATCACAGTTTGAAAAACACTGCTTTAGGAGAAGGAAAGAGTCAATCAAGGGAATTCGTATAATCGGTATGACAATCATTAAAAAAAGACCCCCCCCAAAAAGTCATACGAGTTTCAATATCATGATATTAAAACTTTTTTTTTTCTTTTTAAATTTAGGGTTACTTTTATGATTTTTGTTTCCTCTGCTGAAAAGAAGACTCGCCCCTCTAAAAAAAAAAGTCTGGGGAGTGTCCTGGAGAACTGCATCTCATGGTAAAGGAGATCTGAGATTTTGGTATTATTCCTAAGTCCATTCTGAATTGGAGTAATAGTACCTGTTAAGGGTCTCATCTATGGACCAAATAGATCTGTTTGAAAATTATTTGAATTTGATTGGATTGTATGTAAAAAAAATCCCCTAAACCCTGACTGCATAAAATGTATGAACATTCAATGAATATGATTACCTAACCACATGAAATAAACCTTGATGGGTTGACATGCTGTTAAAATTAATATCACTTTTTTGTTATGACATTCAAAATCTTTAAATTAAAAAAAAAAGTTAAGTCTAAATCATTAACAGAATATAATTTATATCTAATAAGATCAGCATACAATATATTCCACAAATTGTTACTTTACACGTATACCTTTTGATAATTTGTGTTTTGTTAGTCTGATAAGTAAACTTGAGAAAATACCATATTGGTATTTGTTTAAAAATACAAATGCTGTATGTTTAAAAATGTATAGTGAAGTTCAGTATTGAGCTGGGATTGTATCCTTCCTTATCAAAATTAATGGTGAATATTCTAAACAGTGAAATTCAGTATTGTTCTTGCATTCCTTTTATAAACTTGTTTTTATTAGTTGCCATTTGTATAAATTTCTGAAATGATGTTTCATTTGTTTACGCTGTTTTGTCCAGCATATTCTCTGGCCATCTTTGGGTGTCCATCATATTCAATAGTTTTCTGATAAAATAGGTATATTGTTCTTATTCATTTATTTACCTATCAGATCCCAGTGTCTCTCCTCTGGAATTTTCAGAACTGGTAATTGTCAATTTTTTCTTTTATCATTATGCCTCATTGAATATTTTAACATTACCTGATCCCAGGAATTGAACCCTCAAATTCAGCACTTTGATTCATGCGTCTTTCTGACAGAGTAAAGAAATGAGAATGTTATAAGGAAATTTTAAAAATAGAATGTAGCAGATATCTGAGAAAGGGCAGAGGGCAATGCAATTCTGATAACTAGTCTGAAAGAATCACTGTATCAATGTAGTGTGGTTGGGGATCCTTTGTTGCAACTTGAATCTGAATTTATTTTTATATAAAACAAATTTCTGCTTGGTTGCTGTAAAGTGAACTATCCAAGTTTTTTTTACCATGAACAAATTGTGTTCCAATGCGTAAATATTATTTGAAATATATTTCATATTTTTTTGTTCCTGTGTATTGAAGGTAGGTGTGTCAAAGTTGTGTTATTTGCTTGAGTTGTTTAATTTTTTTCTTTCTCTCCATAGAAATATATAGATATGTATATGAATGTTCAATATGTGATCACAATGAAGTTTTTGTGCTTGTGTGATATTTTCCTTTTTCTCAGGAAATATAGGTTTTTATTTGTTATTGATATCTCTGTATGTCAAAATATACCACCCCTAAAGTTGTACGATTTGTGTTAAATTGTACACACATTCAAAAATCATATATATATATCCTAATTTTAATTAGCTGTTTATATAATAGCCCATAATATTACAAGTCTTATTTACTAAAGAAATATGTCAATGTTCATTCACTCTTAAACTCTGCAAATTTTGGCAACTGTATAAAACAATCATCATTATTATTGTTGTTGTTTAGCATTTGACTACATTTTGATCTAGTTTATGTAATCAAAGAGCTTGGTTTTGTTTTTCATTTTTATTATTGCCACTAATTTTCCCTAAAACCCAAACTTGACTTTGGTCATTTTCTTTAACAAATTAAATATTTTTGACTGTAAGAAAAAATTTGAAACACAAGATTTTAATTTTTTTTTACCTAAGATTTGATCAAGACTTGATAATCAGTCTGCATTTTATATTTTATAACTCACAGAAGAGAGATTGATAAGTTAGTTGGTTGGTTGGGTTTTATGGCATATCAACCTTTGTAGGTTATTTAACATCAAATCCATTTTTATACAAATAATCTGTTCTTTTTCGAACAATTCAGTTTAGCATGAGTACACAGTTTATCAAAAACATTTCCATTTCAAGGTATTCAGTTTAGTCAAATAGTTCTAATTCAAACAATTTAGTTTAGTATAAGTATAGATTTTGTTTACACACAGTTAAATGTCAAAACAGTTCGATATTAAACAATTCAGTTTAGCTTAAGTACAGTTTCAATGTCAAAAACAGTTCCATTTAAAATAATTCAGTTTACCATTAGTATGCAGTTTGTCAAAAACATTTCTATTTCAAGCTATTCAGCTTAGTCAAACAGTTCAATTTAGCATAAGTATGCAGTTTAGTTCTATTTAACCCATAGATAAGGCCCTATCAGGTGCTACCACTCTGGGAGCGATGGCAATGAAGGGATATTCCTCATTCCCCAAAACCCCAGCATCAATGGAACCTCACTGTCAGATGGTTTAGTGTCATATCCAGAACACTCGTTGGGGGTGGGTCTTACCCCTCTGCAGAGGTGCAGTCGGTGTATTCTATAGCCCCAGCTGACCGGGCAAGAGATTGATCAGGAATTAAAGCAAATATATATGTGTGTGTGTGTGTGTGAGAAGGAATGAAATGAATTAGAATATATGTGGAAAAAGGTAAACTGACGAAAGATATATATTTGGTGTAGGAATGAAAGCAGGTGTTACTGATAGCATATGGTTGCAACACTTGGACTCTATGGAAATGATTCAAGAAATGGGATGGGAACTACATGAGAAAGCTCTGTGTTTTCAACAAATCCGAGAAGCAGCACTCCACAAAACTCCTGTATGACCATTTACTTCTCATCTCATAAACCATTCAAGAAAGACTAAAGGCATGTTGGGCAAGCAGGGATGAACTCATTAGCAACATTCTTCTGTTTGCTGTCCAGGAAAGACTTACATAGATCAGCTCTATGCAGACACTGGGTGCCGTCTAGAGAACCCCTACCAAGAGTGATGGACAATAGGGAAAGATGAATAGAGAGAGTTGAAGGAATCGATGCTATCAAAATGATTTGATGATGATTACTAACAGCAATACAGCCAATCAGGTTAAGTAACAGATTACAATATATTATATTTTCAGGTATTTTTTTTCTTTTTTTAGCTAGGAACCCTGAGTGTAAGAGCCTACTGTTGACGGGGGTGCTTAGGGTTTTAAAGATTAAAGAAGTACAACCTATTTCTTGTATTTTGAGGGCATGGCAATAAAAGTATCTAGAGCAATAACATTAATTTCTAAAACTTTAATTGAAAGAAGATTAAGTGAAGGAAAAATGAATAATAAAACCTTTAACTTGCATAGATATTGTTTTGATTTACTTAGCACACCCAGTAAAAAGTGAATTTGTTATTTGCTTGAAGTGTGTACTAACCATTGCTTTAATAACAGTGCTTTAAAAAAAATCCAAAAACCTGATTAAACAAGATTTGTTTGAAGTAAAGGTCAGAATTTAGATGCTAAATTTTTAAGATAAACCCTCTGAATTTGGAAGGTTGGTGCAATGTAGTCTTCCTACCTTATTTGGCTATGTATCATACCAAGCTGTACAGAGTAAATATCTTAAAGATGATTTTAAAAAATTGTCTCAGTTTTTAGTTATCTATCATAATTTCATAAAATTTTTATATTTAGTCATCATATATATATATATATATTCTTTTTCAGTGTTTTTTTTTTTTTTTCTTCCTCTCTCTACTTCATATCTACTCTTGATGCAGCTGTTTGGTCTCACCTAAGCTGATAAAATTTTGTTTCTTACCTCAAGGACAGAATGTCAAGAACAATTCATCAGTTAACAAACATTTCTCTTGAATGTATACTTTCTGCCACTTTCTTTCTCTTTTGTCTCTTTCCTTGTTCCCCTCTCTTTCTCTGTTCAACGTATGATGTAAAATGTTCTGCAGATCAACAAATGTGCATCTAAAATCATCCTGATTTTGTTTTTGGTCAATTTTCTTTGAGTTGAGGGGGTGGGGAGGTGGAGGATATGAAAATTTCTCTTTATCATTGTTAGACTTTTTTTTTTTTTTTTTTTTTAATCTTTATATAAAGTTATTGTGTAAAAGATATATATTTTTTAATAACAGTTGGAAAAAACTCATCCAAATCTGGTGATATCTTAAAATGTTTTTCTCTGTTGCATGAATCTTATCACCAGGTTTAAATATAGGAGTGCTACTCATGTAACATGTCTTGGGCTGGAATAGGCTGGTAGAGTCCATCCTTCCCCAGGTCTACAACTGGTTTGAATTCATTTCTTCTTCTATACTGGTTGACATACTGAGGTTTAAGTGCCCTGTCTACCCTACTAATTACTGATAGCTGGAGGGAGAATGGTTGGATTCATACCTTTCCTAGGATATTAGTGCTTTGTGAAGTGCAAACAGCTTCATTCATGTTTTGAAGTTAGGTAGCTGTATCGACATCCTATATTTTTATGTCTGTAAAAATTATTTGTATAACTCCACGAAAAAATGAGTTTGAATAATGCATTTAAGTTATAAAATCTAATCTACAAATCTTGAAATGTATCTAGCTTTCTTGGCTGAATAATCCTCAATATGAACAAACCTGTATTAAATGATTGATTTTAACAGCCTATCAACCTGTCTAGGTTTATTTTCATGCTTAGATATTAAGGAATTGTGTTCATCTGTGTTAAAGTTACAGTATGTACTTATGTATAAATGAATCTCTCGTATGTTGACCTTTGTTTTATGATCATGAAATCATTAATTTATGAGATTGTTTTTAAAGCCAAAGCTTGGTCTTAGTCCTGATTATATTTTGATTTCAACTTTACTAAATTGTTACCTGTATAGAGTTGATGATAATTTTCATACTGCTCTGTTGGCTGGGGCTGCATCTCTGCAGGCCACCCATTGGCCATGGATAGTGGCCTGTAATACTTTATCTTAAAGGTGCTAGAAGGCGGTGGTTGAAGGTGAATTGGATTGAGAGAAATAGGACTATGACAACTGTTTAATTTTTGGGTACTATATTTTGGTTACTGAAATTAGCAGGGGTTCGAAATCTCACTTTCAATAAGAGTATACTGATTCATGTATTCTCATCTTGACCGAAGCAAATGGGTTTTCTTTCCTCTTGGTAAATTCTCGACAAAAGTTAGACTCCATGGTGGGTAGTGGAGTACAGGACCAGTGAAAAAACAAACAACACACCAAAATGGAATCTCTCTGAATATGATTAATAAAATGAAGCAATAGAATTCCCAAGATTTATTGTCCCCATTATTGATAGAAAAAAAAGATCATCTCCATTAGAGCAAACCTTTGAATTGTGAAAAAGATAAGAAATGGCAATCTAGTCATAGAAGTAGACAACAAAAGAACATACCAAAAACTTTCCATAGTTTAAAGTGTAAGGCCTACCTACAGAATAATCAATACTCAGTGAGTTATGAGAAGCCGGGAGTTATCTTAAGATACATCACAGGAAATACGAAAGGATCCCTATTAGAGAGGTTAATGAAGAAATACAAACATACATTTTGACATTTAGCAGATCAGCAATACCTATGGAAGTGAAAATTGGATATTACTTTGAAAAGGTAGAACAGTATATCCCCACACCCTTTAAGGTGCTTTAAATATAAAAAATATGGACACTATGAGAAGAGCTGCAGAGGACATCCGATATGTGGAAGGTGTGGTCAAAGAGACCCAGACCACATAGAGGAAGATTGTCTTAAGAAAACCATTGCTCAAACAGCCAAGAAAAATATCCCCCAATTCTCAAGATCTTTGTGGAATATACAAAAAAGAGAGAGAGGAGTCATGGAGGTAAAGTATAGAAGGAAATATAACATTTCTTGAAGCTTGAATAATATTTAAATCCTATATGAAAGAACACCCACACTAATGTAGCACAAAGTGAGTTTAGTCATCAGCAGCACCATTAACAGCAACAACAATCAACTTGATAAATATAGTGCTCTCATGGTAAAATTACTGCAACTAGGACTAAATAATTAGCCAAAATTGCTAGAACAGTTAAAGAAACTAAACTCAGTTGAAATCTCTCAAACAAAAACACAAGTTAATTAAAAAGAACCCACAACAAACATCGGTACTACTGCCAAAATGTATCTACTGAATTCAAATCTCCTACTGAAACAAGTACTATAAAAGGAAAATCGCACAGCTCGCTGTTCTGCTCAGCAATCTCCAAAATAGATTACTCTGGAAAAATCCATATCACAAATTCAAAACCTAACACCTAAGCAAACAATGAAAAACAAAAACACATTCTAACTACTCCAGTCAAACTCGAACCTCCCCACCAATTCCAAAATAAATCATATTCAACCAACCATTGAACAAAAATGACTGAAAATATCAAATCCATCATCATCTCAGCCTTAGAGACCCATCATCATCAAAAATAGAATCCCCAAAAAAGATTAAACAAGATCTTACAAACAAAAACAATACAACTCCCATGGATCAACTAAAACTCTAAATAGATTCTATAGTTTGCAAAGTATGTATTTTGAAACTGACAACATAATTGCAAACCTCAATCTAATACACACACATAATTATAAACCAGACCATCTACAAAGCACATGCTTATGAAGCAAAATTTGTCCTAACTTGCCTTATACAATTCGTTTAAAAAACAAATATTTACCCAAAACTTGTGTATGAATAAAAAGATTTGGCATTAAATAACCCACAATTGTTGATTATGCAATTAAACAACAACCAACTAACCAATTTTTGTAGATCTAAAAATACATTTCTTTAGCAAAGCTTTCGACTATCCATATTTTCCCCCCCATTTTTGTCCATTGTGAAATGGCTTTGTGGTTTTTCTAGGATTTTTAGAATAATTTTTTTAGTTTTTAGATTACTTTTAAGTGGTACCAGTTTTTATGCTTGACTGACTTATAGAATTTTATTTTTAAAACTGCAGTGACTAACTCTTTTTTTTTTTTTTTTGGTTTGTTTTTGTTTCCATATTTTCCATTGGTATTTTGTGTCTAGACACCTTTCCTCAACGTAATTGATCAAGCATACCTACTTTTATAGTCTCTCTCTAGAACAAACAATTTTCTTGTGGTTTTAAATTGAAGGGCAGATATTTAAATTGAAGGGCAGATATTTTCAGATATTTAAATTGAAGGGCAGATATTTTCAGCTGCTGAATGGCTTGGATGAGAGGAAATAATGAATGTCCTAAAGAATTTATTTGGTATTAACCATTCATCTCGGTTTCACTTCAAAGAATAAGACTTTATAATGAAAGTTCCATTTTAAGAAGACCAAAGAATTAATCAACCAGAATGTTATAGAATTATCAAAAAAATATCAGCAAAAATCCCACTGCAACTTTAAAGATAGTTTTTAGTTTTGAAATCTCTTTTTGATGTGTTTGTTTCCCTGCACATTATTTTTATTGATTCTCTGACTTTTGTCACTAACTGTATCCCCTCTGCAGAAGAGTAAGACACTTCTCCCCAAAAAATATGACACTAAACTGCATCTTATGGTGAGGCTCCAGTTCTGGAACTTTAGGAAGTATGGAGTCACCTCTTCATTGCTATTACTCCCAGGTCCACTCTAAGCTAGAGTGGTAGTTCCTGTTAAGGTCCCATCTTTTGGTCAAACAGATCTGTTGAAAGATTTTTGTATTGAATAGGAATACTTGATATCATATAACCTTATGCTAAAACACAAAAAATGTAAATGTAAGTATATGTAATTCTGTAACCTTTGGGTATAAAATAACCCCAGACAAGTTGACATGCCATTAAAATCAGTTATTTCATCAGGTTATACAAACTGGCCTATTACTAGGGTATGTGATAGGGTCATCCATAAAGTGATTGGGGATGGTAAGTACAAAAAGTAAATAAAATAGTTTGTTGTAAGATTTAGCACTCAAAAATTACTTCACATCTCATTCATAGTGTGGAGGAAAGTAAGATTTTCAAATAGATTTTAGCAATGAGCCTTAAGACTATGTACAAGTAGATTGAAGTATTCTTGTCATATACAAGAGTATATAGCACAATATCATCAATACAACCTGTATAAAGCAAGCAACTCTCAACAACTAATGAAAAAAAAAATGCCTTGTTTGGTATGATGGTTAACAGATCATTGTGAGTTTGATTTCTCATTGGGTGCTCCATACTTAAAGTCTAGTACCAAACTAAGTTAAACTTAGTGAATGACAACATATAAACAATGAAATGAATTTCTGTCTGTATCAGATTGTTGGCTTACATAGTTCTACACATCTGACCCAGTGTTGTAATCCTCCATTTTGAATCTTCTCAAAAGAAGTAACTTATAAGTTTTCTAAAACCTGTAAATATTTTCTATTTTTATCTTTAACATTTATATAGTTGTGTCAGTAACTAGTATTTTCAGAGATAATCAGCTGTCTTTTATGTACTTGTAAAGTATGAAGTTTTGTTGTCTGTCCCCAGTTCCCATAAAAAGCACCTTTGTCTAATCTTGGTGCCAGGACAGGGTTAGATTAACCACTGGATTATCAGATGCCATAGAATTAAAATACATGAAATTTCACTAAATATTTAAAGTACACCTATCCTGCATTGATAGAAAACTGAATGATGGTGTTTATTGATTGTTGCCACCTGTACAGTAATGAAGATGAGCAAAATGAGCCAAAAATCTCTACAAAATCCAGAGGTAAGATTAATAAGTTTCTATAAAAATTCCACTTGAAATAATTACTCAATTTTGAGACATGCACCAGCATCTATTTTGATATTGGTACAATTATAATAAAATGTTTATCTTGGGCATTGTTCTCAATTTTTCTACCCTTTCCTTCTTTTCATTCTCTCTTTTTGTATTGCCACTAACTTTCTTGGTGCCACCTATTAAAAAAAAACAAAAAAACTGAATAATTTACCTCCCAAATCAATGTCTTATGATTGTAATTCCTTGTGTGAAACCCTCAGTTATAAGTGTGAAGAATTTTGAGTTTAGAGTTTAACATTTTAGTTCTTATTCTGGTTCTGTCTTTGTATTTTTATGTTTTTCACTGCCACTATTTTTTTTATTTGTCATTTAAACACACACACACACACCATGTCAAGAATAAAACAAGATAAAAACTCACAATTCAAGTGTTTCATACTTTTGATCCTCAAGTGAATCAGATATGCTTAAAACTGAGTTTTTATCATGTTTTATGTTTGAAATAATTTGATATTGCTCCACATTTTTATGCATTGAGCACTGTAAAGATATGGATTAAATTTTAGTCACAATTGTCTGTGATACACACACACACACACACACACACACACACACACACACGTATACATATTCAATCTCATTGTATGTATTTGCTTACATATCTAGAATTAAGCAGATAAAATGTTTAAGCAGTGAAAATTATTCATTTTTTACTTATTTTCTTTTTATAGTTACTTCATTGAGTCAATTTTGATTTTAGCATTCGTATAATCTAAAATATATTACAATTAAGCAATTTCAAACTATATTTAACATCAAAGTTTAATATTAAAATATAATTTTGTGATAATACTTAAGTGATTTATTTTTAATTCTATTGTTTTTAAGAAATGTTCAATTTTCATCCTATGGAACCATATACATGGAAATTAGCTGGAATATTGAATTATTGGTGGATATTTTCTGCTAATTTTGATAAAATTTAAAAATGAAATTTGGAATTTAGTGTATAAAATCATGAATAGTTTGAATTCCTAGTATTTCTTATGTTTGATAAAATTTTGATTAAATTAAAGGATCCAATTCCAGGATTTATTGTATTTCTTAGACTTTGATGGCTTTTTGCCACCTACCATTGTTTCTTTTTATTTTTTTTTATTTGCCAGGATTGTATCATATATATCCTGTTAGTACAAGCATTCTCATTTTTGTTTTGAATCATTGTTTTCTAGATCCAACCTGGGAAGGATTCTTTTTTTTTTTTTTTTTTTTTTTTTTAAAAGGAAAATATATATCCTTTATGTGGTATCATTTAGCAAGCCTTTTCAGTCTGTTCATTGTCTGGCTTAAACCTGTAGTATAGGGGGTCACAGAGGCAGACAAGTTTTAATAGGTTCTGTCTCGTCTTGTGTAGATGATGACTGCACAGAACTGGTAGTTGAAATATTTGGATATAGGATACCTTAAATAAGATAATAATAATAGCCCTGCTCCCATAATATATTGGATAATAAAAAAGTTAAAAGTTCATATATCATCTTATATAAACAAATTTGGCTTTTTGATTTTTACTTGAAGTAGAATATATCAAATTAGAACCAATAGTTTTAAAGGGCATAAAAATTATTCTTAGTTTAAACACTAAAAAGAATATAAATCTGATATGATCAAAATGTCTTTAAATAGTATAAAGTTGAAGTAAATATTAACCTTGAATATTGCAGAATGCTTTTAAGAAAAACAACAAAACTTGGGGTTTAAAATGAAATTTTACTATCATCAATCAAGCTTCTCTTCTTTTAGGAAACCCTTATGTGATGATGATATTGATTTACTTGTAAAACAAAAATCCCCCCCCCCCCGCAAAACTTGTGACTTCACTGTGGTGGTAGATTTTTTTCCTTACTTTAGTTCATGACTTGGTGAAATGTCACTTTGGTATTTGATTTATTAATAATGTCTTTTTCATAAAGGGACATTGAAAAGTATATTTGGCTAGAAAAACTCTTAGCTTTTTGAAATTGTTCCGACAAATTACATTTCTGAAAGTCCTGAGCTTTTTTATGAAAATGTTGTTTTATGACTGTTGTATAAATTGGAATTGATGAGATTTGAATGTAATGACTTGAATATTTTGATAAAAATAACAATAAACTCATTAATATATGTAGAATTTAAGAGTTATTTGGATAGTCTCTTCTTCTAGAGCTTTTAAATAAAATCAGTGATTGTATTTCAAACTAATAAATGGAATAGTTTTTCCATCTATTTTTATCAATAAAATAATTGGTATGTGTCTTTTTACTTTAAAACATTAGCTATGTGGGTATATGTTGTTTTATCAATGGTAACTTCAAAGTTTCTCTTAATACTACTACTACTACTACTACTACTCATTGTGATTTTAATCTTATTCAATGGTCACTGCAATTTTCCTTTCAAAGTTCAAATCTAGTCAATAGCGATCAACATCAAATAACAACTTTGTTGTCATTATTTTCTTTATAAATTACCATATAATAAAAAGGGATTTTTCACTTGGATATTCAGTCCTTAAAAATATTGTCTTTTATTTGATTATCACTAAATTATATTATTTGGCTATTTAGAAATTGACTGAAATGCTTTTCTAAATTTTGAAAATATTTATAAGCATATGATTAGATCTTTTGTGTAGAGGTCAATCGTTCTGCTTTGGATCAGTGTTTAATATCTGTGCACTATGTGAAAAGTTTAACACACTATATAAATCTCCTATTTTATATAGCCCAATTAGCTATGGCTGTAGAATACACTGACTGCATCTCTGCAGAGGGGTAAAACCCTCCCTCCCCTCCCCAACGAGTGTCCTAGATATGACACCCAACAATCTGATGGTGAGGCTCCTATCCTGGAACTTTGGAGAATGTGGCATTTATTGTGGCCATTACTCCTGGGTCCACTCTGACCTGAAGTAGTAGCATCTGATAGCTCTGTCTATAGATCAAATAGAACTGTTTGACATTTAAATTGTGTGCAAACATATGACATGAATTGTTAGAAAAAGAGCTGTGACCATTTGATTGTGTGTAAATAAATGACTGACATCTAATTAAATTGTTAGTGATACATAGAAATACTTGGAACAATTTAATTGTATGTTAATGAATGAGTAATATTGAATAGAATTATAAGTGTTGATTAGCAATACTTGAAACTCTGTGTGCCTAAATTGAATTGTTAGTGTTACATAGTGGTGCTGGAAACTATTTAACTGTGTGCAAATAAAACTGTTAGATAGTAATATCTAAAACCATTTCAGTGCAAACAAATGATTAATACTAAATAGAACTATTTGTGTTAGAATATTTGGAACCATTTAAATGTGTGCAAACAAATGAGCTCTGACTCATTTAAAAATGTTATCTACAAACTGGACATTGGCATAATGGTTAGTGTTTGCCAATGGAGACCTGGGTTCAATCCCAGGTCGAGTCATACCAAAGATACAAAAAATGGTACTTGATACTACTTTGCTTAACACTCAGCATTATAAGATAAGGATCAAGAGTAAAGTGGAGCAATCCAGGGAAAGGAGTAGCACCCTCTCTATTATTTTGGTGGAGTAGCTATTGAAAAGGGAGCCTTCGGGTCACACTCAACTATGGTTGCCAACTTTACATTTATGTATTTACAAATTATATAATATCTATTAAAAGGATTTGGCATTAAATAACCTCTAATGGTTGATATGCCACGAAACAAAACAATAAAACCAACCTATTATATTATCTCAAAAATGATAAAACAAATAGGAATATTTCTTTGTAGTTATCTATTTTTTATTCTCAACTTTTTTTGACCATAGGTCATTGTCAGGAAAAAGTTTTTAAAAGTTGATATGCTACCAAAGAAGTGACAGAAAATGAACTGGTAATATAATATACTCATTGATTGAATGAAAATAATTTCTTAGTATCCAAGTATTTTGAACTGACTATTCTATGATCTCTTCTATTGTTAACACTTGACAGTGAGATCTACACATAGGAGATATTTGTTAGTAATGGGTTGTTGGTATATGTTTCAAATTAAATGTTTGAGTCAAACATTTAACTTAGATATTTATTAATTTAGATGTTTATGTGGCAACCCATTTATCCAAAGCAGTGTTTTGAGAATGGTTTAGTTTTGATGATAAAGCGATTTAGGGTCACTATTTGGAGATGTTTTATTTTGAATGTTATTATTCCGTGTGTGTGTGTGTGTGTGTGTGTTTTATAATTCTTTCTATGATGATGGATTCATGCCTTTTCCAAGGACATTAGCATAAAGTGAAATGCGACCAGCATTATCCAGAATTTTAATTCATGGACCAATTCCATTTTCTTCATTGATTACCCTCTGTCTCTTTCTCTCATATATATATATATATATATATATATATATATATATATATATATATATATATATAATGCCATGGAAGTTTGTCTGCTACCTTAGGTTTCATGAAGTTTTACAAACAAGATTCATCAGGCAGATAACAGAAAGAAATGAACAAATCAATATATATAATATATATATATATATATGGTTAGGACAAACTTTTTTGTATGTTTATAAAAGAGGTTATCGTAAACATTTTATATCTTTTATTTGCCTAGATGGTCTGGAGAAAGTGGAGGGGGAGTCAATTGTTCAGAAGAAGACAAAACATATATCAACCACTCCCCCTACCCTGTGAGTCAGCAGAATTTCCATATTTATTTACCCCTCTACTCAGTTTTATGTACTCTTAAACTCAGAACCTGTTCTTATTACTTGCCAATCAAAATATTACGTTCTCAGCCTAATCCTTTCCTCTTCACAAATTTCAACTGATTGTGAAACCACTTTGATGACCTGATATTAGCTTACACTTAATTGGTTGCAAGTACAATCCTCAAAATTGTTTATAGAGAAAGAAAAACATCAAATTTGGCACAAGGACAAAGTCATAGTATATCTAATGAGGGTCAAACTTTTACAACACTAGTGAATTGGCATATGATGGGCTCAATACTCACCTCTTGGATTTATATTTTACAAGAACAATCTGAGCTAAATTTATATAAATTGAAGTTTGTTTTAATTATTTGTAATTGGGTAAATCCATTTATTCATTCTATTACTATGACATATTTGAATTTAATACCTTTGTCTGATTGTAGTTGATACAGTTAGTGTATGAAACACAAGTTTACCATATGACAGAAGTAGTATTAATTTATGAGCATAGTACCCATAAGAAATGACAGGATTATTTTTCTTATGAATGGGTTCTTCTGCCTGGGACCAAAACTTTACTCCAATCCTCCTTTTATATTGAAAAATGATCACTTTTTTTGTTGTTGTTGGGTGATAAAATGTTTATCTTTAATTTTAAGTAGTCCTAAAATCATGGTAAGAGAAAACTCAAGGAAGACTATTTTTTGATGCAGGTATCTTTGAAAAAATTAGCTAAACAGAGTCAAGGCTTTGGCCTGTTTATCAAAACTTTTCTTGTTCCCTGATTATAATTGCATTGAAAAATAAAGTTTGAAATAAGTTCAACTTCAGGTTACTCTTACCTTGATTTTAACCTGGACTATTTAAAATAAAAGATAATGTGTCAAAAAGTTAGAAACAATTTTATTATTCAAATTTTTTGTAAAATATTTTGATTTTCATTAAGAAAACCCTGGTAGAAATGAACATGTCTTTATTGTATATAACAGTCATTCAATAAGGGGAATTTTTTGAAAACAGTAAAATACTTTTCTTTTTTTTTTTTTTTTTTTTTAATTAATTTATTTTTAACATATAAATGTAAGCTCTGCATTGTTTGTAATTGGTTTATAGCAAAAATTATTTTAATCTCACAAAAATATTTGTTTTGAAGCTATTCAAAATGGAGATAAATCAAACAGTGCTCTAAGCTTGAACAGAGGTCTGTTTTCCAATTTTTGGTGGCTGAGAAGTGCAAACCAGGTGAATTTTATAAAATGTGTGATGTTCATGGAGAAGCATATTCTAGTAAAATTAAATGTTTAGAAATGGGCTAATCATGGGTTTGCCATTATGAACCTGAGTTACAAAGACAGTCCATTGAGTGGAGACGCACTGACTCTCCAGTAAAGAAAAAGTTCCAGTTGTAGCAATCAGTAAAGAAGGTCATACCGACAGTGTTTTGTAACTTCACTATTGATTTCCTTGAAAAAGGTGAAATTGTAAACAGTGCTTCTTATTGCCAACTCCTTCAGTAAAATTCATCCTATTCATTGAATGATCCTCATATATAGATTCATCATCATCATATTGTGCTGCTAGCATGGATTTCTCCGACTCTCTCTTGCCATTCATCCCTATCATCCATCACTTCTAATAGGTCTTCCTGTGTCCCTACAGAGTTGTTACGGATACATTCGAGTTGGTCATCCAATACTTGCTCATTCGTGTGAAGGGGCCCATAGGAGAATGTTGCTTATAAATTCATTCTTACTTCTCTAGCAGTATCCTGCATGTCTTGTCCATTTTATTTGGATGATTTTTGAGATGGGAGGTAGGTGGCCATACAGCAGCTGCTGCGTTGTATGATGTTGCTTCCAGGATTTGTTCAATATAACTTGTAGCATTCATGTGCAATTCTCGTCAAGCTTTTTCTATATACCCCTAGTCAGAGTCCATGTGGTGCATCCATATAGTAGAATTGACATGACCATTGTTTGGAAAAAATTGTTTTATTTTAGAGGATAAGTTTGACTTTCATATGATTGATAACCTATTGATATTAGTCCATACCTTTGCTAGTCGCGTATTGATGTCATTTTCAGTAGATATCTGTAATAGTTTGTATGGGGTATCATCTGCTTCTTGCCTTTTTTTTAGTGTAAAACCATTTATTTCATTAGATGTATTAACATTTAAAGTACGTAGTTTAGGCAAATTATGAATAGATATGGAGCTAATGTATCCTCTTGCAGAACACCCTGACTCTCACTCAAACTATATCTATCCTTTTAAATAAAAGCAAAAAGAAAAAATTCACTTCCTTGGTATCATAAATTTATTTCATATTAAAACCTTCATCAGGATTTGCTGTTTATATAACATCCCATAATGTTACAAGTTTGACATATTTCTTTAATAAATCAATGTTCATTCGCTCCTGTAGAGTGATTCAGCGAATTTTGGCAATTGTATAAAGCAATAATCCTTTTTGTGGTTTAGCATTGGCTTCATTTGAATCCTGTTTACGTAAATAAGCTTTTGACTTTTCTTCACTATATCTACAGATGGGTCAGTGCACCAACTGACACAAAAAAATTGCAACATTTTGTTTTTTTATGGTTTTATGTCATGTTGGGTCTACTCTACATCATACTAAAAGTTGGACAAGATTGTTGTATAGGAAAGTTTCAAATTTCGAAGTTGAACATTTTCGACTTACAAGTCATTTTCCATTACGTTTTAAAACACTAACTCTGTCAGTTTTCATGATAAACCAATAAATCTTGCATTTTTACCCATGTTTTCAGGGTTAATCTTTCACATGGAATGGTTGCCAGTGATGTTGAATCACCCCTTATACCATATCTATTGTTACTCCTACTCCACCCACCCCGATACACATAAGTCATAATGTTTTTTCAAAGTTGTTCACACTTCCTCCTCCTCATCCTCTATGACTGGAGTATTCTTGATATCAGTTTTGCTGTGGTTTGGAGAATTGCTCGTTTCTGTGCTTCCTCATCATCCTCATGAGGTGAATTGTAGTATTCATGAAGAATGTCACAGGTTTTTTCCCTAAATGTCACAATGTTTTTGACACCACTATGGCCTTCAGTCAGAAAAAAATGTAGCAATTTTTTTGTGGTTGGGGTATTTTGGCGTTATATTGACTAGCATATTACTTAGATTTTTCATTACTATCAGAAATCTTTGAAAATGGAAGTAGCAGTCTCCCTATCCCCCCCCCAAAATAACATTGATATAGGGATCAGTACGTAGTTCATAGTTTCTGGCATTTGCTGGGATTTTGAAGCATATCATCCTCCACACACACACACACACAATTGTGAATAAGAGGGAGGTTACTGTAAATGCAATCTTACTATATATTAATTAAAAATCTCATGTTGGTCTACTTGTCTGTCTGTCTGTCTCTCTCTCTATTTTATTTACCTCTATCCTCAGAGATAATTGTGACTGCACACCGCATATTATAAGATTTTATTAGAACAATACACTTGAAATGTTTTAACTCAGAGAGTAAAGCAATTTCCAGTCTAATTTGCATCTAAATAATTTTGTGGTGTCTTTATTTCCATAGAAGATAATTTTTTTTAATCATCCAAATTTTTTTTATATGAAATGCTAATTAGTATCCTTTGCTCTTTTCTAATATCATCATGCACACCATTGTGACAATAGAAACCCAATAACTTCATGGGTTATCATCTCATTTGGATTTTAAAGTTCATATCCAGTTTATTCCAACCAGTTCTCATCAATGGAAAAGAGATTAAAGTGTATTTGCTGCTGTTAAATCCTCTGTGTTTTTTTTTTGGCTTCTGATTTTTTTTACGAAAAGGGAATTATCAAATATATCTTTAAGAAAACTATGTTTGTTGTTTGCCTCAGGTACAGAAAATAAGATTGTGAATTTTGCTTCTTTATGATCAAAAGTATTAAGATTTATTTTTGTATTGGCCTTGTTGATAATAAATTTGTGTGACTGTGTTACTCCATTTTTTGTTTATTGTATTAACATAAAGAGTTTGATTTGAAATAGATATTTATCTTAGTTTAATCTAACACAATACTTCAATAATGGAGTGCCTAGTGAGTATCAAACTTGTCAAAGGTTCAGAGTAATAATAGAACATTGTTTTATTAGAAAAAAAAAGTATTTTTTCAATTATTTAACTAACAAATCTTTTATGTAATCAGTTTTCATGTCAGAAAGCAAAGATAATAATGTAAAAATATTAACCAATTTTCTCTTATTAGTGAAAGGATTTCTGCTTTGTTAGTTTATCTAGATCAAATTAATATCCACACATTATAATAAAGTATGTGGGTGAGTTTACACCATGGTCAGAATGTGACACAAGGTCAATTTTTAATATGTAATTCTTGCTAGAAAGCCAAGGACCAGCCTCTTGATCCTCAACAGAAGTCCTAATTCAGACATAATCATTTTTGACAATTACTATATGTATATTTTCTGTTGTAGCTGAAAAGATCTCCATTAAGAAATAGAAATCTTACATAGTTGATAAACATTCTTTTATAACAGTTTGGCATTGGGAACATTTACTAAACACTTTTAAAACTTCTGTCCTTCAAGGTATCTCAGCGGGTAAAGGGAGTTACTAGAAGATGCCCACTTCCTCTACAAGAGGAAACAAATAGTATTGGGTCACATGTTACCAGTCCCACAGAAGAATGGTGTTCATGAAAGTGATCCTTTTTGTCATATACCAATGAAGAAAGCTAATAGAGAAAAATAGATTTATGCTTTTCCTACAAGCATCAGTATAAAGTGTATATGAACCACCTCAGAAAGAATCTCTTTAGAGTATTGACTCTACAGTGTAGGTTATGTGTTGGTAATTGTTGTTTTTAATACATTTCAAAGGCCACTAAGTTAATTTAAGGCTGTAAGTAAGCAATGTGGTACAAAATGTGTTTTCTTTTTTTTCTTTTCTGTGTTTCTTAAGGTCAGAGTAATATTTTGAGCTTTGTGATTGTAAGCAATATTAGTTGAAAATTTTATTTTATTTTATTTTTTGACTTGACTGTAAATCCGTTAGAACCAAAATATTCATAACTAACAAATATTAAATTTGATTAGATAAAAAAAAAAGTATGAAAATAAATTATAATGAAGTGTATAAAGTTGTCATGATTAAACAAAATTATGCTGGAATGCTGAAAAGTTTTACAGGTTTGGCATTTTGTTAAGTTACTTTGAAAAAAAAATTCTTGATTTGGCTGAGAACTTTCAACACATCAAGTATTTGTACTTTGCTAAACACTTTAAAAAGTTTTTTAAGTATAGTACCAAAGTTTTCATAAAATTTGTTTTATCTAATTTTACGTTTATTAATACTCTTACTTTATTTTTGTGGGACTTTGAATATGATGACGATATCTCCTGTAGAAAAATAAGAACCTAAAAAGGGATATTCTGGGTATGATATTAAACTACATTTGGTCTGTGTGTGTGTGTGTGTGTGTGTGGGGGGGGCTCCAGTTCTGGACCTCTGGGGGAGTGTGGACTACTCCTTCATTACCATTACTAACAGGTCTACTCTCACATAGAGTAATAGTACCTGCTAGGGTTCCATGTTTAAGTTACATCTGTTCACAAATTATTTGTATGAGATAGGAATATTTGATGCCATATAATTGTGTGTAAATTATTTGTATTAAAAATAGTTACTTAAGATATGATTGTTTACTTAGGATTATTATTATTATTAGTTACTTAAAACCATATAACTGTGTACAAACAAATTATCAAATGGAAATAGTCACTTGAAGCCATATAATTGTGTATAAAATTTAAGTGTTAGATAAGAATACTTGAAACCATATAACTGTGTGCAAAACAACTCTTAAATAATTACACAAAAAATGTACACTATTCCCTAACCTCTATACGTAAAGTAACCTTACATGGGTTGACATACCTTTAAAATCAATCACTCAATCTGTTAATAAGCCAGTATATTGATTAATTTATGTAATATTTTTCACTAATTTTATTTTCTTTGTTTTTAGACATGTTTCTAAGAATGCATGAAAAACAATACTGTAAATTAAAGAAAAATACTTTATATAAGATATTTTAAATTTTGTAAATGATTTGATGTTTGAAGATCCTGCTGAATGGAGTGGGAAATACCAGGTAAATCAGCTAGTTTGTATAAGAAAGTTAGTTTGTTATGGCTTTAATTAGTGATGTCAAATATTGACATGTCATTATCTGATGGTTATTTCAACACACTCTCAACCCTTTTAATCACATCTTATTAAATTATCTGTATTAATAAAAGGGTGGGAGGTATGAGTTTTATTATGAGAGCACTTTATATTTTTTTTCTTTTTTTGACAGGGAAAATAAGACAGCATCTCTCCAGTGGGTGGGGAATATGATTTAATCTTTCAAGATACCCAGAGACTTGCAAATATTTACCTAAGCTTTCACAGTCTATACAAACAGATTTACAGTGTATTTGGGTGTATTTGCTCTAATTAAACAGTGAAACATTAAACATGTAGTTTCCAGTGAATGTCTTATTCTGATTCTATCTTAACAGAAACTACACAAAATGTCTTCTGAAATATGTAGTTCATAGGCTTGATATAACCGAATACTAATTATAAATACTAATGAATATTAATACTAATAATGTCTTCAATTTTTATTAGATGAAGCATTGTTATTCATTATTAATTTTTGATTGGTATTTTATTTTTATGAGTGATTGATATGAATGGCATATCAACCTGTCTGGAGTTATTTTATGTCTACAGGTTAGGGAATTGCATACATTGTATGTTTATATTTACATTTTTTGTATAGTTTTTTAAGGTGTTTTTCTTCACATGGTTATGATATCAAGTGTTCCTTATAGAAATGATTTGCAAAGAGATCTATTTGACCTATAAATGGGGCCCTAACAGGTTCTAAGACTGAGTAAGAGTGAACCTGGGAGTAATTGCTATGAAAAAGTATTCCACACTCCTTAAAGGTTAAATACAGGAGGAGCCCCACCACCAGATACAGTTTAGTGTCATACTCAAGACACCTCATTTTTGGTAGAGAGGAGTCTTACCCATCTTTGGGAAACCCTGCTGACTGGATGTGTTTTAATTTTAATTACTTTTCATTACATCTCTTTGGACCCTCATTCTGTTATTAGTAGGCAGTGTGGATTGGAGACTTCAACTCTTTAATCTTGGGAAGCCTTTTTTTTTATACCATGACAACTACTCTAATCAATTGACCAAAGAAAGCTTTTAAGATTTGTAACCATACAATCTTATTCCTTAATTTTTTCCAATCTCATATTTAATGTTCTAGTTTTATGTATATACATTTGTAGTATTAGTACTAATATTATCTTTTGTTTGCTTTGGAAAGGCATGAATCCACCTTTCCTGTATTCTTGGCAATGATCTTAACCTTGGCATGCCATTAGAATTGACAGAATTTCTGAATGAGTTAGTATTTGTTCAAAGCATTTGCTTTATTTGCTGAAGATGTAGAAACAAAAATATTGTTATCATACACAGGGTCTAGTCATTTGGAACTTGGAGTAAGGGTATTTTTAATGACTTTCATTTACCTGGCTGAAAGGGAACATGCTGCTTCATATGATTTTCATGTAAGTAGCCATTTATAATATAAAAAGAGTGAATGTGTAAATTTGAGTCTTAATAAAAGATATGCATAAATTATCATGTATATAATGGCTCATCCAAACCAACAACAGAGTTTTTCAGTTGGTTGATTAACTGTTGGGAGGATCCTTTTGTGTTTCCAATAATGTTATCACACACCACATCAATTTGAATGCATAACATTTTTCACATCTTGGAAGATTAGTCTTTGTTTTGAATACATCAGTTTATATACCAAAATCCTCAAGGACAAGAAAGCAGAGTTTAGTATAAGCTGACTGCATCCTCTACTGGGGAGAAATCCCTCCCTACCTCCCCAAAATAAAAGGGGTTTCTTAGGTATGACAATAGAATGCATCAGATGGTGAAGTTCCAGTTCTGGAGCTCTAAGGTGTGCAAAGTACCCCTTTTATTGTCATTACTCCTATTAGGGCCCTATCTATGGGTCAAATAGACCTGTGTAAAAATTGTTCATATTTGATACAACCTTGTGCAAAAAAAAACCTTAAGAAGAAACTATGCAAAAAATGTAAATATAAATGTACAAGAAATGTAATTCTCTAACCTTTAGGAATAAAATAATTCTAGACAGGTTGACATGCCATTAAAATCAATCAAAGACAATTGACTACTGCAATATTGCCACAATATGCAAATCTCATTAAATGAAATTCTTGTAAATATTTTAATATAGTTTTTTTTTCCGTGTGTTACTTAGAAAAAGTTGATAGAGATTAGATTTTTTTTCATCTGATATTTTCCAGGTGATAATGTCTAAATTGCAGGTCTATGTTATTGATAACTACAGTATTTACTAAGCTACACTTAGTCAAATAGAAAGCCATAAAGTCAGAGCACTATTGTAAGAACCAAACTTACTACAGAATGGTTTGTTAACCATTACACTGTTAAAGTATTTGGATTTTTATTAATATTGCTGGGTTTATAGGCTGTGTCTTGTTGCTTTAGTTTTTTTTATTTTTTTTTTATTTACTTTTCTGCTTATACTGTTTACAACATTTGTGGAATACCACCAGGGTATTGCGTGTTAAATGTATCGTATGTCTATATTTGTAAGCATACAAAGGAGTATCTTGATATTTACTTTATCCAGATAAAAATTTCTTGATTCAATTTAAAATCAATTATTCTGTAGCCTGAATTTGCTTGTATTTATTTTCCTGACTTCTTTATTTTTGTATTGCTAGTTTTAAGGGAAAAAAGAGATCACTGCCAATTGTTAAATAACTACATAAGTTGTAAACTTTAAAACATTATCATTGTCATTTAACTCGTACCAGAAAACTTTATGGTACTGATTAAATGGTTTAAAGTTTAAATTATCAGTAATATTACCGTAAAACTTTAGGTTTTATCTCATTTACTTTCCCTGGCATTCACTTTTGAATTATTTAAAACCTGCTTGTAGTATCTTTGTGATCTTCCCATCTAGCTTTTTCTCAATGTTTGGTAGTATAAGTGCTGCAGCCATACAGTAGTACTGACATGACTACAGAATGAAAGATTTGTTATATTAGGAGTCCATTTTGTATATAAGGGTTATTTGATAAATTTGTAGTTTAATAACATAAACCGGCTCATCGGTCTAGTGGGTAGAGTGTTCGCCCATAGTCCAGGAGACCTGGGTTCAATCCCAGGTTGTGTCATACCAAAGACTTTAAAAATGGTACTTGATACGTCCTTGCTTAACACTCAGCAATATAAGGTACGTATCAAGGGTAAAGTGGAGCAATCCAGGGAAAGGAGTAGCGCCCTCCCCTACACCTCAGTGTAGTAGCTATTGAAAAGGGAGCCTTCTGGGCGCCCTTGACTCTGGTCGCCAACTTTACTTACTTTACATGAAAATGAAAATTAAGTAATATGGATGTTGTATACAAACTCATTATTTGCAAAGACTGAGTTTCTATGATGTTATGTAAAGTGCTTTCAACTCACAAAGTTGTGAAAGTCTGTGCAAAATTACTGTTCTTTTTGGACTTGGCAAGTGTCCAGGTTTGCCAATAGATGTTGAGCAGTGGTGTAGTTTGCATTCTGATTGGTCAAGCTGGAAGATAGTATTTGACTATGTGACAGAATAACGGAAGGCACTTGCGGCTTGATTTTGATTTCTCATCTCTGTGGGTCTGTATTATACACAAGAACTATATAATTAACTTTTTTTTCTGACCATATTCTTCATGATGGTGATCAAGACAGAATGAGTAAAAGTAAATTATATCTATAGTCCAAATTAATGTGTTATAACCATTACAGAGAAATATCCACTGGAATGTATGTTTGTTTATTATTTTGTTTCTCTTAATGTGAACTTATTTTGCTGCAAGTTTGTTGATGTTTGCTCTAAATACTGTGTAGATTTTGTTTTAAAACACAATGAAAACATAAATTTTTATTTATAGTCAGTATGAACTGATAAAAATTTAGACAAATGATAAATTTAGGCACTACAAATTAAAAAAAAGATCTGTGTATTAAATATGAATTTAAAAAAGAAAATTTTGTCTCTCAAATTTAGAGGGTTCATGTTATTCACCATTATGGTAAATAAATGGGAATTGCTTTTTTATTTTGTCATTCTGGATATTAGAGGGGGGGGATATTAGTGTTCTTTAAAATTGAATTAGCATAATGTAGACTCTTTATTAGTAAGTTGTTCTTAAAAGTTACTTATGAGTTGAGTACTAGCTGGATATGTTGCAATTGTAACTATATGCAAACATCATTTTTAGAATTTTATAAATACCCTTATACCCATAAAGAATCATCATGAATATATTTTTTTAGGAACTTTTGAACCTTATTCTTGTGATTGAACTCTTTTGCAAGCAGATAATTTTATTTAAATCATTGTACAATGGACAAATTATTTTTAGAAAATTTGCAAAATAGAGGTTATGTTAAAACTAGTCAATTGTATATATAAAAAAAAGCAAACAAAATATGATAATTTGATCAGCTGTTGTCTGTCAAAGTACAATAGCATAAAAACAATTAAGTATTCAGTTTTAATTATATTTTGCAAAACAACCTTCACACAATTCTATGCCACAGTGGGGCCCTCTGAGTGAATTTACTATTCATTAACATTGAATTGGTCAACAAGCAGCCTACTGGAAAATGCCTTACATTGAACTAGCATTATAATGAAAATGTCATTCTGTCTGCTAAATTGTTAAAACAATTTGTTGATTGTGAAAACAAGGAAAGCATTGATTGTTCTGGTGTGGCTGAAGGGATATTTGTTGATGGCTTCACATAAGTAGCATATAAAAACTTGGTGGGGGAGGAAGTGATTTAAAAAACTGAATTAAATTAAAAAAAACCTAATTATGAAAATCTTTAATGAGACTTTATTTTGAAAAAATTTTTTTTAAAAAGGTTTCATTAAAAATTTCTATATAATTTAACATCCAGGCAAGTGTTTAAAAGATACTAATGTTATTAAAATATGAAATAAAGGTTGAAATATGTTTACATTATAACTATTCTTCTTAGCTACTTTGCAATATTGGCATTTGACCAGTCAAGCATGTTTATTGATAGACTGACATAAAAATTTGGTTGCCTAAACAAAAAATAAAAGCCTATTAAATGTCACAAAAAGCAATTTTAATGGTTTCTTTTAAAAAATTTTTCTATAAATAATTCAGTAGTTATATTTGTTGCAAATAACAATACTTATTTTTAAATGTTCATATATTATTATTATAATCTGCAAAGGGTTCATTGCACATATTTTTGCACATAAGATCTCCATTTGGTTGTGTGTTTTGTTGCCAGTTTTTCTGCTGTTAGCAGAAGTAATTTTGTATCATCTCATTAGATCACTTCATTACTTTCATGATTGTCTGCTAAATTTTCTCTTAGTAAAGTCATTCTTGTAAGAATGATTAACCTAGCTGGTATTGTCTTTTGGTACCATGTGACCAAACCACTTTTCTTTATAATTTCACTGTTTTTATTTTGTATTTCAAAGTTGCTTATATTATTCATTTTGATGTGATTCATTTAAGAAACTCCTTTTATAGTCCTGAGACAATAGTTATCAAATTTACTTAAGTTTTCTGTTGCTTTGTGTGTGTGTGTGTGTGTAATGAATAGATTAAGAGCTGAAGTACTCTAGAATCAGTAACTATTATCCTAAAACTATCATTCATTTTTTTATTACTTAATTTTATTTATTTTACTATGATTTTGATAAGTCTTTGTAAAACATGATTCAAAAGTTGGCAAATATGTAAAAATTCTTTTTAATAAAATTTTAGATTTTTCATCTACTATTAGCTGAGTTCTTAAATTTATAAAAATTTGACATCAAGTATTTTATGACTTTATTTGACAGTGACAGTAAATCTGATGTCAAGTTTTCGCTGAAACTTCATTATTTTGTACTTTTCACTTTGGGAAAGATCTGAACCGACATCCTGTGATGAGCTGTGTCAGATATCTTGGTAAAATGTCTTGACATTCTCACATTTCCATGTGTAGTGCTGTTGTATTCAAAAGTTTTTGCTACCAAAATCTTTTGAAATTCTATTGTTCTTTTAAAGAACAAAGGGTAGAAAGGTGATATATTTGAGTTTATTTTTAAAAACATTTTATAATATGATATATGATATATTTTGTTATTCATATTTACTTAAAAAAACTGGGATTCAAGCTTACCCAGTTATGTCAAGATTTGTTTGCCAAAAATGACTTATTGACTCGAGAGTAGCTATAAATTTTCTAAGTATCAGATACATTATCATGGCCTTGAATTTGGCAAAGGGTAACTTCTTTGAAAGTAAATTTCTTGTTTCCATATTGCTTAAACTCTTCAGATTTAAATCTCCTGCAAGAGAGACTTCAGTTTTGTTATGTGATATTCTTTATCAGTCCATCATCATTATGGAACTGTAGTTCAGTTTGTATGAACTTGGGTTGTTAGTGATCTTAACCAACTAATGCTCTTTCTTCCCCTTCCCTGAAGAAATATCCTATTTCTCCAGCATATTCCATGTGTTTTGAATTAGGTTGAAGAAATGCTACTTAACCCTTGTAGTAAATTAGTCTTTGATAATATGAAATTTCCACAGGCTTTCTTAATTTAAGCTACTATAATTCTTGTCATTTGTAATGAAATTATGTCGAGAATGTCACTGCTGTTTAGGTTCAGAGGGTAGTCTTGGATCAGTGTTGTTTTCCAGCACTGTAGCCTAAATTGAGAGTATCTTGGGTATGATGCTTAACTGCATTTGATGGTGAGGTTTCAGTTCTGAAGGTATAAGGAATGTGGAGTCACCCCTTCATTGCCATGACTGGGATTCATAGTAACAGTTAGGATCCTATCTTTGTATTCAAGTAGTGGTGTTTGAGATAATGTTTAAAGTGATTGTGAACTTTAATATATTGGCACTTAAAACATTGACATTGTTACTAAGCATGGAATGTATACCTATTTAGAATAATCATATACTGCATTTAATTGCTTGTAAATTATCATTGTTAGATAAGAATACTTGAAACCATAATTTTGTACCGATCATTTGTATTAGATAGGAAAAATTACTCAAAGCCATATAAAGGCTTGGAAATTGTTAGTATTAGATAAGAATACTTGAAACTATAATTTTGTACCAATCATTTGTATTAGATAGGAAAAATTACTCAAAGCCATATAAAGGCTTGGAAATTGTTTGTATTAGATAAGAATAATTAACTGAAGGTATATAATTGTTTGCAAATTATTATTGAATAGAAAATTGAAACCATCTGTTTGCAAATTATTTGTATTATGAATAGTTACTTGAAGCTATATATATTCTTTATAAATATTCTCATTAAATAGGAATAGTTACTAGAAACCATATAATTGCTGGCAAAAAAAAAAGACTAACTAAAAATTAACTAACCTTAAAAGGTTTTAGATTGGCTAACCATTGTGAAATCAGATTTGTAGTTCATTTCTGGAGTACATCTTTATGGTTTATATTGATTGAACTGAATGGCTGGACATCATGAGCTGATGCTGCCAATTGTCAAGCATGGGTTGCAGGGATCCAAGATGTCAATTTAACAATGTGGAGCTGCTTAACTCACAATGGGTGAATGCCATTTCTTTCTCACATGCACAAAACCGACCATCATTTGCTAGTATGTCTGCCTAGAATCCATACTCTGCCCGCCAACAACAAACCAAACAAATAAACATAATACCAAATCAGGTTGCATGACCAATAGATGTCATATTGTATTTTATATATGTATTTACACAATCCCTCTGCTATGAGCAGGATGTGATACAAGATTAATTTTTTTTAGTAGAGTACAACTGACTTGAATTCAGTTTTCCTTCTCCTAAACTGGTTGCCACACCAAGGCTAAAAGATCTCCATCTGCCCTGCTATTTAGCCATAGCAAGTAAATTGATGCTGTGTGAAATACAAACAACTTCCTCCAGGATTTGAACTCAAGTCACCTATTCCATTTCCAATGATTATATCAGTTATACTATGACCTCCTTATTTATATGCAAGGAAATATTTCATATGGCTTTTATATATACAAGGAAATATCTTATATGGCTTACATATATATATATATATATATATATATATATATATACAAGGAAATATCTTATATGGCTTTTATATATACAAGAAAATATTTTATATGGCTTTTATTTCAGAATGGATATGAGAACTCTTTGTTAAAGAAAAAAACAACTTTTCATTCTGATTCCTCCTTCCTCTGCCAAGCAAATTTCTTATGTTTGATGTCTTCTGAAGTTAATTTGGATTTTTTATTATATACAAAAACTTTGATACTTAATGATATGAATAAGATATTTTTTCTCTCCTGTATATTTCTCAGAAATGAGGGAACCAATTTGGTAAGTTGAAGGTAATTTAAAATTATTTGGAAGAAAACTAATTTTTTGCTTAAGCTCATGATTTGTGATATTTTAATTTTTCATTTAAACAGTATATAACAAGTATACTTTCTAAAACACTGGTTTTGTCAAAAGCCAAAAAAAAAAAGAAAGGCTGCTGTTTTGTTTATATTAGATGATAAAAGGATGTAATCGATAGCTGTCCATGCCTTTGCTAGTTGCGTGTTGATGTCATTCTTGGTTGATAAGACGCTACTTCCGAGGTAGGTGAACTTGTCCACTAGTTTCAAAGGCCCACCCTTTTGTGTGGAGATGTCACCTCTTTGATTAAAGCACATGTATTCTGTCTTGTCTGTGTTGACATGGAGGCCAATGCCGCCTGCTGCTTGTTCCAGAGTATGTAGCAGGGATTCAGCTTGGGCGGGTGTATTTGCTAGAAACGCTGTGTCATTGGTGTAGTCTGCGTCCATTATATTGTGTGTGGGGTAACTTCTGCTTCTTTCCTTTGACAGCTTGAAACTATTTTCTTTCATTAAATCTATAGACGGTCTAAGCACGTCGTCTAGGCAGATGATAAACAGGTAGGGGGCCAATGTGTCTTCTTGTAGTACACCTGTTACTATGTTGAAGTAGTTTGTGTCTCCATCTGCTGAGCGGACTTTTATTTTCGTGTTTTTATATAGCATCATTATGGCTGCAACAGTTTTTTTGGAGAGGCCGTAGGCGAGAAGTATTTGCTCCATCTTCCCTCTGTGTATGGAGTTAAATGTCTTGGAGAAGTCGTCAAATAATATTGTTGCCTTGAGGTTTTATGCACATACACTTAGAATTCAATGTATAGTCAAAATTTGTGATGATGTAGATTGATTTCTCTGAAAGCTATTTTGGTTCTTCCTAAGTATTTTCTTAATTTTCAGTTCTATGTGATTGTGTAGTAGATCTTGGCCGCTATGGATGTAAGGATTATACCTTGGAAGTTCTTGGCTATTCTGAGGTCACCCTTCTCAGGGAAAGGGAGGATGCATCCCTTTGTCCATCTGTCTATTGTGTTTTGCTTATATACAGCATTACAGTGTCAGAGCAGTACGTTGTCGAGTTCCCTGGTCTTCATTACTTCTTGGGGTATTTCATCAAGCCCTGCTGGTTTCCTATTTTTAATGTTTCTTAGTACTGAGTCGAGTTCTTCTTGTGTAAACTATCCTAGTTTGATGTCTAGTTGATTGTTAATAATTTTTGTGATTTTCAGACGTTTTCTGTGTAAATTCTTGAAATGTTGTTTCTACAGGTGTATTTGTTCTTCTTGGCTGGCAGCTTTCAGTTTAGCTCTTGCAGTACTCTTGCTTCTGCTTGCCTCTTTACCGTCTGCCATGCTATCCTAGATTGTCTATCTTCAACCGAGTCTCTAGTCTTATTGATCTGATTTTGTATGTATTTTGTTTGTTCTTTTAGGTATATATTAGCTAATTTATTTTGTGCCTTAAGTTTCTGTGTATTGATATTGGTTGGGTTCCTCCTTATGTGTAAGGAGGCAATTTTCACATCTGCAAGCCTTTTTCTAACTGTTAATGTCTCCCATGGGACTAGGTTTAGCTCTTTATTTAGTTGGTATGCATTCTACTGCCACTTCTAAGTGGGCAATTGACGAATTTCTCATATTTGTCATCTGGAGTAAGTGTTTCTGGAATCTCCTGAAGTGCATCAAATTTGTTTCTTAGTGTTAATGTATATTCATCTTTAATATCTCTGTTGTTAAGCAGGGACCAGTCATATTGTACGGTTGTGATTGTTTGGACAGCAAGTTCAGTCATATTTTTGCCGTGACAATTTGGTGATTGGAGGACACACCCTTGAAAGAGGAATATGCCATTATTCCATTTCTTATTTATGAGGATGTAGTCTATCTTTGCTTTAGCATTGTTTGCATAGGTGTAGGTCCATAGTTTCCCCTCTTTTCTGAAATTTAGTATTTAGGCATGTTAATCTATTTTCTAGTGTAGAATCTGTTAGATGTTCTCCATTTGTGTTTGACGAGCTGTGTAGGCTGAATATGTTCTGTTTTTACTTATTTGGGCATTCATGTCTCCACCGATGATGAGAACATTGTGTTTCAGGATGCTACGAACAAGGGAGGATAGCTCGTTATAGAAGGCAATAAAGTTCATTTCTTCACTAACATTGGTAGGGCTGTAGCAGGAGATGATTTGCACTGGGGTTGCCATTAAACATAGCCACCATCATCCTTGGTTGTATTTTCTCAATGCTATTTAGTGATTTTAGGGCCTGTGGTTATATAAGCATACCCTGTGGTTATATAAGCACCGCAGTGTTGATAGTTTTTCCATGCAGATGCCAAGACAAACGTCCATCCATTGCTGGTATTGTGTTATATTATATCTTCTCTATGAATGTATCTGTGTTCTTGTATGCATATTATGTCTGTTATGATCTATTGCAGAAGCTGTCAGCTCTGGTAGTTGGCCTATTCTATTTAAAGTTCTAATGTTGAATGTCGCTATTTGTATAGTGCTTTTGCATTTTAGTAATTTTCGTTTGAGCTCTGTAGCTGATTTTTTGAACACTGGGGCCAGAACGCACCTTTTTCTTTTTACCAGTGCAAAGAGTGATGCGGTTTGGACTAGTGGCTTAAGTATGAGTTATGATAATCTTTTGATGGTTGTGTTTTTATTCTCATCTATAGAAACCACCCTAATAGATGTAGTAGTTCCCCAATTGAACTATTTGATCCTGGGCGTTATCCCATGGGATTCGTCTGCCCAGCACCTGGTTAGGCATGCCATTGACATGTTGTTGGGTTTATCTCCCTTTATGTTCACCATGCTGCTTCCCATGGCTTCCGAGGTGTATCTCATATATATATATATATCCCCCTCCTGCATGTATTAAGTTTTAACTTAAGTCCAGTTACTTTATTTTATTTATTTTTTTTAATTCATCAGAGAGTCCTTATTTATGGTTCATTGCATCCTTAGAGGCATTTTATTTTTACTCTAACTTAGGTTTTCCAACCCTGGAATAAATTCAAAAAGTATTAACATCTTTTACCTCCTTTTTTCATGGTTCAACTGCAGCTTAGATTTACAGTAATAGTCTTTTACATTTAATGCAGCAATGATTTTACATATAAAATCTTTCAGGCATTTTTAAATGACAATTGTCATTTAAAAATGTATGAAAGATAAGATTCAGGGCACATACCTGAGGATATATCATGTGACATATAGTTATTAGTTTAAGTTTTTTTAAAAATCTTAACTGTATAATGTTTAATCTATGTAATTAATATTCACCAATGAATTAAGTGCATTGACTAGGAGTTGGAATATTTACTTGAAACCATAAAATTGCTTTGTGGAGAGGAAGACTGACTTCAGTATCAAATAATCCCAAAAAGACTGACATGTTGTAAATCGAACCATCAACCCACTTATGATCAAAGTGTAGTATGTCTGGTTTGAATCAAATTGACAAAATGTGTACCAAAATAATACAATTATCAAAAATTTTGTGTAAAAGAAGTAATTGCTTTAGAAAGAAAAAGAAAAAAGACCAAGATTACTGACTTATTGTTGTTACTTACCTGGTCACATTTGTGAAGTTTTAAATCCTTTTGGAAACTATTTCTTTTTGACTCTCCTTCCCAGTAACATTCTTTATTTTTCACTCACGAAAAAATTAGGGCTGTATGTCAATTGATATTGAACACATATTTGAATCTGTTTAATAGAGGAAATAATTGTATATTTTCTCCTGGTACCAGAGGCCAGTGTTCAAGCTAAGGTGAAAGCTAAATTTTCGGATGTGGATTTTCAGCAAACATGTTTTCCCTATTTTCAAGATTGATGCAACATAATTTTACCACTTAAAGTTCCTTCATTTTAGTTTTGTGCCTAACTGAACAAAGCTTAATAAATATCTACCATAAATCATTTATTGGTATTTGGTAGTCTTAGAGTGGCATAAAGTTGGTGGCACCCAGTAAGTATCAGATTCATTGCAGTAACACTAATCTGCAAAACTTGTTTGCTAATGATTCTTCCATTGTAAAGTGACCAGATTGGCTTGCTTACCATTGTTCTATGGCAAGAGACATAAATGTCATAGGTACTTTTTTTCCTTCTTTTCTTTGGTCTTTGCTGTTTATATTCAATTTTTTTCCTTTTTAATATATGTTTAAATGTCTGTTTATTACATAGTCAGTTGAATTCAAACTTCCTTGGTTGTTATAAACTGTGTCTGTCCTTTTCACCTAAGTATTTTCTCATTGTCACTATTTATCATTCAGCACATTTGCACATTTTGATTGTTTGGGTCATTAGATATCAGTTTTGGCCTTGTTTCTCTTGTTTTCCCACTTCTGGTATACGTGACTGATGTCTTGTAAATGTCTCCCACAAGTTTTTCACATTATTGATTTTTGGAACTTTGGTATAGACTACTACTTTATTTTTAATGTTTCCAATTCACATTTTAAAATTTAGACTAATTCAATTTAATTTTATAAACAAAAAAAAAGCATTGCTTTGACTTTTCTTTATACTTATAACATTATTTTGACAAATAAGTCATAATTCTTTATCATTTAGTTTGAAGGATATTCATGTGAAAAAAAGTGGGGGAACTTTTGCTAATTGAAGTACCTGTATTTACATCTCATTTATTTGTTTAACTCATGAGATAAATTATATAAGAAAATAACAAACTAATCTTGGTTAGTCTTAGCTAGGAGTTGTTTTCTTTGATTTTTTTTCAGGATTTTAATAGTAAGTAAAGTTGGTGAACATAGTCGAGGGTGACCCAAAGGCTCCCTTTTCGATAGCTATTACACTAAGGTGTAGGGGAGGGCACTATTCCTTTCCTTGGATTGCTCCATCCGTACCTTGTAATGCTGAATGTTAAGCATGTTTTGAGTCTTTTGTATGACTTGACCTGGGATTGAACCTAGGTCTCCCGGGCCATTGGCGAACACTCTAACCATCATGCCAATCTAATACTGATTTTAAAAAAAAATTAGTTGGTTATGTTTTTAATAAAATCTTTTGAATAAATTTGATTACATTTAAAATATATATAGTAGTGGTCATAAGTTAAGGAATGGAACAACAACAAATATCTAAATGATTTTTACTTGGTAAAATTTGCATGTACATTTATGAAATTTTCACAAAATATACTTGGAACTTATATGCATTTATTACATATAAAGTTTTCTAAATTTTCTTTTACAGTAAACTACTAGTCAACTGAAAAAACAAAAATATACATTTTGCTCTGATCAAAAGTTAAGGAACGCATTATAAATCCTAGTTAGTTCAATATATAAACTAAAGAAAAATTCAATATTGTGATTTTTCCTTTGCATTGGATTGCCTCATTGCATCTTCGACCACATGAGCCAATTAACTTCTTACAAAATATGGTAGTAATACTTTCCCGTTCTTCTTTTAGAAACCCCATAAATCATCAATATTTTGAGGATTTCTGTTCTGAGCTTTCTCTCCTATGATTTTCCATACATTCTCTAGAGGGTTCATATCTGGGTTTTGTGGGGGCCACTTCATAACAGCTATTCCTTCCTTTTCAAGAAAACTTAACACAGTTTAAGCTTTGTGGCAAGGTGTTGTCTTGCATAAATATTGGAGTTTCAATTGCCCCTTTGCGTAAATGAGGAAGAGCATGCTGGTGAAGAAGTTCTTTATAAACACTGGCATTAATATTACAGAGAAAATGAACAATGGGTCCTACTCCCACTGAAAAAATCATCCTCCACACCATTTCGTTCCCTCCTCCAAATTTCACAGTTTTCTTAACACATTGAGGAGATAAGCGTTCCTCATTTTTCTGTCTTTCAAACCTCTTACCATCTGATCGAAACAAATTGAATTTAGATTCATCACTAAAGTGAACAATATTCCATTATTCCTCTGTCCACAGGATATGCTTTGTGGCTAAATCAAGACGAACCTTTTGATTTTTCTTTGAAATTAAAGGTTTTTGACATGGAATTCGAGCCACTAATTTTTCCTTATTTAACCTATAAGAAACAGTTTTTTAGACATTGTCTTTCCTGTTTGCTCACAAAATGCACGAGAAATAGACATTACTGTATTGAAACGGTCTTTTAAAGATATTTTAACAATCATCTGATTTTCCCGTTTGGTAGTCATTGGAGGCCTGCCAGTTCTTGGTTTTGGTTCAAGTGTCTTGTCAGCTTTAAATCTACTGATCATACGATAATACTTTTTGACCTTCGTACGATGCCAAGAATTTCAGAATACGATTTGCCTTCTTCATGATTTGCTAAAATGAACTTTTTTTCTTCTCAAGTTAAACAATCATGTGCTCTTGCTTCCATCTTGGTTAAAAATAGTTTCAACGATGTATGAGTTGAATATAAATCAAAATTAGCAATCAAGTTGTTTAAAAATTATGTAAATTACTATCATTCAACAGTGTTCCTTAACTTTGGACTATGGCAAAATGTATATTTGAGTTTTTTTTTTTTTTTTTTTTTTTAATTTACTGTAAAAAAAAAAAAAAAAAATTTAGAAAACTTTATATATAATAAATACATATATGTTCCAAGTATATTTTGGGAAAATTTTGTAAACATACATGCAAATTTTTTCAAGTAAAAAATCATTTAAATATTTGTTGTTTTGTTCCTTAGCTTATGGCTGCTACTGTATATATAAGATGTAATTTTTTTTTTAAAATTCTGTTTTTATTATCCTATTTTATATTTGTAAATATTGTGATATTGTTCTGCATTTTTGTGTGTAGAGCACTCTTAAGATTTTTCTGATTAGAAATGCTTTTAGTGTTAAATTTTAATCATAATTGTATGTGTGTGTGTATAAAAACCTAAGAAGTGCTGTCATCCCATATGGGATGTTGACAAAAATTTTTACATTTATATTTCAGGCGCTTCCAATGGAGATAAACTTTTGGCATGTAATATCTATACTAATCTTAAATTATGTATGCATTATATTTGGAAGGCCTCTCCCCCACCTGCTAATTATTAAAGAAATGTAAAAAATTTTCCTTTTTAATAAGAAATAATACATCAAAGTGAGGATAGTATAGACACAATCAATCATGCTTAGTGACCGAGTTTCTCACTTTATGCAATCATCAGACCAAGACCTGATCTGATAATTGCATAACCAAGAAGCTGACAAAAAGCCCACAAAACACTGTTGACTATGTCTATGCAATCCTAACTTAGACATATATGTTCTATCACTGATACTGAGCACTTTTTATTTGTAGATATAGTAAAGTATTTAGATATATGTATTTATGTATCTATAATCATCATCTAGTCGCACTGCTAGCACAGATTTTGCTGATTCTCTTTCTCTCCATCCATCTCTATCATCCATTGTTTCTGGCTGGTCTTCCAAACTTTATCCTGTTTCCGCACGGAACTGTTGTAGGTAATTTCTTGCTGGTTGACCAACATTGGCATGTCTATGTGTCAGGGTCCATAGGAGAACATCACTTATGAGTTCATCCTTGCTTTTCCAGCAGTGTCCTGCATATCTTGTTTGTTGATGGTTTTAGAGATGGAAGGTAAGTGGCCATACAGCTGTTGTTTCATAGAGAGTTGCTTTCAGGATTTGTTCAATATAACTCATAGCATTCTTGTGCAGTTCTTATCTAGCTTTTTCTCTATGCATTTTGTCAGTGTCCATGTGGTGCATCCATAAAATAGTATTGACATAACTGCTGCGTTAAAGAAATTCCGTTTTATTTTATCAGATAGATTTGACTTCCATATGATTGATAGTCTATTGATAACAGTCCCCACCTTCTTTAGGAGCATACTGACATCACTTTAAATACATGAGGTGTTGCTGAAATACATGAACTTGTCTACTAATTTCAGAGGATCACCATTTTGAGTGGAGATTGTTTTTTCTCAATTAAAAAACATGTGTTGTGTTTTGTGTGTGTTCATGTGGAGGTCACTGTCTTCTGCTGCCTACTCCAGGGATTTGGTTTGAATGGGTGTATTTGCAAGAAGCACTGTCATCTGCATGATCTATGTCAGTTATAGTTTCTGCTAGATATTGTCTGCTTCGTGCTTTTTTTAAATTTATTTTTTTATTATTGTAAAACCATTTTTATTGATTGTATCTATCATTTGAAGTTTGTAGTCTAGGCAGATTATAAACAGATAGGATGCTAATGTATCTCTTTGCAGAACTCTAGCAACAATGTTGAAGAAGTCTGTATCTCCATCTGCTGAGCGAACCTTGACTTTTGTGTTTCAATAGAGCATCATTATGGCTGTAACAGTTTCTTTGGGGAGACCATCAGCTAAAAGTATTTGCTCCATCTTTTCTCTGTGTATGGAATCAAATGCCTTGGAGAAATCTACAAACAATAGTGTCACCTTAAGATTTTTTTTTACCACACACACACACACTACAAGTTGTAGTCCTGTTGATTTTTTTTCCTTGACTTTTTATTTTTGGACTGGTATTGCCATTTGTCTTAAGAGATGTTCATGACCTCTAGATTTCTTTAAATGATATCCTTATGCTTGAGTTTTGCTCTACCTGTTTTATGTGACCTTTTTCGTAGATGAGAAAGATGTCCTCATGGTGTCATGGTTAAAGTGCTGGACTGTGGAATCGTAGAAAGTGAGTTCAAACTCCAGTTGCGCTATTGTGTTCACTTTCAGACAAATACTCATGGGGAAAAGTATGAACCCCCTTATCCTCCCAGCTATGAGTTAAATAGCATCACTGCTGTTCTTCTAGAAGGATGGCTTTGGCATTAAATAACCCATGAAGGTTGATATACCATTAAACAAAGAAACCAAACCAAAACTTAGTTGAGAGTACAGGATCTGTTTTTGGCAATCTGTTGTTCATGTGACCTGCCCATCTTAGGTTGCATTAAGTATATACACCCCTGGACAAAAATATTAGACCACCCTCAAAAATGAAGAAAAAGATATTATTTACAATTTTTAAATTATGAAAATCAGATATACGTAAGATAAGGTTAAGATACATTTAAATTTAAAATAATAAGAAATTTCAATTTATTTTTTATATGTATATTAGCATTTATGCTTAATTTTAAAATTTATTTTTGACATGAATATAAGATCACCAATAAAAACTAAAGAAAAAAAGGACTTAATTTCATTGAAAAATTTATTATATATAGTCTACATAATATTAAAACTGTAATTCTTAAAATACTAAAAACAAATGACTAAAGGAACTAAATTATCAGAATTTAAGAAAGGCGAGATTATAACTCTGAAAAGAGTCGGAAAGGCCCTAGGAAACCGTTATCTGCAATTACTTGAAAAGTCCAAATAAGTATGGAACAAGAAAATCAACTGGCAGGCCAGAAAAATTATCACCACAATCTAGAGAAGAATTGTTTGCAAAGTAAAAAAAGAAACTTTGTCAACAGCAAAAACATTGAAATCTAGAACAATTAGAAGGCATTTAAACAATGAAAAAATTAAGCATAAGAAAAGAATTCATTGTCCAAGGTTAACTATGAAGCACAAAGAGAAATTACTGGAATGTGCTTGTCAATATCAAATCATGAGTGCTAAAGAATGGTGAGAATTTGTTTTCTCAGATGAAAAGAATTTCAATTTAGTTGGTCCAGATGGCTTTCAGAAGTACTGGCATGCAAAAATTTTCCAGAAGAGAATTACTCAACAAAGCAAAGTAAAGGAGGATCTCTTATGATGTGGGGTGAGGGCTTCTCATCTTCAGAAAAACTTAAATTACAATTTGTTAGTAGTCGACAAAAAGCAGCAGATCATGTGAAGATAGTAAATGATTTATCTCTTGCACAAGAAGGGTGTCGTTTATGTGGAGAAGAATGGATTTTTCAGCAAGATAATTCTGTTATCCACAATGCATCAATAATAAAGAAGTACTCGCTTGAACAAAAAATAAGTCCTCTTGACCACCCAGCGTGCTCTCCAGACCTCAGTCCTATAGAAAATTTGTGGGGATTGATTGTTGCAAAAGTTTATGAAGAAGGGTCAAATGTACTCAGCAATTTTTGAACTCAAAAATGCAATGTTTGATGCCTTTCAGTTCAACTTTGGAAACTAGTTGATTGTATGCCTAGCCAAATTTTTGAGATTATCAAAGCTAACAGCAGATCTACAAAATAATAAAAAGTTTGCCTTTATATTCTATAGTTCTGCTCATTAGTATTGTCAAAACAAAATTTTAAAATTGAGCATAAATGCTAATATACATACTAAAAAATGAATTGAAATTTCTTTATATTTCAAATTTAATTGTCTTTATGCCTAATCTTTCATATATTGGATTTCCATAATTTAAAAATGATAAACAATATATTTTTCTACATTTTTAAGAGTGGTCTTATATTTTTGTGCAGGGGTGTATTGTACATGCTAGAGAGTTTAGATTTCTCCAGGATAAATTTATTTGGGATATGCTACCACCACTTGACATTTTGTATCTTCCCTAAATGATGCATCTTATAGACAATAAAGCCTTTGGTTATCAACTTTGTATACCATTCAAATTTCTGTGTCATACAGGAGGGTTGAGAAAACTATGGTGTGGTACACTGCATATTTAGTTTTTATGGAGAGGTCTTGGTTGGGCTAGACTTACTTCCTTAGCCCACTAAAGACCTTGGAAGCATTTGACATTCATGTATCTAGTTTTACATATAATCTGTTGTTGTTGGCAACTGTGTAGCCCAGATATTTGTTTGTCTTGGCCAATGTCATGATATACTGAAGGTGGTTGGTACACAATGTTGGTTTTCTTGAGGTTAATTTTCAATTTAAATGCCTTTGCAGATTTCAAGAAACAGGTGATAATTTTAAGTGCATCTTGGTAGTTGTGCTCCCTGAAGGCACTATTGTCAGCAAACATGAGCTCACATACCAGAACATTTCTGGTCTTTCTTGCAGACTTAAATTGATTGGCATAGAACAGTTTGCTCCTGGTCAAATCTGTATCCATACTTCTTGGGTAGAATCAGTGAAGGCATCAGACAAGACCATAGAAAAAAAATCATGAACACTGTGGAGACAAGAACACAGCCCTGTTTCACTTTGTTCCCGACCTTAAGTGGTTCCAAGAGTTCTCCTCTTAAGCTGACTGATGCCTTCATTCCCGTCTTCGAGACAGGACACTCTAGCTTTCATAGGAAGTTCCCTAGTTCATATTGTCTGTTCAATGTGGTTCTCCTGTGTTTATCACAAGGAGAAGATCAGGTCTGTGATTCCTTAATTTTTGTAGAACCCATATTGTGCCTTATGTAGGAAATCCTCCACTAGGAATGATAGTCTGTTGAGTAGTATATGGGCAAACACTTTCTCTGCTATGGAGAGAAGTGAGATCCTGAGGTAGTTGGTGCAATCATGTCTGTCTTCCTTCTTGAAAATAGTGACTAGTGGTGCATTTTTCCAGTTTTTAGGGACTTTTAAGTTTTCCCTAAGTGTCTTTTATGATGGTTTAGAGTATTTCAAGAAGCTTTTTATTTCCTCTCTTAATAACTCTTGGATGTAGTCTGTCTATGCCAGACTTTTTATTGCTGAGCATGAAAATATCATTTGTCATTTCATGCAGGTCTGGGTATTTACACATCCAATGTTTGATTGACCATTGCTCTATGTTGTCAACCACATGTTCCATTGTTGATAGTTCAACTGAAGCAAAGTGGTCTTTCCACCTGGCAAGAACCTTCTTTGTGGTTATCGTTTTGTTGTTGGGGGCAGTTCACTTTTGGCTTCTACATAGTTTCCATCCCTTGGTAAAAACCTTTGAGATGATTACAGTCTGCAAGTGTCTGGAGTTCAGCTGCTTTTGTCAGCCACCATTTATTTTTGAGTTCTCTGGGTCTCTGTCAGAGAAATTGATAGCATATTCTATATCTGGCCTTAGAAAACTTTTTCTTGCTGGGCATGGTATTCCTACCTAGGTTCCTGTCATTGTTGTTAAGCTCTTCCAGCCAATCCAGTCTTTGTTCTTTCTTTCTACAGTGCTGAGTTTCTCTTTGAATACCTTGTACAGACTGGGTTCTTCAGCCTTGGTGAGGCAACTAGTCTAGGAGAAGGAAAACTCTGAATTCAAACCTGTTAAACTCCACTTAAAAATTGACCTTGTGTCATATCCTACCCGAGCGGAGGGGTTGGTAAATAGGACCTTGTACAGAGTTGATTGAAAGCTTTCTACTTTTCTTCTATAGTACCTGCTGGAATTTCAGGTAGCCTGTTGTTTAGCGATGCTTGCAGTTCATCTGATTCTGTTGATTGTAATAGTGTTAGTTGTGAGCTTCTTGATTGGCATTTTGTTTTTCCTCATTCTCCACCTCATTTGTAGTTTGGTCGTGGACTAGATCATAACATGGTCAGTACTGCAGTTGACTCCTTACATTGCTGTACCATTACGGTACCGAATAGACGGTTGTGACATAATGGTACTAAATAGACATTTGTACCTCCACAACCCTGTTGTGACCCTGCCATGGTAAAAGTTGATGAACTCATGAAACTCTCTTTTAGTTAACTACACAAAGGTTTATTTACTATTACAATTTGTAAGTAGTCACCAGGAGAAAGAAAGAGAGAATGAAAGCTAAGTCGACCGCATTAGCTGGGCAAAGAGAAACCTGTCATGAGGAGAAAGAGCGAGCAGACACAGATCTTGAATTTTCTTCCTGGTTTTTGTTGTAGTTTTAACATGCTTGTCTGCCCGGTCATGTCCAGTCTAAGGCTCCCTTTGGGGCACACCTTAAAAAATGGAGCTCATAAACTTTCGTCTCCTTACATCTTCATGGCTGATATTCAACTGTATGTCTTTACCCATCACGTTTTGCTGTTGACTACTCCAAAACATGAGTCATCTCATCTTTCCACATGGTGTAGGCAGTAGGAACATCTGATTCTGCTGGTTCCACACCTGCACAGAAGATTTTGAATCCTGTTATTTTTTTTCCTAGTCATTTTTTAATTACAAGTGCTTTGGCCTGGCTGTTTGGAGACTGTCTGCATTTTTTATTTATTTTTCAGTTTCAATTTTCTTTTAGCCGTTCAATTACATTACATTGCTTTTGTATTCAGTAAGTCTGGCAGATCACACTGCCATGTGTTAATGTAGTCGGCAAAGTGCTAGTGTTTGGATCTTGGGTGCATCCAGTTCTTAAGGATTTGCTTATGTTTGAAGTAAGTGTTGGTAATGATCAACTGGTGTTCTCTGCAGATATAAAGCAGGAGATTGCTATTGTTATATCTGCAGAGAACACCAGTTGATCATTACCAACACTTACTTCAAACATAAGCAAATCCTTAAGAACTGGATGCACCCAAGATCCAAACACTAGCACTTTGCCGACTACATTAACACATGACAGTGTGATCTGCCAGACTTACTGAATACAAAAGCAATGTAATGTAATTGAACGGCTAAAAGAAAATTGAAACCATGAACTTTTGGCCAGGTATAATGTGATTAACAACTCAATTGTTAAAGATGCCAATAAAATGAGAAAGATTTACAGAGTTCTAATGATGATGTATTGGTTGGTTATGTTTTACGGCATATCAACCCTTGTAGGTTATTTAATGCCAAATGCTCTTTATAGTGATATATCAAATATATATGATTTGTAAATGAATAGTTTGGAGGTAATAATTTTTAAATGAGTTTGTTCACACAGTTAAATAGTTTCAAGTATTGCTATTTAACACTAACAATTCTATTCAACAGTGTTGCTATCCAACATTATTCATTTATTTGCACACAGTTAAATGGTTTCAAGTATTGTTAATTTTCGCACACTGTTAAATAGTTTCAAGTATAGTAAATAATTAAATAATTCTATTTGATCCATAGTTGGAACCCTAACAGGTACTACCATTCTGAGCCAGAGTAAACCTGGGAGTAATGGCAAAGAAGGAGTACTTCACATTTCCTAAAGCTCCAGGACTGTGATGTCACCACTAATGCAGTTTAGTGAAATCCAGGACACTTGTTGGGTGTGAGGGTCTTGCCCTTCTACAGAGATGCAATCACTGTATTCTATAGCATTAGCCAATTTGGCTAGATAGTGATGGGAAGATAAGTTTGTACTTAGGAGTATCAAAGGGGATAAATTATATAAATTATGAATAAATATATGCATAGGTAGAACAGGAGAGAAATTACATGTGAAAACTAATTTGGTAGAGCACTCCATCAAATTGATTTTTCCATTTTATTCTTCTATTTTTCTAATGATCTAGGCGAGTTGAGATGATAAAAAGCAAACAAAAATTAAAATATGAAAAATGAACCAAACTATTTGACGGCTTTATTTTTTAATTCTTCAGTTTAGGAAAGAGTAAAAGATTTGAATAAGTATTTTAGTTATTTCCTTTATATTGAGAATCCAAGTTGTTAAAAAAAATGTTTATTCCAAATATAAATCACACAAAATTATCATTCAGTTGCAAACTGGACTGGGATTGCTGTATTCTTTAAGTTTTGAGTATATTCGGTGTATTGCTCTTATACAACTCTAGTTACAATGTTTGCTCTGTCAGTGAAGTTTAGAATATGCTGACTGAATCCCTGTAGAGGGCTAAGACCCCCATTCTCAAAGGGTTTTAATTGCATCAAGTGGTGAGGCTCCATTTTAGTACCCCTTCATTGACATTACTCCCAGGTTCACTTTGACTTCAAGTGTTAGTGCCTGTTATGGTCCCATGTATGAGTCAAATATTTAAATATTTCTATTTAAAAATTATTTGTATTTGATAGTATACGTGAAACCCCTCACCAAAGAACTCTTAAACTACTACACAAAAAATAGAAATGTATAATAAATGCAATTTTCTAACGATTAGACATAAAATAACCCTAGGTGGGTTGACATGCCATTAAGATCAATCATAGTTGTGTTACTTTTGATGGGTTACTTTTACATATACAAAGATTGTTTTTTCATAATCTAATCCCATGGTCTGCAACAACTGAGTCCAACCAAATGTTGAATCTTATCTCTGGAACCAAAAAGATCCAACTGTTGGACTTAGATCTTTATTTCAGGCTCCAAAATCACACACAGATATAGTTGCATTAATTATAACTTATTCAGAATTAGTCTGCAGAGTGTCATCAAAGAATATGAAGACTGAAGCTTTGAATGAGTTACATGAAGGTAGGCTGAAAAATTCATTGGCTTATGTTACATCTGCTCTTGATGGCTTTTTTAACTAATGGGATCCAAGTACTGCAATACCGATAGAAGTGTTTGGACCACAGAGTGGAGGGGGGGCAACTATGTTGAAAAATAAACCTCATTTGGTCATGTTGTATGGGAGTATCTTGGTCAGACTATGAACTTATCAACTGACCCTTACATTATAAAGTGGTGATGTCTACAGTGCTGTCGAGAGAAGTTAGTGCCAATTGGAAAAACATTTTTAACAAAATGTAAGATTGTATAAGCACAACTTCTCTCGACTCATCACACCTAGCTCCATTTGACTAAACTGGAAATTCCTCTCAAGGTTGAGAGATTTGAGAATGTAGCAGAAACTATGATGGTTAAGCTGAGTCAAAAGTGGAGTTTCAAATTTGCTTTGACCAATCGATAACTTAATAGAGACTGTGACGATAAGGTTTCAGTCATTGTTCATTTCTGTCTTGGTAAATACAGCTTCAGTCTCAATACTTTTTAAACAGAACATACCTGATATGTATATTGGAGTTGGTGGTGATTTTAAATGTGATATTCCCACTATAAAACTATGCCACTGAAATGAAGTATTGTATACTCACATCTTATATGTGTAGCACAAAGCTTAGAACAAATCCTCAGTAGTAAAGTACTTGATGATTAAATTCCTGAGTAATGACCTATGAGATCAACTTGCTTGTCATTGTTTTATGTCAAGTACTCTACATATTTATTAAGCTTGGTTTGATTTGGCAAAGATTTCTATTGTTAGACACTCAGTGAAGATCAAACTCACTAGTTCTCCAAGAATGACTTAATGGCCATTCTCTAACAGGCACTGCTTATTCAGGTGTATGGAAATTTAATAAACTTATTTTAATATGGTACAAGGCTACAAATGGGGTGCTATTCAGTAGGGATCTAACTCACTACAGTCATAATGACCTTTGAAGCTAGATTGTAATCCCTTCTTCAACAAGAACATTTAGTTTTGCCTCTATGGCTTTTAGCACAGCCTTGGAATCCATGGTTTTTGGCCTACCTAAATCAAGTGAATCAAGATGATAGTCCATATCAGAGCCAGTACTCACTGCTGGTTTGAAATTTCATTTGTTGCTCTCAGGTGTTATTAGGTCATTGTCCTAAGAGTTGAGGTTCCTCAGTCGGCTGGGGCTGTAGAATACACTGACTGCACCTTTCCAGAGGGGTAAAACAATCTGATGGTGAGGTTCCAGTGATGCTTGAGCTTTGGGGATTGCGGAGCACCCCTTCATTGCCATTGCTCCCAGGTCCACTCTGGCCCAGAATGGTAGCACCTGATAGTGCCCTATCTATGAGTTAAATAGAACTAATGGCATAATTATGCTAAACTGAATTGTTTGAATCAGAACTGATTGACTAAACTGAATAGCTTGAAATAGAAATGTTTTTCACAATTAAACTGTGTACTTACATTTAAACTGCATGCTTATGCTAAACTGAATTGGTTGAAATGGAACTGTTTTTGACATTGAAGCTCTTACACTAAACTGAATTGTTTAATATAGAACTGTTTTGACATTAAACTGTGTGTAAACAAAATCTGTACTTATACTAAACTGAATTAGCTAAATTAGAATTGTTTGAATAAACTGAATAGCTTTAAATAGAAATGTTTTTGACAATTAAACTTTGTACTCATGCTAAACTGAATTATTTGAAATAGAACTATTTTCATAAAAATGTATTTGGCATTAAATAACCTACAAAGGTTGATATGCCATAAAACCCAACCAACCAAACTAAGATTTGAGGTTTCTCCCCAATTTGTTGTACACATAGAATAGAGAAATAATAGCATTTATACATTGTGTTACAAGTTCTTAAATAATTACTTCTGGAAACAATTTTTTGAAAAATATTTTGGGATAAGACTTGATTTCCTTTTGTTTATAGTTGTTGTTTCTAATTCAACTTGAAAGAAAAAAAAAATCTTGACTTTTTGGCAATTAGACAAATGTCTATTAAGTAAATTGTTGAGAAGACTGGGTTTTTTAACCATGACAAGGCAACCAGTCTAGAAGGAAAAACTTTGAAATCAAAACCTCAGTAATGTTCGGAAAAAAAAATTGGTGGTACACTTGTGCACCGTTCTTCTGTTATCAGCTCATCCAAAAAGAAAAAAGTGCAGCTGCTTATGCACAAGCCTTGACCCCTATAAAATAATCATTTGTGAAAGCAGTCTAGCTGTTCACATAATTAACTGAACTTCTACATTGTATTTGAAGAGAGATCAAATATTAAGAAAATATCTGTTAGCATAGAAAAGCAAAATCAGTTTGAAGTTGTTGTTTTTTGTTCTTTTTTCAACTATAGTAATTTTGGTACAGTGTACTGAGATATTGGAACTACATTTTTGTATGTCTATATCTAGAATGTTTTGAGATATCACAAAATATTGATAGGAGGCTAATTAATTCTGACAATAAGGCAGATAATAGAACATGTATGTACCTATCCTACCCAATTCACTGCAGGACTCAAGCTTTCCCCAAACTTTGTATGTATTTACCCAACCTCTCTATCATGGGCAGGATGTAACACAAGGTCACTCTTTTTCATACTGAGTAAAGTTGCTTTGAATTCAGTTTTCCTTCTTCCAGACAGGTTGCCTAATCAAAGCTAAATAACCTAGTCTGCCATATTATTTATCCATAGCTGGGAGGGAGGAAAACAGATGGATTTATACCTTTCCCAAAGGCATTAGTGTGAACTGAAATACAACCAACTCTTATGACCATAACCATTACACTGAATGCCCTCCCTCTGGGTGCTGATATGTCAGGTATAGTAAGTCTTCAGCTACAAAACACTCACCTACCATGGATCTAAAGAATATATCCCATGTAAATAAAGGGAACTCCGCAATTGTGCCATAACAATTCTCAACTCAAATGATAAGAAACCAATTTTGATTTTACGTTACTATGGTTTGAATCCATTTCTAGAATGGATACTTTTTAGCTATTGTCTTTGTTTTTGGTACGCTATGTTGATAAATGGAGAAACAAACAAGTGAATCAGCAGATGAATAACTCTGCAAAGTCTGTAAGCCAGTGATGTGTTAGCAGGGAATTTTCCTTCTCTTAGACTGGTTGCCTTATCAAGGATAGAGAGCAGAGTGTACTCTTATATTTATAGTTGGGTGTGCCAAAATGCCATTATCAAAATGCAAAATGAAACACAAATAACTTATGTTAGAATTTGGCTCACCAAATTTCATTTTCTCCTGATGATAACCACAATGCTACTTGTGCCCTCCTTCCTGCTCTCTCTCATATATAAGGTGGATATTTTCTAAGGAGTTGGCAACAGGAAGCACTGTTTTCTGTTACACATTTTTCAAGGAGTGATGATTCCTTTTATGTCTCAGAAGACAGCCAGCTGGGTCTTTATCAACTGCTGTGGAGAAATGGAGTCTCTGTGGTGTTAGAGATAACCTGCTGGACTGTGATATCATAGTAAGCGACTTTAAATTCCAGTTGTGTATTACACTCACTTTTGGGCTAATACCCTTGGGAAAGATATGATCCTTTCTATTCATGCAGCTATGGGTTCTTCTAGAAGGATGACTTAGACATTAAATACCCCATGAAGATTGATATGACACTGAACAATGAAACTAAATCAAACCAAACTGATCAGTGCTCAGGACTTTTTCTTTACCAGAGAGTAAGTGTGCTTCCGCTTTATAGATTATCTTTTTGGCTCTGGTTCATAGCAGCAAATCCATGTTTGGTCAATTTGTAAACAATTTTTTTGCCTAAAATATCCTTTCTGTACATATCACACTTTCTTCAATAAATTTCGGGGGTGTCCTCATGGTGTAATGGTAAAAGCAATGGACTGCGGAATCGTAGTAAGCGAGTTCGTACTCCAGTCGTGCTATTATGTTCACTTTTGGGCAAATACCCTTGGGAAAGGTATGAACCCCCTTATCCTCCCAGCTATGGGTTAAATAGTACCTCTACCGTTCTTCTAGGAGAATAGCTTTGGCATTAAATAACCTACAAAGGTTGATATGCCATTAAACAAAGAAACCAAACCAATAAATTTCACATGGTTTACATGAATGTAAAAAAGATTGAGGGAAGGGAAAAAAAAAATTTTTTTTCTCTTTTCAGAAAAAAATTTCTCTAATTAATATATCTTGCTCTATTTATAAATGAACAGTGCTTAATATCAGTGATAGCATATATATCTAAGTTAGGATAGTATAGACCAAGAGTTACTGGCACTTGACTCTGTGTCTACTCTATTCTTATATTGGTAAAGTTCTGTTGTGATAATTACACATACACACACTGGCCATATGACTCTCTTCATATTAGCATTGTTTTGTCTGAAAATAAAGGAACTTTCACTCAATGCAGAATAACAGTTGCTTTTTTTCCTACACCATCAACTACTAAATCATATTGTTCATGATAAATGCCAAGTAACAATGGTTTTGAACTAGAATTGAAGTTATAAAATTTTGTAGCATGACCAGTTTGAATAATAGAACATTTGATTTCATTTGTTTTTTTGTGTGTTGAACATAACAATAAAAGATAAAATAAGTCTCTTTAAGAAAGAAAGACCTCTTAGCAATCATAAAGTATTACAAAATTTTTTCTAATATTTTTACAAAATTACTACATCATTTTTTATTTATTTTAAAGACAGTTTGTCATTTAATGTTGAGTTAAAGAAATTAAACTTCACCTTTTTGTGTGATGCATTTGGCAACATATTTCTTGTTTGCATGCATTTTTGACCATAAAATAAAAAAAAAGGTTGCAAATGAAAAGAAAAAGAATTATTGGAGTTTCATAATTACAATATTACAATACATTCTGAAAAGCAATTAAAATGTTGAAGGAAGAATAATTTGGATTTTGTGTGGTAGTCATGGGTTGTATATTGCACAAGTATGTTCATGACAATTTTTCATTCACTGATATTTCTAAAAATCACTATTTTACTAATGTTTTAAAATAGTATTTATTAATGTTTTAATCTTTAGGCCAGGGTATATTAAACAAGGCACTTTCTGGAAATATTGTGCAAGTTTCAAAACTTTTAATTCATGTGGACTTAAGATGCATCATTCTCCCATGCATTAAGTCTATTTAGGGTGACTTGAGTTGCTCTCTGTACCAAAAAGGTTAAATATATATATATATAAATAAATTTCTCTGTGCTCTCTCATTACTAGATATTTTGACAAATATTTTAATATAAGTATGTCACAGTTGTTGGGGATGAAAAGTACTTAGCAAGTCAGGGATTCTTCCTTGTTTCTGATGTTAAGTAACCTATAACTGTCTGTCATATAATTTGGAGAAAAGATAGGTGCTAATTGAAAATAACACCTATGCAGTGAAAATTAGATATATATTATTTCCATTTTATACTCTTAGTACAGTGTATGCACAGACATCTGTTGGTCTTAAAAAGAAATATAAAATTTTCTAATGAGTTGTTGAAAAGAAGGGAAGTCATAAATCATCCATGCAATTCCACATCCTGAAGTAAAACATACTTGTCCCATCGTTTCTCAAGTTTACCTTTCTTGTTAGACCAAAAACTTTTTAGTACCTCCTCATATAGAAAAGAATGATTCTGAAAAATCTTTACTATTGAGCTGAGAAATTTTATCAGACCCTTGGAAAAAGTCTGGCTTTAATACTAAATCAGGATTTAAAAAAAGAATTTATTGTTAATGAAAAGACTAAAAAAGTGACAACTTTTAATGAAGTTAATGCATAAACAAACATATAGGTTCACCTTCACCCCAGTATTTGTCCTGCCTCATTCTGACTTTTATTTGGGTTCACCTTTTTAAAATCGAAATGGCTATCTTTACTGTTTTGGTTTCATTTCACTGCTTCAACTTGATGGGGCAAGGTGTGTTACAGCTGACTGACTTTTTCGCACCAAAATATAAATTACTCAACACACGCTTAAGAAGAAAAGCAACAGATTTTTCTTTTTTCTTTCTTTCATTGTTAATCTTTCCACATAGTTACTGACAAGTTTAACTTTCAATGGTTCTGACAATCTTAATCATTTGAATTGTTATTTGTTGGTGACTGATTCTTGTAATAATATAAACACTGCTAACACTGTTGTTATTACTACTTACACAACACCCAAACACTTAAAAAAAGATCCTATTTTCTATTAATTTTAATTAACAATTTCTTTTATTTTAATTAATTACCAATAAAGATCAAGAATAGGATAAATAATGTGTTCCGAAAGTTTGTTTTGGGCATTCGCCAACCAATGGATCTTCAGAGCTCAGTTGGTGGATTTAACCTGAATTGCCTCAAGCAAAAGAGATTTAAGTTTGATTCTCACTGAGATTATTTTCAGTTTGTGTTCATCGTGTATTGTGGTTGGGATAAGCAACTAAAATGTTGGGTGAAAGAAAATACTCACCAAAATTAATGGTTGATAGTACTTCAATTGGGTGGGGGGAGTGATTTTCTAGCCTTTTTATCTTCAAACTCTCATAGTGACATTAATTTGATACAATGAGAACATCTGACTGATAATTATAATTTAAACATATACATTCAAGTGGGTAACACTAATGCGGCAATAATTATTAGGTGAATTTTTACTTGCAATTCTTACTGTATATTGTTTAATTTATATGATTAATGGATAAGTGTTGGATTGAATGCATTGTCGACCTAGGAGATTATGCTTGAAAAATATTTGTACAAAATTTTTTTAACATAGGACTTACTGATGTTGCTGTATGTGTGTGTGCACTTTTATATGATCTCTGTAGCATTTTTCTATTATACAGGTTAGATCAAAAGTCAGTGTGATTTATTTTGAGTTTAACTTAAAAAAAAAAATAAAAAATTCTAGTTAGTTTTATGTTTCAATTTATAAGTCTAAAAAGCATTTTATAATTTACTGTAAAAAAAAGTTGCTATCAAACAAAGAAAAACTATTTGAAGCTCTTTCTTTTTCTCTCACACACACACACATATATATATATATAGTCATGCAAAAGCTAACAACACATTACAAAAACTGTTTTTTTTTTTTTCTTTTTCTTTTAGATATTTCTAACACAGATAATTGAAACTTTTACTGCTATATAAGCAGTAGACATTTTAAATGATCAAATCAATCTCCTTATCTCAACCTGATTGAAAATTTATGAAGAGCTGAAACTGAGAATTCAAAGAAGGAACCCACAAAACCAGCATGAACTAAAGGAATTTTCTTATGAAGAATGGAAAAATATTAGCCAAGAAATGTGTAGTAGACAACTCTAAACACCTATATGCTGTAATTAGCAATAAGTTATGAAATATTAATTGATGAGTTAATAAATGTATTGTAAACTTTTGCATTATCAAATTTTGGTTTTTCTTCATGGAATATTTTTATAGATTATTTTTTTTTTATTAGATTGTTTGACCAAAGACCCAAACATAGGTATTTTTCCATTCTTCACAAGAAAATTCCTTTAGTTCATGCTGGTTTTGTGGGTTCCTTCTTTCGATTCTCAGTTTCGGCTCTCTTCACAAATTTTCAATCAGGTTGAGATCAAGAGATTGATTTGACCATTTAAAATGTCTATTCTATTTGAACTTAACCGTGATTTTGTAAGCTTTGCAGTATTTGAGGATTGTTCTTTTGTAGAAAGACCTAACCTGGTTTCAAGCCCAGTTAAAGTGCATTCTAACATAAATTTCTCTCTAAAATATTCCTATAATATGCTTCATTCATCCTCCCTTTTATCATTTCAATGTTCCCTATGCCTAGGGCACTAAAGTAATCCTAGATCATGATTGATCCACCTCCAAATTTTACTGTTAGGAAAGTATTCTTTAGTGAATATTCACTACCCTTCTTTTTCCAGACCTTTGCCACAGCATTTCTGCCAAAATGTTCAATTTTTATTTTGTTTGACCAAAATACATTTTCCCAAAATGCTGCAGATTTGATACAATGCTTGTTTGCAAAATCCAGGTTAGCAAGAATGTTTTTGCTAAAGAAGTTTGCTTTTTTTTTTTTTTTTTTTTTTTTTTTTTTAGTTCTCAAAAAAGATGTCATATTGATGAAGTGAATGTCTAATTGTATCTGTGCTCACTTTTACTCTACTTCTAATCCTCCCTGAAATTCTTTCAGCATAACTCGGGGTTCATTACCAATAATTTTGCTGTACATTCCGTTACATTTCTAGGATGACCAGAGCTTCTTTTTTATTTTTTATTTTTTTTATTTTTTTAAATGGATGGAAGGATATGTCTTCTTCCAGTATCAAACTATCATACCATCTGAACTCAATAGCATATCTGACTAGATATTTTTCTATAACCAAATCCATTTTTATGAAGGTCAACAAAACATTTATGGAGGTCTTGATCAATTATTTTGCTTTTCCTGATTTATCAAAGTTTAAAGGACTATATTGGAACTGTGAGCATGATTGAAAGATTCTTGCTAGCAACTGATAAGAAAGCCAGAGGCAAAGAGAGGTGGTTTCTCATAGAAGTGTTGACTTTCTTCTACCAACTGATTGGGGGAGGTTATGGTGGTTGCTTACAATCAGAATTTCTGGCCTTGTAAAGTTGAGTTAGCAAAATAAACACATGTCCATCCAGTTAACTAGCAAAATGACCACTCCACTGAGGGGTGAAAGGTCTTTAGTTTTATCCCCCACTTTCACATCTCATGCAAATGTGATTAACAAAAAGAGTGGTGTCTCAGAGGAATTAAATTCCCAGATCTTGGTTTGATGACCATCTTATGGATTCCATCTGGGCATTCTGTGACATCAATTTAATTGGTGAGTGATGAAGGAAAGTGACTAGATAAGTAAGAGTCTAGGAAAAGAAAAGAAAGCAGAAAGAAAGTCACTAGAGAGGACCAGAGAAAAATGGCTTGAGGAGGTGAAAAGAAAGCAGTAAGAGGAAGGAAAAAGGAAAAAAATCACAAGGATGGTTGAAAGAAAAAGAATAATGCGATATTTCCTTAAAGTAATGATAAAATTAATCTGGAATGTTCTAAAAACAACCTTGTCCTAATTTGGAACATTCTAGTAAAATTTGAACACTTTTATTAAAAAAAAAAGAAGCTCTTATAAACTTTTGTATTATAAATATAGGTTTTTCTTCATGGGATACTTTTTTAAAAAGTTTTTGAAAAAAAACTGATTGTTTAACTGAATATATGTTCTATGAGCAATAAAAGCATTAGAATACATTTAAAAAAACATTTGTGTTGCAAACTTATATATATATAATGTAGTTTGTTATATTTATAAATAAAGTGTTCAATATCAGTGATAGAGCATATGTAAATCTAAGTTAGGATATTGTAAACAGTAAATGATGCTTGGTGACTAAACAATCATCAGATCAAATATATATATATATATATATATATATATATATATATATATATATATATATATATATATATATATATATAACTATCATTTTTGAATTTGGATCCAACAAATTTAGAAAAAAAAAATTGTTGCAGAGGTTAAACTATGTAGGTTATAATAATTAGAATTTAGCATTTTAAAGAAATGTGTGCATAGAATTTATTTTTTTTTCACATTTAAAAGCTTTTAAAAATAAAGCATTTGAAAGTTTCCACATGGTCTCTATGGGCTTCTTTTTTTTTTTTTTTTTTTTTTTTTTTTTGTAAGACCTTATAATTCATAAATTTAATACTTGAATACAATTGTGAGCTGAAAATATCTAATTTGAAAGTAAAGGTCTTTTATTGATAAATAAAAACTTTTCAGACACTCTTGCTTGATTTTCATTTTTTTTAAATACAATTTATCAAAAGTATTTATTTTACAGATATTTACTTCAGTTAATTTCATGTGAATATCTAAAGATTGTCTATGATTCAATTATATCTTCATCAATACTGTTCAGTTTCACTTATTTGTTTTAGTTGGTAGATGCAAACATTGAGTATCTGGCTATTTTGCGGGTATTGTTTTAAATTGTACCTTCAAGATGCTGAAGCTGTACACAGAATTTGGTTGTTGCTTAGTGAGTGAAATGAAAAGAAATAAATCAGTATCTGACTATACTGCTCAAAACTGGTTTAAGTTTTTTATGAAGGAAGCTCAAAAATGGACAACTATTTGTTGTTGTTTATGATGTAGAGAACCCATTCTTTATGAAGAGTTACGAGCATATTATATAAATTTACAAAAATATGCAGTCGATTAAAAAATGGACTACCTAAATAAAGCAAAAAACGGAAATAGATAAATTCAAATGTACTGGATGCTAAAGCATAGACCACATGTCATGTTTGGGATTTTCCAAAGTTATAACAATACAACATGAAGAATTGGACAAATTATGAGGATCATTGAATAAGTTTCGAGACTTTTTTTTCGTATGGGCACTTTTATTGATAGTACACACATAAAACTCTAGTCCCCTTCGAAGTAATCTCCTCCAGCTGCAATGCACTTGTTGTACCATTCCAACAACTTCTGGAAGGCCCCATCAAAGTCCTCTTGTGTGAGCGTGTCAATGACCTTCGCCACAGCCTCTTTCATCTCCTCAATTGTCTCATAACAACAGCCTCTAAGTTTATCCTTGAGCTTAGGGAATAACCAAAAGTCACAGGGAGCAAGGTCTTGACTATAGGGAGGGTGAGGAACTATCTTGATGCTGATCTTGGTCAAATAGTCTGTGACAAGGATGGAGTTGTGGACTGGTGCATTGTTCTGGTGGAAATGCCACTGATCCGATTTGAAGAGTTCTGGCCTCTTCTGACGGAATCTCTAGCTGAATTCCCTTAAAACCTCAACATAGTATTCCTTGTTGACTGTCTGTCCAGTAGGAACCCAGTGCATGTAAATTATGCCAGTGCGGTCAAAAAAAGGGATCATCAAAAGTTTGCTCTGTTTGGCCTTCTTGGGTCTGGGAGAGCCAGCATGCTTCCACTGGGAACTCTGTCTCTTGGTCTCTGGGTCATAGCAGTAGATCCAGCTTTCATTGCATGGCATTTTTTCCAAGTTTAAAACAGAATTTTATTGCATCTAAAGTCCAGATTGCATTTTTGAAATTCACCAGCTGTGACAATCAGGCTTTAGTAGGGTGTATTCCAATTCCTGCTGTAGCTGTTCATTTGAACCTGAAATTATAAAAATTGGTCAGTTATCACATAAGATGTATAGCAATAACATACTTAATTTTCAAGAGTCTATGCCAATTTTAAATGCCTGTATAAAAAAAAGTCTGGAAACTTATTGAATGTACCACGTACAGCTCAGTAACATGAAGATGTTAACTAAGGTTTTACTTATTTCTATTGAATATTCAGTGTATTGTGATACTAAAAATAGTTAAAAATGGAATAAATCCTGACTTTAATGGGGGAATTTTTGTGATGTTGTGGCTAAATTGTTGGATTGCAAACATCATTATAAGCAAGTTGGAACTCTAGTCACATTATTGCATTCACTTTTGGGCTAATACCCTTAGGAAGAATATGACTCTTCATATCCCTCTAATTAATGATGGTTTTGGCATTAAATAACCCTTGAAGATTGATATACAATTAAAAACTAAGAAACTATAACTTCAAATGTAGCATTTTTTCCCTTAATTTTCAGAATTTCTTAGAGGATATTCTCAAAGAATATTTTTCATTTTGAATTTATGTGGCTTGCTTAAATCATGAAATATAAAATGACCTTGGAATTGTGATAAAAAAGCAACAAATAAGACAAAAGAAAAGTTAATATAGTAAAAATCCCTTAATTTGTTTAACAACAGTTTAAAAAAAAATATTATTAAAGTGTATCAAAAGTATTTTCATATAAATGCAAACTTGTAAATTCACCCCCTGTTGAATATATATGCTTTTATTCACCCTGTCAAAGTTTAATTTATTCCCAGGGGTCTATATGGACCACTTTAAGAAGCTCTGATTGAAAGTGTTATAGATAGTACATCCTCGAAAAAAAATCCTGAAAATTAAAAAAAAAAAAAAAAAATTCATCCAACACCTGAAGTTATTCATTTTTTTTTTTTTTTTTTAAAACTATTTTTAGTTTCACAGTTCAATCAATATTCAATAGAATTTAGTAAAACCTTTGATAACTTTTGTATGTTACTGAGTTTTAATTTATTCAGTTCTTCATGTATTTTTGTTTTAACTTTGGAAAATCCCAAACATGATATGTGGTCTATGCTTTGACATCCAACATATCTGTACTTGTGTATTTTTTTATTTTACTTTTATTTATCTTGTCTATTTTTTGATGTATTTAAGAGTTGAGCTCTTGACTTCTTCTGGGAGATTTGTTTGTTTGTTTGTTATATGCTAGCAGGAGGTCATGCATTGCCTGGAACAAAAGATCACTCAAGTAATATTGACTTAGGTACAATGAACTTATGCACACAAACTAACCTGATTTTTCTTTTTCATCATAGCCAATAAATATTTATATTTGTTCTGAATGAGAATGGTGACAGTTTATGTAAATTTGAAATTAAAAAAAAGATGTAAAAGAGTTATTTTTGAATTTTTTTTGTTTTTGATTGGAACAAATGCTAATGGCAAGCAAAAAACACTTAAATTAAGATGTCTGAAATGTTAAAGATTATAAACATCTCCACTCTGATGATGAGAATAAATTTGCAATTTTTAAGCATATAAATGATTCATGTCAAACTGATGTTTTACAGATATAAAATGCATTTATTTTAACAATTTTTGTATAATTCATCAAATGTTCATTTATTTGTACAGTGAAGGCTCTGTCATTTTTGTCTAAATTTGACTAAGCTTTTGGGAATTGTTATGGTCCTTTCTAGGAACGTTGTAAATTATTTGGAAATCTGGCTCAGACTGATTTTTAAGCAAGATATTTTGCTCTCCTTCTCTCTGTCTTACTATCTCTCTTGTTGTAAAAGGTTGTATCGTCCCATATTTTCCAGTTGTTCTCAGTGGTAAACTGTTTTACTTTAGCATGCAATGAAGACAGTTCCCAGTTAGTCTGTTTTAGAATGACTATAAAGCACAGGGACCAACTCTCTCTCTCTCTCTCTCTCTCTCTCTCTCTCTGACTGGTGTCTTCCCAAAAACTAACTTCTTATATTGCCAGCTCTGTATAGCTATATGCAGAGTTGGAAATCCTGTGAGATTGTAAATACTCACCAAAAGGTCAAACAAGGAGAATGTATACATCATAAGCTATGTTGTTGAAAAAAAAAACTTTATGAACATCAAAGACCATCTTAAAACCTTCGATGTAATATGGATAACTAAAGATAGTTATATAAATTTGTACATACCTACAGATAATCAACTTGTGTGTGTGTGAGAGAGAGAGAGAAATGCATAGGATTATAGTATTAATATAAAAAGTGTTCTATCATTCTGCTTTGTTTGTGCAATTAATATTTAGTATTGATAAAGCAAAAGAAAGAAAAAGGATGAAGTTGAAAGTATTTTAATTTCCTATTCTTTTTTTCATATATGAAATTAATCTTTTTCTATATCATTTACATGAAAAAAACTTGGATTGTGAAGCTAGTAAAGATAAGGGAGAGATTAAGAAAATACAGGCAGAAGGCATGAGAAGGATAATAAAGTCAACACTTGAGGAATCTCCACAGATCCCTCGGATGCATAATAATTTACTAAAGTTGGTCTTTTCTGAAACAGCCACAGAAGTAGGATATCCAGTGAGAATGATTGTCGCTTAATTAATAATTTTTATCTAAGGTTTTCAATAATCCTCTTATCTCATTTGATCTTTTCTTACAAAAATTGTTCCACTTTGTTAAAAATCATGTTAAGTCATTGCTTACTGAATAAAAGGTAATATGATAGCTATAGCAAAAGATTGAAGAGTATTGTACAGTTTATAAGTTTTAATGATTCATTGAAGTGAATATCTCTAAATCGTACTAGAAAATAACTTGTATGTATATGCAAAAGGCTAAAAGTATGGGGTACCCAATCAGAATCAATCATTACACTAAACAAGCTGCTCTTATAAAATAGGTTACCAAGCTTTTTTGCTGCTTCATCTTACAGTACTTTTGTTACTTTTTATTTTTACAATAAAGTCTGTCCTACACCATATGGTGCCATTTTCTAATAAAACCTGCTTTAAAGCTGTGTATAAAATTTCTTGATAAACCACCTTGTCATCTCTGAAATTTTTCTAAAAAGTTGGCGACCGTCATTGAGGGTGACTAACAAATTCATTGCTTTTCTATAACCAGCCTTGATTACAAAGCTGTTTTCTATTCATCTAAATAATTCACTTAAAATAACTTTGTTGTCAGTCTTGCATTAAATTTTGACCACTGACAATCTCTTTTTCTTTTTTCCAGTGTATTTCTCTCGTAAAATGAGTTTTTAGTGCTTATTTTGTAGTGAAATAGGTCTATAGCATTCTATTGTAAAATAGGTTTCTCATGGCAATCTTAAATAAAACTGGTTTCTTGTGCATTTCTGTAATATTAAAGTGAGTTAAAAGTTTTGCAATATTTTGGTAATATGAGGCACAATTTGGCAGCTCTGGATAATTTTGCTAAGTTTGTGAAGATGATAAATCATTCTAGACTGTGAGATGCCGAATTTGGCTGATTGTCTCAGAGTGCTATTCAACAGATTTGCCTCTATGGCTTGGAACATGGCCTTGGAAAGTATGATTTTAGGCCTACCTGACCTTGCGTGATTGTTAAAGTTCTTGCAACCCCAGCAAAATTTCTTTATGAACCATCTGGTTACTGCAACATGATCAACTGCATCTTCACTTTTTGTGCATCAAACGTTTTGTTTGCTTCTGTAGCGTTATGGTCGGGTTTGAACTTGTAATGTATAAGTTCCTGAATAAGACTATATTGCACATTCATGTGACTTTTAAAATCATACATGGAGTGAAGCAATGGACAATGTGTTAGTGCATCAACTACCACAGGTAATTACCATAGCTTGAACTGTTTCAGTCATGTGATATACATACCACAAACCAAAATATTGCAAAACTTATGACTCACCCTAGTCAAATGGATTTTCAGTGTATTTCTTTAGTAAAATGTGTTTCCAGTGTCATTCTTTTGTTTTACATCCTTAATTAACAATCACAGATTAAGTACCTTAATTTTTTTCAAACAAAATGTATCTAATTTCCTTTGCTAATAAATTAAATGATTAATGCTCAGCTGAATAAGTGATGAAATACCTCTAAATTCGTTAAATGGAATTCGTTAATATGAAAATCCAAAACTTTCCAGTTGGCACTATAATACAAATGTGAATTTACTTAACCCCTACATCACAGGCAAGATGTTATGCAAGGTCAATTTAAGGTGGAGATCCTCCCATGTACAAATGGAATCATTTTGTCTTTTTATTGTCTATTGCCAGAATTTGCGAATAAAACTTTTGATACTACCTTGGTGTATTTAAACGGGTTATATCAAATAAAACTCTTGATTAATGGATATGAGGTACCATCAAAATCATCTACTATATGTCTTTTTGGTTTGATACTTGTTTTGCATACACACAAATATCTGTAGTTGTTATTTACTAAGGTTAGCTTAGTTTAATACAAGGCCAAAGTATGGGCTACCTTGTGAGAATTGAACTCACTACCTGTTTTCTGCTAGTATAGCTCAAGGACTTAAACCATTGCACCTCTAAGATTTAATGAGGTGTTGATTTATAGATAACACCCTTGTTTCTTATAATGCATTTGGTTATCCCAAAGAGTGTAACCTAACACAGAATATTTAGTAGGAAACAGAACAAATCAATTGATATAATAAGACATTTAATTGTACACAATATGAGTAGGGAACTCATTTCCCTCGCTAGGTTATACAAGAGTCACAAGGAACAAACAGAAAAATCTATTCAGCAAAAAAGTGGAAACCAGTTACTCTTCTTAGGTCTGGAAAATAAATGATGGAGGCCCCATGTGCTAACTGCCGAGGGGTGAACTACCACACCTGCTTTCTCAAGTCGTGTTTGTGAAAGAGGTGGATTTCCCAGTTCACCTTGTCATGTGACCACAAGGGTCTCATGATGTGGGAGAGTTCCTCGACAAAGGAGACAATTCTGTTTAGTCTCCCAACACACCCAACAGATGTTGGTAGTTCCTGCAAAAGTGCCTGATCCCTTCTTTCTTGACCCTTAGTGATAAGAGGGTATAATTCTAATTCTAATCCTTCTAAATGCACTAGGGAAGTGCTGTTTTGAGGATTGATCTGTCTTTTACCAGAATTATCTTTTAGTTCACTTAGTATTTTTGTCACTCTTCCTGTAGTACCTTTTTTTTAAGAAACAATATGGGAATAGAATTTGATATCAAATGTTTCTAGAATTGACTACCTTCATGTTCTTACCACAAAATTTCAGCCAATCTATTCTCTAGTCTTTGCCAGGTATATAATCTATAAGTAAAAAGAGTGAATTTTTATTCTTACCACAGAAAAATTTCTCATAACTCATTGTTTGTTTAATTTTAGTGTAAGAAAGTGAGCAACATTCACAGATCTATCTGTGTAGTAAAATTCTCATTTTGTGTATGTGGAGATATATATATCTCCAAGTAAATCCGACATTATGAAGAAAATAGAAAAACAAAGTAAACCGAAAGTGATGAATTTATTATAAAGGAAAGTCAAAATTAAAATGTTTTGGTTTTAATAAACCTTCATCAGGGCTGGTGAAGATGGTGAAAAATGTTGCTGGAGCAGCAGTGGATGTTTTAAATTAACCAGAGAAAAGAGAAAATATATATACACAAAAAGAAAATCACATGACCATTCAATCAGCATTCTTTTTTCTTTTTTTTTTTTTTTTTTTTTTTGAAAAAATCTTCACATGATTGGAATAGGCAATGTTTAAATGTGTCAAATTTCTAGGAGATACAATGGATTGAAAGATTTATACATTTAATATCATTGCCTGTACCAATCGTATGAGAGTTTTTCAAAAAAGTACCTAAGTATAAATACAAAATAAATTAATATTCGTATTTGAAGTAATATACTAAAATAAATTTAAACTTTTACTGTTAAATGATTGGTATCTTTTGCTTATCCTTTCTTTGAACTTTACCTACAATTTTTATTCTCATAAAGTCTTTATTTGGTGAAATCTGCATTTCAGAGAACTGATAGAAAAGTTTTTTTTTTTTCTTTATTATAAATTACTTTCTTTTCAGTTTCTATAAGTTGATATCATCATCCTATATACATCTGGGGGTGTCCTTGTGGTGTAATGGTTAAAGCGATTGACTGTGGAATCGTAGTAAGCGAGTTCATACTCCAGTTGCGCTATTATGTTCACTTTTGAGCAAATACCCTTCGGAAAGGTATGAAACCCCCTTATCCTTCCAGCTATGGGTTAAATAGTACCACTACTGTTCTTCTAGGAGAATGGCTTTGGCATTAAATAACCTACAAAGGTTGATATGCCATTAATACATCTATTATTCCATCCTTCCTTAAAAGATACCAATGATGGCTATTAAGCTCAATGTTAAATCACTTTCTATTTATAGCAAAGAAATTAGTGGATGTATTCTATGAATAACATTTAATTGTCTAAATTTCTGAGGCAAAGCTTGATGATTTTTATCATTAAGGGTTTTCGGACTATTGTCTTCATCTTTATTGTTATTTCCACAACGTTCCAGCCGATATATCCTCTAGCCTTCTTCAGGTGTTTATCGAACTTGGGAACCTTCACAGAACTTTGAATTAAGTCCCTTATTGAATCTACGGGGGTTGCCTATTCTGATTCCACTAGCAATAACCGGGTACAAGTGTTAAATAGTCTTGTATTATTACTTGCTTGCAGTCAGGATTGAACCTGTAACAATACAGGAATACTTGTATCTGGTTATGGCTAACGGAATCAGAACAGGCACCCCCCCGGATTCAATAAAGGATGTAGTTCGAAGTTCCGTGAAGGTTCCCAAGTTCAACAAACACCTGAGGAAGGCTGGAGGATATATCGGCCGAAACGTGGAATAACTATAAAGATGAAGACAAAAGTCCGAAAACCCTTAATGAAAAAAATAGCATTTAATATTCATTTCCTTTTGATAAATTATAATAATTGAAGTGACTAGAAACATGGAATTTGTATTGTTCTTTGTAATTTAGGCATTGGATTAATTATTACTTTATTCTCTAAGAACATTTTAACTATTCTAACATTCCTGATTCACTACTATATGCATTTTTGTTCTGTCTAGTAACAAACAAAAATCATTATAATAGCGATTATGTCTTGTTTTTCTTTTATTCCTTCTCTTCTCTTTTTATGATCTTCAACATGTTATTGGCATTCATAGTATTGTTATGTAATCAGTGAAGCTTATGGTGATAAAAGAATGTACTGGTAATTTTTGTTCAATCTTTACTCCTCAACATTAACAAAAGTGTGTGGTAGATTAAAACCTGATTAGCTTTTTATTTATTTTACTGTTTGACAAATTTGACCTGTCAATACAACTGGAATTTGTTGTTATATCTGAGCAACAATACACCTTCTAACTTAAAGGAAATTGAATAAAAATCACAAGCATTTGTCTGTCTGTCTGGCTGGCTGTCTCTCTCTTATATATATATATATATATATATAATCTTTTTGTTTGCAAATATTATATCCTAATAATTCATATACAAAAATGAATGAAGTAGTTATTCATTTAGTAATTAGAAGTGATATTTTCTGGTTTTATAGCAATTATAAATGATCTTTTTATTTCTTTACTATTCCAAAGTATTTTACCATTCTAAAAAGTTAATTTATACTTTAAGAAAAAGCAGAATTTTAGTTGAATGCAACATTGTTGTACTATAAAGATTTCATCATCAATTTTGTGATAAGATAATTTATTTACAGCATTTTATTAGGATTTACTAATTTTATTTTTTAATTTAAATTAAATGAGATTGTACCATGATTTTTGTGTAAATCATCTTATAGATTATATGTATTTACCAATCTTTCCGCTCTTGCAGAATGCATCACAGTCATTTTTTAAGCATAGTTTAATAGGTTTGAATTCAATATTTTCCTTCTCCTCAACCAGTTGTCTTACCAAGGTTAAAGAGCCCAGTCTGCCCTCCTATTTACTCATAGCTGGATGGGGAATAGTTGGATTTATACTTTTCTCAAGGATATTAGCCCTATGTGAAATGCAAACAGCATTGTTTAGGATTTGAACTCTGATCACTGTGTCTATTTCCTACATAGTTAACCATTACACTACGAGCACATTTTACTTATTTTATAGATTATCATTATTTATCCTTAGTCGTAATTCACTTTCTTGCAAATATGCAAATTAATAAAGTAATTAAACTGATTTGTATTTAATTTTGGTTAATATAAAAAATACTGAAAATTTGATGACTTTAGAAGATTTTATCATTTTCATATTTTTTGTTTAAGAGTAAATTTTCAAAACAAGTTTTAATTTTTTTTTTTTTTTACTCTATTTATTGATCTATTTGATTTCTTTCTTAATTTATCTTTCCATCATTCCTTTCATTTCATTAAAGCAGATAAGTATCTCGTATATAGTTATTATTTCTCTTTCATTTACTCTCTTATTTCTCCCTAATATGTTGTTGCATGTTCTTTTGCTTCCTCTTGTTTTCCATTCTAATCAAAAGAAAATTGTTCATTATTTGAGGTCATGACAAGGCATGACATTTCAACACATGCATTCATGTCTTATTCTATTGATGTTATGAATTGTATATAATAGTAAAAATTCATCTGCTTTTATTGAAAAAGATTCTTTTGAATGTTTGTTTACAAAATGAAATACATTGATTTTTACACTCACTGCCTCTTCTGGTAATGCATCTTCGGTGTAAAATCAGCTCCCCCTATGTGCACCCCCCTTTAAAATGAAGTCTACTTTAATTTGGATTTCTTTCTTTTTTGGTTAAATATACACATGATCCAAAATAAATGTTAAGTTATGAGATGATTATATTTTTAATTGTTCACACATTATTTGGGATTAATATCTTATATTTTGGGTGTCTTTAGTCTTTCTCATCAGATGTTCTTCAAACATCACTTTCCTCCTTAGTAAGAATCCAACAACTTTTTTCTTTAAAATTTCTTTAGGAAACAGTATTAAATGCTATCTAAATTTTTTAATAAGATAAAGTATTGTATTTGATTAATTATTTTGACTAGTATCCTCATTTTTGTTATGAAAATATTTTGAATGGTACCTTTTAACAATTCTTGAGAGTATGTGGCATCCTGGAATGTTTTTTCTAATTGTACAAATTTTGGTGTACACTTTCTTTGTGGTCTTGAATTACTGTAAGCTTTTGTGACAATACTATTTTATGTTCATCATCACAAGGCATGCTGACAGCATATATTCCCTTGACTCTCACCATCTGTCCCTATCAACCCTTGCTCTAGATAAGTTGTTTAGATGGCACCCAGTGTTTGCACAGGGCTGATGAATGTAAGTTTATGCTGATTAGCTAATGCTGGTGTGTCCATGTGTAGGAATTCTTAAGAGAATGTTATTTATGAATTTTTCTTTATAATGGTTGATATGGTTGTCTTCTTAGTTGATTGGGATTCGACTCTTAGCAGATGCAAGTATAACACTTTGTTATATGCTCTCCCTAAATTAGTTTATTTGGAAAAACAAAAAAATAAAATTTTTTGTTTTTAAGTGTGGAAAGTTAATGTTTGAATTTAGCTGATTACTTAATTTTTTAATATGAAGTTTAGATGTTGATTTAATTTCTCTTTTTAGTTTTCATATCAAGTGAGGATTGAAACGTCTCTACTAACAATAGTCTGAGATGTTTGCTTCCTGCTGGTCTATATCAGATACATTTTGTGAGATTTGTTCAGCTTAGTTTCGTCCCATATAGGACCAAATATTTATTTAGCTTAATTTAGTACAAGACCACAAAAAGGCCCTTTAAAAACAGAACTCACTGAATCAGGAAATTTGTCTACAAGACCTTGTGCTTAAATTGTTGTTTAAAAACAAAATAAAGCCGACTGGGTCTCCCCATAGCGTGATGGTTTGTAAATATTACAGCTTGTTACTACTGCACACCGTGTATTTGGTTCTTTGAATATACCGACTTTATCTTCTGTAGAGGAGTAACACTCCCAATTTAGTGTCATATCCACAACACCCCTGTTCCAAAAAAGGGAAGGTTTCCTGGGTATTATGCAAATCTGTCTCTGCTGATGAGGCTCTGGAACTGAGGAGTGTGGAGAACCCCTTCATAGCTATTACTCCAAGTTCTACTCTGACTCGGAGTGGTAGTATCTGTTACTGTTCCATCCATGGGCCAAATAGATCCATTGAAAAGTCATTTGCATTTGATAGGAATACTTGAGATGCTATAGAACTGTAAATTATTTGTATTAAGAATAGTTACTTAAAACTATGATTCTTTACTAAGGATTATTATTAATTATTATATATTAGTTACTTTGTGCTAACAATGAATATTATTGAATAGAAATAATTATTTGAAATCATAATTATTAGTTATAGATAAGAATACTTGAAACCATACAACTCTGGAAATTAGTTGTATTTGATAGGAATATTTGATATCATATGCACACAATTGTGTATAAAAAAACTCTTAAACTCCTACACAAAAAATATAAATGTACAATGAATGCAATTCTTTAACTTTTTGGCATATATCAGACATTACTACTGCTGGAATGGTTTTCTTAGGTGCTCCACAATGGTGCTTTTGTATATAATAAATAAAATAAAAAGCTTAGGCCTCAATCTGTGTGCAATGTTTAACAAAATAATCTTGTAAACTAATTTGTTGATATTGAGTATCAGATTTTTATTTGGTACTTCACTATTCTAACCTTGTACCAGACTAGGTTAAGCTAATATTTATTCCATATATAAAGTTGGTCCCAAAATCTTACAGTTCATCAAATGTTTGTCTATCTGTTCCGTTAAGGCTTTGCCATTTTTTGACCTGATTTCAGTAATTGTTAGGGTCATTTCTAGAAAGATTTTAAATTACACTAGGTGATTTAAGACCAGTTTTTTTGGGGACATCAGTCTCTAACCATCTTATTCTCCTTTCTTTGTAAAAAAGTGTTTGTTTCATAGTTTATCCACTATCCACTGGTAAATAGGATCCACTATCTTTGTAATTGTTATAAGAGATGACCCCCCCACTGGTATGCATTTAGTCCCTTTCTATTATGACCTGATGTTGAGGTGATAAAATGATCACTGGTCTTAAAATCTTACAATGGGAAATCTTGTAGCATCATGGATAATATGCTAGATTGTGACGTCATAGTGAGTTTGTTTGAACTACATTTACTTTCAAACTAGTTTCCTTGGGAAAGGCATGAACCCCCTTATCCTCTAGCTTTGGGTTAAATAGTACCACTACTGTTCTTCTCCAAAGATGGCTTTGGCATTAAATAACCTACAAAGGTTGATATATCATTAAAAAAACAAAACCAAGTCTAATAGTCTTAGAAACCCAATGTTTTAAACATTTCATATTAATACTATCAAAATTAGATGAACCAGGCATGCTGGACACTGCTGGTGAAGTAGGGATGAGTTCATAGGTGATGTACTTCTGTGGACCCCTTCACATGGACGTGCAAAGGCAGGATGACCAGCTCGAACCTACATACAGTACCCCTGTGCCGATACGGGATGTAGCCCTGAGGACCTGCCAGAAGCAATGGATGATAAGGGCACCTCGGGTAGCATAATGGTTAGCAAGCTAAACTAGCAAACCTACACGGGTGAGTTCGAGTCTCATTGGGTGCCCCATTCATATGGCCTTGTGCTACATCTAAGCAAATAGCTTAGTAAATTACCAGAAGCAATGGATGATAGGGAGGGGTGGTGAGAGAGGGTCAGAGATATCCGTGCTGATAGTGCAACATGATGATTATCTGTCCAGTTGTGGAAAATAATAAAATCAAATATTTATTTGAAATATAAATCTTTTAGGTATTTCCCGTAGTTTCTGAAATTTCTGTGATCATCTGTTTTGTTTCATGTAAGAAGGCAGTATCCCTTAGTAAATAAATGACAAAAACAAATAAAATGGATATTAAATGCAAATAATTATCTTAACTTTTTAATAAAAGTAACTTTACACTTTATTTTTCTTAATGGCTATTTTACAACCCATATATAATATAAATAAGTACTGCTAGTGTGTGTGTGTATATATATATATATATATATATATGTGTGTGTGTATATATATATATATATATATATATATATATATATATATATATATATATATGGGTTGTTGAAAAGTTTTGGGCTTAACCAAGATAGTAATGATTATTTTATTTTAAACTGAATTTTTAGGAGAAAGATTTAAAGAAACTGTGTCAAGTCTGTTTAATTTTAAGATGAATATATAGAAAAGAATGTTTTATAACTTTTATAAAAGTTAATTCTCTATTTTTATGTTCACGTAAATCATATGCCCTCTGATAAGACCCCCCCCCAATAACCAAGTATTGTCTGTTATATTCTATAATAAATAAAAAATATCTTTTTTCTGTTCCTATGTATCTATTTTGTTTTCTTTTTTCTTTCTTTTTGTTCTTTTTGAATGTCCTTTGTCTCTTGCAATTTTTTTTTTTTTTGTGTCAGCCTGTGAAATTATTGAGGTAAACAGTCGTGTTGATCTCCTGACTATATTTTATCTCTTTATGTTGAATCTAACTCAGAATGTTGCTTCTTGATTGAACGATGATATAATAATGAAAGAAAAGGTTTGTGGCACAGATCTGTCAAAACTATTTAAGGGGAAAAAAAAAGACTGTAGAATCTGGTTGAAATATAATCTTAGAGGATTTGCTTCACTGAAATGATACATGGTTAAAACTTGTCTTCAAACTACACATGCATCAAAACAACTTGATCAAAACAAATATTCAAACAAAAAAGATACCAGTACTATATTTCCCAGCAAAAAAGACTTCCATAAAGCCTGGAACTTTTGTAATAGGTTTGTTGTGATTAATTGGTACATTTTTATAAGGCAATTTGTCAATCATGAAAAGGGATAAAAATAGGAGTCAAGAGTTATGGGAATACTTGAAATTATGTAATTGCTTGAAAAACCCAAAATTTCTGACATTGAATAATCCAACAAGGGTTGACATATGTTGTAAAACTAACCCATCCAAAAAATATCAGTAGTGCAATAAGTGTGTGAATTTTTTTAATATCGTTATATATAAAATTCATTAATATTTCTGCAGTGAACCATGTAAATATTTCCACCTTGTAGAAGATGAAAGACTGTTTAAATAATACAACATGTTCAGTGGTAAATGAAAAATAAACCAGTTTATTTGTGTGGTAAATGGTGTGGGTAAAGATACATGATAAAATCACTAGCTTACATTTCATTTCTCAGAAAAAATTTAAAATCTTTTTACAATCCTCAGTCAATTAAAAAATGAATAAAATATCAGGAAGCAACAAAGGCCTGGATTAGATTAGAGTGTGTTATCTGTTCTTCTTCCTCAGTTGCATTCTTTACTTGAGTGTATACTAATCAACATAATATCAAATTAATCAGGGGGGTGTCCTTGTGGTGTAATGGTTAAAGTGATTGACTGTGGGGGATCGTAGTAAGCAAGTTTGAACTCCGGTCGCGCTATTACGTTCACTTTCGGGCAAATACCCTTGGAAAGGTAGGAACCCCCTTATCCTCCCAGCTGTGGGTTAAATAGTACCACCACTGTTCTTCTAGGAGAATTGCTTTGGCATTAAATAAGCTACAAAGGTTGATATGCCATTATACAAAGAAACCCAACCAAATTAATCATTTTACTATTGTTAAATGTATATAAAAGTTTTCTGCAAAAAATGTTCACTACACTCTGCTACCATAAATGTTAAAGTTATGAAGTTGTTCAGAAGCAAGTGAATTCTTGGTTTTTATCTGACTTGCCGCCAAGCCAGGATGTAACACAAGACAATTTTACAGTGGAGACTGCGCATGATTCTTGATTCATGTGTGACTGGTGCAAAAAATACCCTGTCAGCGTTCCTCTATTGGGGTGCTTTAGATGCTGAGCTTTAAACTCACCCCTACAAAACAGGTAAAGCTTGGAGGGACAGCCCCCTGAGACCAAGTGTTCAAAAGATATATGCAACCAGGGGGCCTGCTTGAAGGTGAGGGGATTCTTTCCTTGTGAATAAATCACTAGTAGCTTTTATAGAAAAGAATGAGCCCACTTTTAATCAACAGGCAGAACAGGATGATTCAACATTTTCTTGTCAAGGATGGTGAGTTCAACCCTTGAGAAGATCAGTATATTAATCTCCACAATTGTCATATGAAAGTCAGAAGATGTTAACAATATTGATTTTTCAATCATGTATTTTGTCTCGAGTTTTCAGAAGTGCTGGGGAATTTTGCACTCATTTAATAGATTCCCTCATATATTGTCTGCATTTCCCTCGCAAACAAGGAATGTTGGATGTGTATTGAAAGAGAATTTAAAAAAATTTAGTGTTTACTTTCTTTAGTGCACAGATTGAAATGTGTATTTTTGGGGGATAGAATTGTGGGTCATCTGAACTGAACTTGTGGTGCACACCATTTAAACTAACCTGTATCTCTCCACACCTTCCTTGCTCACAAAATCAAGTGAAGACTGATATGTGTTACTCTATTGTCAGGTGTTGTTTACATGCAAAGCTCATGTCGGTGTGTGACACTTTGAAAATTATGCCTTTTCGATATCACAACTGTATTGTTTCCAGGGGGAGGCATTGTATTTGCCTACTCTTAACTGTCTTCTCTTTCATCTGGGTAGGTGGGGAAGGAACAAACCCCCCAGAACAAAATGAGGGTAAGGAATGTGTGTGTGTGTTTATAAACTATTTTGGAACCTCGCCCTTACTCCAAAGTATTCAAATTTAAGATAAAAATAGAAAAGTGATTATACAACAAATAATATTGATTATAGAGGAAGTAGTACAATAAATCAGTTAGTCAGGTACTGATATCTATCTTAATTGAGAAGTATTTCTTTTATATATGACCAAAGTTTAATGGGGAGATACCAGATGTTGTATACATACTTATTGTACATTGGGGAATATTTTAACATAAAGAAAAAAAAAAGTACTCCACATGAAAAAAAAGAAGTTCTTATCTAGTCTGGTTGGTAACAATAATCATCTACAGGAAGCCATCTTGCTGTAAGACATATATCTGTACAGAACTTAAATTTCTAAAATTAGCAAGAGAATTAATGAATTGTTTTACTGAAATAATTATTCAAATTTAATTAAACATTATTAATTAGGTAAATAGGTAATTCTCCAAGCTGGAGATTTGAAATGATCACTTGGAATTATTTCTTTGTTAAGATTAACAATCTGACAAAAAACTCATTTTTAAATTGATAAATCTTTTAAATGACACTTAAACTTTAAAAAGATATTTTCTTAAAACAATATTGATAAAATCAGATTTAAAAAAAAAATTCAGATAACAGATATACCAATCAAATTTTTTAAAATCTCATTTTATTAATATTGTTCACAATGTTTGCAATCATTCAATGTGAATTTATAATTGATAACAAAGATTGTGAAATAGACATTATTTATAAAAAGAAAATAAAAAGTGATTTTTGGTATTTGTCTTATCAAATAGTGATTGTTAGTTTGAATGATATAATTGCTTGTTTCTAATGACTTGTAAATTATAAAGATCAGATAGGAATTGTTGATTCAAAATATTTAATTATTAGCAAATTATTGAATACAAATATTAAATAGGGATTTGTTACTTTTAATGATATAATTGCCTACCCCGCCCTAACTTTTGCATAAAAGTTTGACATGCCGTAAAACCAACCAACCAACCATTCCTGCAGACATTTCTTGTCAACCACTTTTGCATGTTGTAGCAGCCATCATGCTAACCTACAATGAAAAAGGATAAGGGCCACACTGCATTGTCTGTCTGAGAGAGATTCGGAATGGAACCAGAAACGGACAACTGATAGAAGAAGAGGGTCAATTTTTTCCATCCCCTCTTTTGATTGGTTCTGGCATTATGTCACTAAGTGCATGGATGAGTAGGCTTTGGCCTCAATAAATGGAAAAACTTTGGCTGATCAGAGAGGAGGCAGTTTGTCCAATTAGCAAGACAGAGACAGATGGATGGACGAAGTGAAGGAAGAAAAGAGAAGTGGGAGAAGGAAGAGAAAGATTACTCTGCCTGTCAGCATCGGACTCGATTGTTGACCCCCCCCAAAAAAAAAGATTAAAAAAAATTTTTTTAAATTTTTTTACTTCGGCATTTAATGTGTAGGCAAGTAGAATTTCAACCACATTTTTTTTTTATTGCTATTAAGTCTTTATCTTTTTTTTAAAAAATTTTTTGTGTAAAAAGGATGAATTACTGGAGTTGGTGAAATATTAACATCATTGATGCATAATGCCAAGTTTGACCTCAAACTCATCTCCAAGTTTGACAGCTCCATGTCTGTGGCAGATTGTTGCTTATGTGGGGGCAAGCGGATTGAGCTAGTCATTCCACTTTGACTAACGGGAAGCACTCTGGATGTTTACCAGCAGTTAAGCAATAACCTGGTAGTTTTGTTTGGAGGAAATTGGCACAGTTTGGTCTGGATTGCCAAGATCTAGAGCAGCTTGAAGATGGAGCACATGTGCTGGGCCTGGATGTCAAGGAGGAGGAAGGTACTCTGCAATGGAAACAGGGAAGAGTGGTTCTGGACATTCTTGAAGTTCTTACAAGATGGACTGTTTTTTCCCTGTGTGGAAAACTTGTGGGGCACCTGCCAGTGTGTGGCTGGCTTTGCGCAGCAGTGGGCATGATAAACCACAGGGCGAATGCGGTAACCTCAGGATCAGACGAACAAATGAGTGATGCCCTCCTCTCCTGAATGATTGCAAAAGTGTTAAGAGAGCGACACACGAGGACCCTGCCCCAGGAGAGTGGTATGTCATGAGGGAAGAAATGAATGTATGAGTTGATGCTAATTCATTAGCATTGGGAGTCCTGTTGGAAGATGCATGTTGGCTGTGGCCTGCAAACAATGCCTGGGACATCCACCTAAATGAGTTGGACACCATGGTGAAAGGTGTCAACCTACCACTGCAGTAGCAGGCAGAGAGATTGCACCTGTGCACTAACTTCCTTTGTGTCTACCACTGGGTGTCTGACATGCTAACTGGGAAAGCAAGAATATGCACCAAGGCAGCAAGCGAGATGCTGATAAGGCAGAGACTAGACACCTTAATGAGTCTAGTCTCGGAGTATGACCTGATAGTCGGCGTAACGCTGGTCATGTCATACTGCAACCTTGCCAAACAGTTGACATGAGTGCCCAGCAAATGGTACGTTGCTGTGAAGATGGGTGCCAAGTCTGGTGTTCGAACCTGCACTGCCACAGCGAGCATGATGAACCAGTAGCAGATAAGACATCTAGGCATCAAGAGGACACTATTTTGTGAGATGTGTCGATCCAGCAGTGGTCAATGCAGAAATTAAACAAGACTTCACAAAATGGAGATGTACCAGTCAATTGACCCAGCACCAGTGCGATGGCAAAAAGGACGACTACAAGCAAGTGGTACATGGCAAAGAGTTGGAATGGATGCCCCCCCCCTGAAAAAAGGACAATTTAGAGGCTGAGACTGTGGTGTACATCCTGTTTCGAAGGGGCATGTGGACCAAAAGGCTAACCCCACCCTGCATTATATGTGATCAAGAGATCGGGGAGGGAGTGTAGCAGTCATCATGCTAACCCATGATGAAAAAGGATAAGGGTCGCGCCATGTGTTGTCTGTCAGAGAGAAACTCTGAATTGAACCAGAAACAGATGACTTACAAAAGAGGAAGAGTGTCCATTCTTTTCCATCCCTTCGTTTGATTGGTGCTGGCATTATGTCACTAAGTGCTCAGATGGCTTGGCTTTGGCCTCAGTAAATGGAAAAAACTTCAGCAGATCAGAGAGGAGGCAGTTTGTCCAATTAGTGAGACATAGACAGAAGAAGTGAAGGAAGAAAAGGGAAGTGGGAGAAAGAAGAGGAGTGGATAAGGAGAAGAAATATTACTCTGCCTGTAAGCATTGGACTGATTGTTGAAATCCTCCCCCAACAAAGAATTTTTTAAATTTTTTTTTTTACTTCACATGTCAGTAAAACATGAGAAATGTGCAGAGTTGGTGAACAGAAAAGATGTCATCCACCAACATTAAATTCATGTAAATTAAAGAAAAAAAATTCTCTTGAAGTCAGTGAAATTTTTTGCTGAAAAACAATAATTTTGTAATATAACAAAAAAAGTTAATTGATAATTCTCTTCTGTAATGTGGATTTATCTTTTAACAAAATTTGTAATTTTTCAATGTAATATTTGAATTCTTTTGATGAAACATTGTGGTTTATTGATTTTGGACTGGTATTTCTTTCTTCATGTCTGAATTTTTTGAGATGAAGACTTAGTGTTAAAAAAAATATTTCTCTTTTTAAGTCCATGAAATTTTTGAGATGAAGACTTAGTATTAATCAGTGATGGAGTTGGTTTTATTTGGTTTACACTTAGAAATTTCATCACCTTAATCCACTCTGAATTGAATAAGAAGGTATATACTCTAGTTTAGTTGAAAAGTCATACCAAATGAAAGTATAGTTCAGTAATCACCACTAAATTGTCTTATAAAGAATAACCTAGTGGATATTAGTGCTGGTTAAAGAGTGTCTCATTATCTGGTAGTCTGGGTTAAGCAGTCATATACCCTTATTTAGTACCATCTTAACTTGTAAGGATTTGTGATATTATCTAAGCATGGGTGGTAAAGTGGTAAGAAAATTTCCAGAAGACACTTTAAGAAAGTTAAAAAGAGAATACAAGAACTGCATGGCGATGAATAACTATGAAAACAACAAAGATAAGAATACTTGTCTATCAGTGAATGATAATCTTAATTTCAGCTGCTTCTTATTGAAATATTCAAGAAATTTGAATAATATAAATAAAGCTTGCTAAATATCTAGAAAAATCTGCTCTAAATATCTGTTTTGAGGTTTGTTTGAAATTGTGCTTAAATGATTGAAAATTAGATGTCTGTTCTCTCTTCTCAGTCTTACCAAAATTAAAGCAGGAATCCCTTTATCAGATAATATCTTAATCTTTTTATGTAATCTTGTTTTGTTGATTAAGTTACAAACCTGATCTTTTTAGTACTTAAGTTATATGAAAATTTGTTGGGGTTATTAATTTTTTTTTGTGAAAGAGGAAGCATTTTACTCACTTAGTTTCCAGTAAAAATGATATGATTATTTATGGATTGGCACTTCAGTCTAGGATTATTATTTGTATACTTTACCAAGGATCAATGTTGATTCAATAAATCATCTTGATTTTTAACTCCTTATTGAGGTAAAAAGTTGAGAAAGATTCCATAGTGAAATGGGAAAAAGTCACAGAACTCTAATTATTGAATGTTTTGCTTGAAATGAAAGTATTATTTACTTTAAAATATCATTTTATTATAATTTTAACTGATTTAACTTTCTTTTAGCATAATTTTTTTTCTCAGTTCCATGAAAAGGTTGGGAAAGATAAGAAGCTATGAATTGGATTAACAGATTCTCATGTTGGTTGTTTAGAGAAGCTGTTGATAAACTTTGGCCGTTAGAGGATTTATAAAAGTTTTTTTTGTTGTTGACAGAAATGAAACTTATTTGTTACAATAAAAATAAAAACAAGTAAAACCTTTATTTACCAGCCTGTAATGAGCATAATTCTCAAAGGTGTTACTACCACTTCCTATAACTCACCTAACTATTTGATTTTTTTCAAAATAAAAAAAGGTAAATGGTTTTTACATGTTAAATTTTAGGGAAAATGTTTGAAAACTTTACTTCATTATTATTATTATTACTCCTCACAACTATTGTGGCATCCTTTCTGTGCTTTGGTAAACAGTCTGTGTCTTACTAGTGAGTAATAGATCTCCTCCCTAATCTGTGATTTTAGGATTTATCACGTCATAGGTAGACATGTTATTGGTCTATAATTGCTGGCAATGGTTCTTTTTTGAGTTTTTTTTTCTGGATCAAGGTGGTCTTTCTACTTAGTCATCCATTTGAGTATATTTGTTTCTTAGTATCTACTTAGTTCAAGAATCAGGCTGTCATGAATGGATGTAAATGTTAAAAACCAGAATTCTTGTATGCCATCATGGCCCAGGGTTTCCAAATTTGGCAATTTTTTTTCAATACTGAGTGATTCCAGGTGTATTATTGCTTCAGAGCCTTTGTCAAGTCCTTGTAATTCTTTTTCCATTTTATTTATCCATTTACCCTTTCTGATATGTTCTTTCTGTTATCATATTTTACTCCAAAATAGTTTTGTTTTCTCTGCATCTGGTTGTTAGTATGTCATCATGGATTTTTCCTTTTTCATTTACTTGGTGGTAATATTTTCTTTCATTATATTGGAAAGTTCCATTTTGATTGTATTACTTGACTCTTGTCTCTCTCTTTTTTTTTTTTTTTTTTTTTTTTTTGAAGTCTTCTTTCTTTTGCCAATATCTTTTGATTTATCTCTTCTAGTTGTATTGTTAGATTTGTCTCCTCTATTTTTTGTCTTTTCATCCCAACATATTCCTCATGTTTTTGTCCTTTGCATCTTTGCTTGTTGTCACAATTTCTTTACCTCTCCTCCTAGCCTAATTCCCTATTCAGGTTTTTCTGTTTGGGTTCATTAGGAGAACACCAATTTTTATCACAGGCTAATTTCACCCCTGCATAAATTAGCTCATTAAATTCGGTGATGTTGTCTATTAGGATATTTCGTAATAATTTGTTTACCTTTTTAGTGTAGAAACCAAAAAGGTAAACAGATTATTACTTGACTTTTTTCAAGTCTTGGATTCTTAGGGATGGTAATGTAGTCTTCTTTTCAGTTATGATTTTTTTTTTATTAACGTTACATTTATTTTGTCTTATGTTTGTTTTGTGGTGTCAGACTGTGATGTTTTGGTTTTCATTTTTGTGTTTCAATTTAGTTAAGGGATTCTTGCTCTTCGGTATTTAGTGTTTAAATTCAGGTAGTGGGGTCTTGTTGATATTTTTCCCTATTTACTTGTTGGTATATTTCTAGTATTTCAAGGTTGGAAAACCAACCTTTCTTTAGTAACATTCTAGCTTGGTCAGCAAGTCTTTGGCTTGTATTAAATCTAATGGATTCTGCACAAATTTCTGTCATTCTTTATCATTATTATTATTATTATAAATATTTTTCTTTTCTTCTTTTTTTCCAGATTTATTGAGTGCAGTGATGGAAAAATCTGCACAGATCAGTGTGCAAGGAATGCACTGCAATTCTTGCATCTACAATATTGAAATTAACATCTCAGCTTTGAAAGGAATTAAGTCAATCACGGTAAAAAGATTTTTTTATTTTTTGATACGAAGTGCTACCCAAAACTTAGGGGAAATTAATGGAATGTTTTTTTCAAAGAAATTAATAATAATAATAATAATAATAATAAGAGAGATTGAAATGAGGTCATTTGTTTGGTAGTGCTTTTGAGAGATGTGTGAAAAATTTGGCAAGACATGAAAAATGCTTGATGACTCATCAGATGTCTAGATTTTTCTATCTATTAAAAATTCTTGAATCTCATAGTTAGGTTTAAATATTTAAAATTCAGCCTTTCTACCCCATGCACTTTATTTTTGACCTTGACAAATTCTTTTTGGCTTCCAGCCCCCCCCCCCATTCCCACTCCAAGCATTTGATTTTGATTTTGATTTTTGAACCAAATATGTGTAAAAGTTTAGTTAATTGTATGATGTGTCGGGGGTTCGTGAATGAAATTTGTAATAAAAATTAGATATCCCTAATTTTTCTTTTTAATCATTTACTTTTTTTTGTCTTTGAAGAATTATTTCTAAAAGTTATTAAATAAATCCTACAAAACCTTTTTTTTTTTTTTTTTTTTTTTTTTTTTTTTGCTGAAGTCTTGTTTCAGGACATCTTATCAAAGATACTATATAAACAAATTGGTTGAAATTCATTGATTATTGAATACCGATAAAACTTGGACATTACAATGAGTATAATTTGTTTAATCTACTTTTAACATCACAGGTAAGTTCTAAGTTGCTTGACGATAGTCAAGGATGACCCAAAGGCTCCCTTTTCAATAGCTACTATACCAAGGTGTAGGGGAGTGTGCTACTCTTTTCCTTAGATTTCTCCACTTACCCTGATCCATACCTTATAATGCTGAGTGTTAAGCCAAGGAGGCATCAAGTACCATTTTTGAGTTTTTAGTATGAATTGACCTGAGATTGAACCCTGGTCTCTCGGGCCATTGATAAACACTCTAACCATTATGCTAATGGGCAGGTAGACAAGGATATTTTGTCTAAAATATTCTTTTTTTATACTATGAGCTGAAATTTAAAAATGAAATTTTAGTAATGAAAAGAAAAAAAAAAACTTTGCAAAAAAAAATCAGTCTGTAGTTTATTTTTGATAAGCCAGAAAAATTGTCATATTCTTCAATTAATTTTTGACATTTTAGAATATTTTAGTTTTTAATTCAAATGAGATTAATTTACAAACCAAATGTCTGGAATAAAGTAATTATTAATTATGTTTAATGCAATTATTTATTCAACAATTTGTATTATAACAACTATTTATTTACCCCCAAATATGGCTGACAAACTAAAAAAAAAAAAATAAAAGCTTAAAATGGTAACAGATACAGTTTAAAAGAAAAGCTGATTAAATTATAAGGTGTGTGTAAAAGTTCTCAGCACTCTTTTTTTTTTCTTCTTCTTCTCCTCCTCCCTATCTCTTCTTTCCCATTCAATTCTCCTCTCTTCACTCTTTTTCCTTGTCTTTTCTCATTTTCCCACCCTTTTCTCTATCTTTTCTTTCTTTTTCTGGAGTGGGTAGGGTTGTATGCATGATGACCAGCTGTTGAATAGAGGACTAAGCTTTCAAATGAATCCAGAAATCATTGGGTTCCCATAGATTTCATCAGCTGTACTGATAAGTAATAAATATTGACATGATAAATGTGTATGTCACCTTGAAATTACCAATCTAAGTGTCATATCAGTGATAATCTCAATTTAAAGAATAAAATGACACCATGTGGTGAAAATATTTATCTTGAAATCATGAGTAATTACCTTTATCAAAAGTCAGAGCATATTGTGTGCATTTTGCTGATTTTAGGAAAAAAGTATGATTTTTTTTTAACTTCTAAAGACCTCTGGTAATTACAAGAATTATTGGTATAGTGTTCTATAAAATACAATACCAATGATATATTGTCATTCACAGACAGACTTTCATTGCATCACAACTCTTCAGTGTGGTTAGATCTGTGAAATACTTCAAGCTACACACAAGTTTTATTTGTAGTGTGTGTGTGTGTGTGTGTGTGTATATGCATAGATCAAGTTGTCAATTAAAATCATTTTGATTAGCCCAATTCTCAACTTTATATAGTTAATAGATTGTTACCAAATCCTGAATAAGTGATTTAATCTTGATTAGTACAATATTATTATTATTTTAAAATGTCATAACTCAGAAGATGCTGGTGAAAATGACCAATAAATGAAAGAAATTACCACAAAGGAATTTGTATGAACTGAATATTGACATTCAATTAAACAAGTTCAACAAAACTTGGAGAAAGAATTTAGAGTTTACCAATGCCAAGAAAAATAAGAATTGAGGTTCTTTAAATGATCCTAGATAAATATTTTTTCAAGAACTAAATTCATAAAAATATACTATTCTCCCATTTTTATATACACTACATTAAAGTATAATGTTTATGGTTTTTATATATTATTCAATAAAGAAAACTAAACTGTTTCTTTTTTGTTCTGTCCTCCACACTCCCCTTTTTTTCTTATTGCTTTTTATCATAATCTTCTTGGGCCCCATTGAAATAATTCTACACAACCTGTCAACCTGTTGGGTTCTTACTGTTATAGGCTGGTCCATGATGATTCTGATGCTTCTGTTTAAGGAGTGAAGCAATCTAATCAACATTTTATAGTTATTTCATAGTTTCCATTATATTGAGAATTTAAATGATTTTAAGAAATGACATTCAGCATAACTGCAGAAGCAAAATTTGAGCTTCTGAAATGTAATGCTCTAATTAAAAAAAAAAATGCTACAATGTGCTATTTTTGTTTGGTGACAATTATTTATATATATATATATATATATATATATATATATATATATAATCATGGCTCGACTTTGTGAATGAAGATTAGGGAATTGTCTTTAATTGGAATCATTTTGAGATGAGGCTTCTTAATCTGAGAATCAATTTTTATTTATTGCGGACTTTTTGTCCTCATCTTGGTAGTTTTTGTGTTGTTTCTTCTTTCACTACTTTTTGGCCAAATTTCACCTCTGGCCTTCTTCAGGTGATTAACCGTGACCTCGGATAGGAATGCTGAGTCTTGTAACCGTATCCCCAGTAATTACTGCCTTTCATAGTTGTTGTCTATCGCAAGAAGATTAGGGAGTAGTCCACATTGACAGCAGGCATGTTCCGTGGCTGATAAGGTCAATGTAGGATAGGCAAGCACGATTGCTGAAGGTCTTATCAGGGTTTAATGGCCTCATGTTGTAATTCTTCCTCCTGTGCCTTTTATTTTATGAGGATGGCCCAATGGATATTTTCAAAAGAGGAGACAACATGGAATGGTAGTAAGATGCCAGGCATCATGGTTTTTAGATAGGGTGGACCATCAATGTAACAAACACCAAGGGATTTTTTCCCATCAGTACTATTGCTTCTTTGGTGCCTTTCTGTTGTAATGGAAATACACACACACACTTTTTTTTTCCAGTTCACTATAGGACTTAGACCTTATTTAAGACATGAAAGATAATGAGCTGTCATGCTGACCCATAATGTGTTGGAACGGAGATTGAATTCACTTTGAATTCAGAGTTGTCTTTCTCTTAGACTGGTTGCAATACCAAAGTTAGAGCACTCAGTCTGTTTTGCTATTTTAGCCATAGCTAGGTGGCAAAGCAGAAATGAATTAATGCTTTTCTCATGTGAAATGAATGCAAACAGCCTCGGTTGCAATTTTAACTTGGCTTGTCAATTCTATTTTTCTGGGATAATCAACACATGAAGTAGTAATAAAGATAAATTATAAATACCTTCTAACCAAACTTGGATTAGCATTTTTACATTTTGGAAGCTTAGATGACCCTTTAAACAATGTGAGTTCAAATTGTGTCACAGGCTGTTATTTTATTATTTTAAACTTTAATGATTAGCTGGCCATTGACCTAAAAGATTCTGATGAAAAGCATTAAGAAAAAGTAAAAAAAATAATTTTGAAAATACTCCTCATGAATCAAAATTATTTAAAATAATTTTATTTTCCATAATTTTTCAAAATATTTTTTTATATGAAAAAAAAAAAAAAATGAAAAAGAATATGATTAAATCTTAAAATAATATAAATCCCTTTTCCATCATCAAAAGATGAAGGATTTTGAGTTTATTGCTGCTCTGGTTTCAGTTTGAAGTTCATCCTTGAAGAATTCTTCTAGAGTCTGGCAAGTATTTTTCTTCTTCTTGCTTGACTGTTTGTATTTTAAAACCAGTTCCATTTTGTTTGCCTCCATTTTTTTTCAACACATCACCCAATCCTGCACGGATCCTATTTTCTTATTACTCCCTTTTATTTTTTCTTGTCATTGAATGTCCACCTCAAGACTCCTTTGTTTTTTATTGTATGATCTTGCTTTTTTATCAAAAGGAGTTATATGAAATCCCAATGAACAATCCAGGACACAGGGATCCAGAAAATAACTTGGAAATGTTATTTTAATCTTTTAATATTCTAAAGTTTAAAAGCTATTTTTTTAACAGTAAAGTTTTCTTTTGTTTAGAAATGTTTTTTGATTTGATGTCAGCAACCCTAGAATTATTGGGTTTAGTCATAAATAATTTCTGTTTTAGTAAAATATAATTTATTCATAAATAATTTAACAATGAATTAATTATAATCAGTAGTATTTTTGCCATTATTTTGAATCACCTCTTGCTGCCATTTATTGGGTAGTTTGTTGATTCCTCTCAAGTAAAGTTCACCTGATTTCCAAAAAGTTTTCTACAAATGTTTTCACCTGAGGTTCTTGAAAATTTTTTTTTGTCATTCAGAGCATTTTTTAAAGAAAAAAAAAAGATGGCAATGACTTGTCAGGTCCGTAGAATATAGTGGAACAGACCAGCCCAAATGCAATATTTTCCCTGCATGATTTTTGCTGAATGTGGCCTTGAGTTTGGAAGAAGCACAACGTTTCTCCAATTGATGAGAACAGGGCGTTTTCGTAGATTTTTATGCTCTTATTGCAGCTGTTGAGAATATGTCTGCATTGAGTGTCTGATTGCAGTTTATAAACTCAAAATGAATCATACTGCAGTGATCCCATCATGTATGCAACATAATTTTTCTTCCCTGAAACTCTGCCTTTGGATAAGGCGGCTTAGATTCGTCCTTGTCATTCCACTGCCTTTTGCATTGAACATTCTCATAAAAGACTCATTTTTTTTATCTCCTGATATTCGTGAGAAATTTATTTCTCTGCTTTGAAAGAAGACTTCTTTCTATGTATATACAATCTTTCTTATTCTTTTCACTAAGAGTATGAAGAAGCCAAACACCCAGTTTGCTCACTTTTTCCAAGTTGCAGCAGGTTGTAGATTGGGATGTGTGGAGGTTAATTACATATTTATTCTCAAGTACTTTTGTGTGTATTGCATTCCATCAATTTTCTGAAAGCATCATGATCGAGATCTTATGAGTGTCCTGGTCTAGGTTCATCTCTTGATGATGTATCACACGGATGAGGCTTTAAAAACTAGTATGACACCTCGGTCAAACATTAGAAATTTTCCTAGTGTTTTTTTTATTTTTAAACTTGCACTACATTACATGTTGAATATGCACTTTCAGTTCCTCCATTTTAGGGACATAAGGACATAGATTAAATTATGATATGCAATCTTTCACTATTGAAATAGGAATGAATAGTGAAGACACATTTTACTCTGGTAATTTCCAGTTGTGTTTAAAACATTTCAAGTTTAAAATGCATAGTTACAACTTGATTTTAAAAAAAAATGGAAATTATTTATGACTCAACCCAATTGTGCAAGATTGATGATGCTTGCGGTAAATGATAAAGAATAGTGGAAAAATTCTTTGGAACTAATCTTATTAAAAATTCCGAACAATTTTTTTTATATATCTTCTTAATCTTTTGTGCCATTTTGAATCTTCATAACTTTAGTTTTTTTGATATAGGATAAAATTAGTCTTTAAAATAAAAATAATTAAAATAATTGGTGTTAGATGATTATTACTGAAGTTGTTAATTTTCAATGTGTATGACATCATTATGTACGCTAAAGTGCTAAAAATTTAAAGACAGCTTCTTAATATTTTATAGTTTATCCTTTTTCCTGAATAACAGCAGCTACTGAATGTGGCATGGAGTCTACAAAGGGCTGTCCATAAGTCAATAGTTGTATGTGTTAAGTTTAACTGCAAGGAATATTTAATGAGGTTTGCAACAGCTTTCACTTTGCTTTTTGTGTCGTCCCTCATTGTATGTTGATAGTTAAATGCATGCTGTTTGGCTTATATGCAAAACTTATTAAAAAAATTTAATGTATTTCCTTTAAAAAAGAAAAAAATACTGTGACATGGATCTTTATCTGTGGTCATATTTATGCTATTTTGTTCATATCTACCTATTTTTAAACATTCACATCTATCTGTCTCTATCAATGTCAGTGTTTCTTTCTATTTCTCTCTGTTTGATCTATCTAATTGATAGATAAACAGATGGTTGGATCAAATAGACTGAGAAATATAGATAGAAGCAGACTGACATTGATAGATGGATGGATGGTAATATTTAAAATAGGTAGATATGAAGAAAATGATATGTGAATATAGCTAGGCTGATGTGATACAGTTTTTTTTTCTTTTCTTGTGTTAAAAAAATAAATTTCCAAACACTAATTACATCAAATAAATTTGAAAAGGAATGCTACCAATAGAAATAGAATACTTAGAACTTTCTCATCGTTTCATTTCCTTTAAAAATTTATAAGACTTGATGAAGGTTTAAAAACCAAAACGTTTAACATTGGCAAATAATTCAAATGATAAATAAGATTATCTTCTGAAGACTTTATTTTTCAAATTTGTACATTTTCATATTGTTGAATTTATTTTCTGTTGTTTTTTTTTTTTTAGTTGTGTGTTAATTTAGATGTGGATTCTATGAACACAATTCATAGATTAATTGAACAATCTATGCATGAAAATTTAGATCATTTGGTATAATTTATCAATATTAGCCTGTTAGAAATTATTTTTTGATATAATTCTTAACATTTACAACATTTTTCCTGAATTATGTTTTGTGTAAAGTAGAAGGAATTTTGTATCAGAATCAAAAACCAAACTGGAATGATGGAAGAATTATCTTAATGTTATATTATACATGAGTATAATATTTTGATTTTTGTTTACTTGTATCAGTAAAGCAAATTGCTATGTACAGTGGTTCTACTTTAATTTTGCTTTGCTAGAAGACTTAGAGTATAAATTTAATGTCTAACAGATCACTCAATAAGCCCTGGGCCTAACTAATAAAACAACTATTTGACAAAATTTGACTTTATTCATCAACACAGTCTCTTTCTAGGGTGATACACTGATTCCAGCACTTCTATAACAATTCAGTGTTTTTTTTTTTTTGTAGAACAATTTGTCTTAGGCCTCAAAATACACCTAAGTTTCCGATATCACTTCTTCTTTGGAGCCTAATTTATTTCCCTGGAGCATTCTTTTGAGGACTGCAAACAGCCAGTAGTCACTGGGGGCCAGACCTGGAGAATAGGGTGGGTGTGGAAGCCATTCAAAAAGCAATTCATGTAGTTTTGCCATTGTTGTGATCGACTTTTCACATGGTGAAAGAGCACTTTTTTCTTCTTCATTTGTGGTCGTTTTTTGACAATTTCTTCCTTCAAACGCACCAATAATGCTATATGATATTCACTATTGATGGTTCTTCCTTTCTCAAGGTAATCGATGAACAAAATAGCATGCGCATCCCGAAATACGGAGGCCAAAACCTTGCCTGCCAATATTTGCATCTTTGGTCGCTTTGGATGGCTTTTACCTGCTGCTGTTCACTCAGCAGTCAAGTGGTGGATCCATGTTTCATCCATTGTTACATATTTATGCAAAAATTCCTTTTTGTTGCGTTGAAACAGTTGCAAACAACGCTATGAATTGTCAACATGTTGTTTTTGATCGACTGTAAGCCAACACAGCACGCACTTTGAACACAGCTTTCTCATTGACAAATGTTCATGCAAAATGGTGAACACACCGCCTTCTGATATCTTCAACACCTCTGCTATCTCATGCAACTGCAATTTATGATCAGTCAAAACGAGTTTGTGGTTTTTTTTGGTGTTTTGAGCATTCAGCATCATTTGTGCCTGTATGAGCATGTTTAAAGTTGGCATACCACCTCTTAACTGTTATTTCTGATGGAGCAGAGGCCGAATAACACTTGTCAAGCCATTGCTTTGCTTGAACAGTATTTTTTCCCATCAGAAAGCAATGCTTTATCAACACACAAAATTCAGATTTTTCCATTGTTTTGAAAATTTGCAACATTTAAATTACTGTAATTTGTAAACTAAGAATTTGATTGGGCTCAAATTTTGATACATACCATTTGAAGGTTAGTATTTTATAAAAATCATATGGATTTTTTATTCGTGGCGCCATCTATGTCAGGCCTGGGATTTATTGAGTGATGAGTTATGAATGCTCTCTCTCTATATACACAGAAGACTAATAATTTTCTTTTATCTCAGAAACCTAAGTGGCTCTTCTAAAATTTTAAAAAGATAATTTATTGTATGAACAGGATTAGGGGAAATCTTATCTTAAAATCTCATAGACAATTCATAAAATTAGATTAAAACAATTGTCCACTCATTCTTGATCTTTTTATTTAATAACATAATACACCAAAGTGTTTATGCATGCATGAATGAATATTTCCCAATATACCAAGTGCTTTATTGCTTAACTTCTGTCTTAGCTATGGCTTTATAAGTAATGCTTTTATTATGTTGGAGTGCAATTATTCAAATTTTTTTCTGTTTATTTTTTTTTTCTTAGGATTTTTGTCTGTAAAGGAAAAAGTTTGAAATAAACTTGTGCACATAGTTCCAGTCTGAAGAAATTTTTTACAATTTATTCAAAAGCGAGAGAGTTAATTCTGAACTTTGATAGACGTTGCCTGAAGTTCCAAACCTTTTTTAGTCCCTACCTCCTTCCAATAGCTGAAATAATGTCCCTTTCTTATTACATATCCTTTTGCTCTATTTACCCCCCCCCCCCGTCTGCTATGGACACTCATTGTTACCTTTTCCACAAGTCTATATTGAAGATCAAAAGGTAAGGCAAGGAAGGTTGTAGTTTTTATAATATAAATGATGATAGTATCATATGAATGTTATCTACATTTAACAAGAATATTTGGATAATAGTTATGATTAGTACACAGTTTGTATAAATAAAGGAAAGTTGTGAATAAGCAAACTGAAGATTTTTTAAAAATTCAATCAGTTAAACCTAAACTCAAAAAATAAAAATAAAACTCATAATCTTCAAGTAAGACATAGAATCTTTACTATTAGTCCTACGAGTGCAATGACTCAAAATTTGTTTTACAAAAGTTTGAGGTTGTTAATTTAAAGATAGCATAAAGAATTAGAGATAAGGTGTGTGTTACAAAGCTCAAAATGTAAATTCAGATATATCATAAAATAATTTGGTCCAGAACAGCCTACTGCAATAATATAATATATATAAAAAAATTTAATTTAAAAAGAATGGTAGTTAGAATTTATTATATCTATAAGAGTGAATTTCCGGGGGGAAAAAAATGCTAATAATAAAATGGTGATATTGAAAACTTTTGGATCCCACTGTATATTCAAACTAAAATTAGTATCTCATCTAAATAGTAATCTAAGATTTTAGAAATATTAGTTGCGTGAAATAATCTTATACCTATGTGATATGAATTTTGAGTTCTTACTACTTTTGCATTTTTTCATGATTGATATATTATGATATTGCTTTAAATTTTTTGGGTATTGACCACTAAAATAATTAGGTGTTTTTACAGTTAATTTTAACTACATAATATATAATGTTTTTAGCTTAAACACCAGATCTTTAACGTGAAATTTGTTTTTGCTTATAACAAATTTTTATAATTAAAATGTGCTTATGTTTTATCGTTTTTTTTTTGTCTTTATTTTATCTTTTAAAGGAAAGCAGGTAAGCTTGTTCCCAACCCAAAATATTTGCATAAAAATTTACTCCCTACTACTTAACCATATGCCAGACATAAAAAAAAAATTTAGAAAGCTAAACGCTTTACTTTTTCTAAGTTATTTTTATCACTAGTTTTGAGACACAAAAAAGAAAGAAGTCGTCGTGCAAGATTAAGTTTTTGGTAATAGTTTTTACGGTTTGTTTATTTGATAGATACCTTCCAGATAAATGTTTGTTTGATAGATACCTTCCAGATAAATGTTTGTTTGATAGATACCTTCCAGATAAATGTTTGTTTGATAGATACCTTCCAGATAAATGTTTGTTTGATAGATACCTTCCAGATAAATGTTTGTTGGATAGATACCTTCCAGATAAATGTTTGTTGGATAGATACCTTCCAGATAAATGTTTGTTTGATAGATACCTTCCAGATAAATGTTTGTTTGATAGATACCTTCCAGATAAATGTTTGTTTGATAGATACCTTCCAGATAAATGTTTGTTGGATAGATACCTTCCAGATAAATGTTTGTTTGATAGATACCTTCCAGATAAATGTTTGTTGGATAGATACCTTCCAGATAAATGTTTGTTGGATAGATACCTTCCAGATAAATGTTTGTTTGATAGATACCTTCCAGATAAATGTTTGTTTGATAGATACCTTCCAGATAAATGTTTGTTGGATAGATACCTTCCAGATAAATGTTTGTTTGATAGATACCTTCCAGATAAATGTTTGTTTGATAGATACCTTCCAGATAAATGTTTGTTTGATAGATACCTTCCAGATAAATGTTTGTTTGATAGATACCTTCCAGATAAATGTTTGTTTGATAGATACCTTCCAGATAAATGTTTGTTTGATAGATACCTTCCAGATAAATGTTTGTTTGATAGATACCTTCCAGATAAATGTTTGTTGGATAGATACCTTCCAGATAAATGTTTGTTGGATAGATACCTTCCAGATAAATGTTTGTTTGATAGATACCTTCCAGATAAATGTTTGTTGGATAGATACCTTCCAGATAAATGTTTGTTGGATAGATACCTTCCAGATAAATGTTTGTTGGATAGATACCTTCCAGATAAATGTTTGTTTGATAGATACCTTCCAGATAAATGTTTGTTGGATAGATACCTTCCAGATAAATGTTTGTTAGATGACACTGAAAACTGTGACAATTCATTCTGTTTCTTTTCTTTCTTAAGACTCATTCTTAGTTCAGGTTGTGATTGTACATCAGTGTACAGTTTTATACCTAATGTATGAATTGCCCAGTTGGCTGGGGCTGTAGAATACACCGACTGCTTCTCTGCAGAGGGGTAAGACCCCCCCCCCCCAACGAGTGTCCTGAATATGATACTAAACAATCTGATGTTGAGGTTCCAGCAGTGCTGGAGCTTTGGGGAATGCAGAGTACCCCTTCATTTCCATCGCTCCCAGGTCCACCCTGGCCTGGAGTGGTAGCATCTATGGGTTAAATAGAACTAACAGCATACTTATGCTAAACTGAATTGTTTGAAATAAATGTTTTTGACAATTAAACCGTACTTACATTTAAACTGCATGATTATGCTTTACTGAATTATTTGAAATAGAAGTTTTTCGACATTAAAACTGTATTCACACTTAACTGAATTATTACATATAACTGCTTGAATAGTTTGAAATAAAAATGTTTTTGACAATTAAACTGTGTACTTACTAAACTGAATTGTTTTAAATAGAACAGATTATTTACATAAAAATGGATTTGGCGTTAAATAACCTACAAAGTTTCATATGCCATAAACCCAACAACCAACCAACCAATGTATGAAGCAGTTAAGTTTTTTTTTTCCTCCTCATCTTATACTTTTTTTTAAGTCTTTATATTCTACAAAGAACATCTGTTGATAAAATGAAAGACAACAGTTTCAAGCTGACAAAGGAAAGCAGCAGTAGATACCTGCACAAACAATTACGGACATGGACTATGCAGATGACATAGCACTTCTGGCAAATACTCCTGCCAAGCTGAAACCCTGCTACATAGTCTGGAATGAGCAGCTGCAGGCATAGGCCTCTATGTCAATGCACACAAGATGGAATACATGTGCTTTAATCAAGGACACGACATCTCCACACAAAATGGTAGTTCTCTGAAACTAGTAGACAAGTTCACCTACCTAGGAAGCAGTGTTTCATCAATTGAGACTAACAAAGACATGGCCAGCTATCGGTCATATGGAAGTCAGACCTGACCGATAAAATGAAACTCAGTTTTTTTTTTTCAAGCAGCGGTTGTGTTGATATTGCTGTATGGATACACTACATGGATACTAACTAAACGTATGGAGAAAAAGCTTGATAGCAACCACACAAGGATGCTGTGAGCAACATTGAACCAGTCCTGGAGGCAGCATCCAACAAAGCAGCAGCTGTACAGCCACTTACTACCCATCACGAAAACTATATGTGGGACACTGCTGGAGAAGTAGAGATGAACTAATAAGTGACATATTCCTGTGGACCCCCTCACATGGATGAGCAAAGGCAGGACGTCCAGCTAGGACCTACATACCACAGCTCTGTGTCAATACTGGTTGTAGCCTTGAAGACCTACTGGAAGCGATGGACGATAGAGAGAGGTGGCTGTAGAGGGTCAGGGAGATCTGTGCTGATGACGTGACATGATGATAATGATATTCTACAAATTAGTATTTTAATCCTTGCTGTTTATTTATTTTTTTGTTGACTGGTGCATTCTCTGACTTTTAAGTGTTTAATTCTGAAGTTGTATGAGGTATAAGGGTTATTGTTATAGAAAATTGAATTGACAAGTTCAGTTCTGGAAAAGGTTGTTTACATTTTGCTTTGTATGCTAATACTCTTGGGAAAGGTTTGAATCCTCTCTTCTCTTCTCTTATTTATGGGTAAAATAGTAGGATAGACTAATCTCTAGCCTTGGTAAGGAGCACCCAGTTTAGAAGTTGTTCAAAATCAACAGTGGCAAGGTTACTTGTCACAGTGGAATGGTAGTATTGGATTGTTTGTTGGGGGGACCACGTTAGGTGTATCAGCCGTCTACAAATTGCTTGTAAATATTTATTGATTTGCCCATGAGTAGCAACAGTATATTGGCCAATCAGAGATGACTAAAGCATATATGAGCAATGACAAATACTGATATGTATTCTGGCCTTGTTACTTAGGTGTACTTTTTGTAATGCACAACTGAAAACAAGATGGCTATACAAATTCCAACAGGCAAAAGTTTGACTTTGTTCTGGCAACTCCCATCGTGATACTAATGACAAATTATTTAGCAACTGCCAGTTTTCTATTCAACCTTACTCAGACTTGTGCCAAGACCCTTGTGCAGATGCACAGTCTCTCAGGACTGATGATTTGGTAAAGGTTAGTGGAATGAAGTTTTAAAAAAAAAAGATTGACAACATTACTGGAGAGTACTTTGTATGTGGGGCATTTGGATCTGATAAAAGTTGTATGAAAGAGTGTAATATGACATTTGACATGATGTGCATAAAAGCAAAAGACACCAAGTGTTGTTCATAATTGACTGAGGAAGCAGGATGTTATTTTCAATTGTGTGTGTGTGTGTGTGTGTGTGTGTGTGTGTGTGTGTGTGCACTCAAAAAAAAAAAATCACTTACTCTTCTTTTAAGTTAAATTTTTTCCCCTTTATGGTTTCATAATATGAACTATTGGAAATTTTTTTTTGAGAAACAAAAGATTAGTGAAAAGAAACTTTGTACTTTCACATATTTTTTAAAAACATGGCATTGTTTCATTTTTGACTTATTTGTTTGCTAGTTCATTTTACAGCACATTTCTTTTCTATTTGGAGATCAAAATTTCCAATATTTTGATTGTAACTTTTGATACAAATAGTATATGCATTTGTGAAGAAATGCAAATTTCTATAGATTTCTTAAATCAATAAAATAATATACAATTACTGTATTTAACAAGTGCTTGATATTTGGAATAGAGCTTTCATTTTACATGGAAACCAAAACCACTTAATAGTTTTACATAAGGAGGCTGAACTCCTTTGAAAAGTAGAATTGCTTCTTGGTGAAACTATTATTGACTATATAGTTTTGATTCTGTGTTAAACACACATAAACACACACAATATATATATATATATATATATATATATATATATATATATATATATATATATATATATATATATAATGATTTTACTTTTTTTATCTTATGTATTTTTAGAGTGCACAATTCTGTTATGAGCCAGGCTATGAAAAGTAATTTAGATTTTAATATAAAACACACATAATATTTGAAATATAAAATAAATACAACTCACATTGAGCCCAGTCAGCTGGGGCTGTAGAATACACTGACTGCATCTCTGTAGAGGGGTAAGACAAATGTCCTGGATATGACACTAAACAATCTGATGGTGAGGCTCCAGTAATGCTGGAGTTTGGGGGAATGCAGAGTACCCCTTAATTGCCGTTGCTCCCAGGTCCACTCTGGCCTGCAGTGTTAGCACCTGATAGGGTCCTAAAATATCTATGGGTCAAATAGAACGCTTTGACACTTAAACTGAGTGCAAACAAATAACTTATGATAAATTGAGTTGTTTGAAATAGAACTGTTTGATCATTTAACTTTGTGAACATTTGACTGATGTTGTTAATGATACATAGCCATAAATTTGCACCAAGTGTGCAAACAAATGAGTAATATTGAATACTTTGTGTTAAATAGCAATACTTGTAATCACTTCACTGTCTGTTGACAAATAATTAATATTGAATAAAATTAATAGTGTTTGATAGCAATAATTGAAACCATTTAACTGTGTAGAAACAATAGTAATACTAGTGTGCAAACAAATTAGTTCTAACTTATTTAAAAATAAAATTATCAACCAACTAATCTCTTACATATCATGTATATCTATTCAAATGTGTGCGAACAAATGACTGATGTTAAATTGTTACTGCTATACAGCAATACTTGAAACCATTTCACTGTATGCAAAAGAAATAAGCTCAGGATAGTTTTAAAAAAGTATCTACAAAATGTTTATAAATCATATATTTAATATGTATGTAAAAACAGGATTTGGCATTAAATAACCAATAATGATTGATATGCCATCAAACTAAACCAAATCAAACAACTCAAATTGTTTTTTCCGTAGCTTGGATAGAGCCATAACAGTCATTTTGATACCTTGGGGTTAAATCGGTTTTAAATTGTTTCTAAAAAGCACCTGTTTATTTCCCCCTCCCCCAGTTTTACTTGATTCTTTAAACCATTTGCAACTTTCCTCTTCACTTTTAAATTGGAAGCAGTAATGTTTACAATTGGCACTTACAAAAAGATAAATATTAATTTATTTGATTTATTTAAACACATATTTTTTTGTTAGGAGCTAATTAGTTACGGAATGTTTATTTTCATGTCAACACTTGCTAATAAGCTAGGTTTCTTATTCAGGAGATGGTCTTTTTTGTGTGGGAGGGGGGGTAAGTAATTATATTAAATTTTTTCAACATATATATTTTACAATTCTTTGAGCCTGCCCTGAATGCTTGTACCCTTTTTTTTTAATCTTTTTTCAACAATGGGTAATTTGTTGAATTTCTCTTCATAATCCTTTTTACCCTTAGTATTGTACACTATTGGTAGAAGATCTTTTGGGAAAGTTGTTCCAGGATTGTTTAGTGGACCCTAAAATATCATGTTTAACTGAGGATCAGTTTTCAGTGTGGCTTGGTATATTAAATTCTTTTTTAAGCATTTACCATCAACAGGACATTGTCAGGTTTCTATTAAATATTTTGTACAATATATAATATTTGGGAAAGTTTATTTTTTAAATTGATAAACTTTCTTATATTTTGTGGCATTGTTGAAGGGCAAGTTAAACCAGATGGTAATTCTTTTTTGGTTATTATCCTTATTACTGCCTATTTATTGGTTAGAAAGTATCACTACTGTTTTCCCACAGAGATATCTTTGACATTACCCATATAGGTTGATATGTCACTAAACAAAGAAACCAACCATCCCTATTACTGCCACTGTTGCCATTATCATTGTATTCACTGTCATTTCTGGGTACCTGCTGTTTTTCTGTTTGTTTTTTTTTTTTTATCTTTTTATATTCAGTTTTTATCCTGTTGAAAATATTCATTACTAGAGGTAACAATATTTTTCCAATTGATTTTGGTACTTGTTTGAACACAGTAAAGTCAGAAGGTGTGTTTTTGTAGCATGGGAGGCATTGTTTTTTTGTATCATGATACCTTAACTTTTAACAGATTAAATGTAACATCCAGGTAATCTACTACCTTCAGGTTAATTTTGACCTCAAATGTCAATCCAGATTTGCAGTTTTCTTTACCATTTTTTTTTCTTTTGATATTAACAGTTCTGCTATTTTCACTTCTAAGCAGGAGTAATCTGTCATCTCTATAAAAAACCTGTAATGACCCCCCCACTCCACTGTATTAGTTAATCTGAATAACGGGTACTACTACTAATTTACATATAAACTCATCAAGGCTGCCCATTGTTAAATTAAGAAAAAAATAAAAAAATTCCCTAATCCCATTTTTTTATCCAAACTTATTCTTTATGGAATAGGATCAATTTGTGACTGGCAAAGCAACATTTTTGTTATTTTTGCAGTAACTCAATGTAAGGCATTTTCCTATTGAATGCTCATTGGCTAATTAGGTGTTAATGTATGGAAACTAATGTATGCTAGGAGGCCTCACTGTTGTGTAGGATTGTGTAAAGTTTGTTTTGTAAAATATAATTAAGTGATTGTTTTATTGTTTCCATTCTATTGTTCTATGACACACACACACGTTACTTAATTTGAATAGTAAGTATTATTACTAATTCACATATCTCAGATCCATTGAGACTTCCCTTGATAAAATTATCAGGTTTTGTTTGTTTTTAATATATGATTAGTTGACATGTTTGAATATGCATTCTATTATAAATTTTCTGAAAATAATTTTCCCACTCTATTTGGACTTAAAAAAAAAGTTATCTGTATGTGAATGGGTTAATAATATTGATTAGTTCATCAGATATGGTGATGTAGTTTCTTGCCATATTTGCTGTTCTCTCTAATATATACTTTTATTTAGAAAAAAAAAAGATTTTTTTAGATAGGTAAGTTTTTTTTTAATGTCAAATTGAAAAAAAAAAAATTCTATAGATTGAAAGTAAGTGTTACTATGTCACAAGATGACAAAAAACTTTGCAAAATTCTATAAGAATATCTACTAGCCTCTCGCATGTACATACTGTCCCTAAGTCAAAATTTGCATCATCTTTGAGAGTATTGCAGTTTTATTTTCTTTCCATTTGTATAAGACCTTATTTTGACAAAGTGGATTGAATTAGTGTTGGTTTCAGAAACACGTGATTATAAATTTGGAATGCTTTTTATTATGTTGAAAATAGTAGAGTTGATATTAAAATGCTGAGTCAGAGGAGACCTGTTTTAAATTGTAATAATATCTTTAGGTTTATTGACCCACTCTTCTGTCAACATAAACTTTCAGTAAATCAACTAATACTTTACATCTACGCATACAGCTATATATATATATAAAATCTTAACCCACTCTGACCTCTTCTGTCTCACTCGCATTTTATGAACTTTAATTCCCATCAACTTCCTGCTAATTCTTCCCTCCACTTGACTAACATGTAGTCAGCTGATACTTTTATCCCCTTTGCTTTTGTGACGTTGCAGAAATTTTTTATGCAAACCTCATTTTACTTTATTCATTCATCCCAGTTTTTGCTTGTTTTATTCTTGTAAAAATGGGAACAGATTTATGCTATAAAATTATTTCTATCGATTCTGTCAATCACTTAAGTAACAAAATCAATGGGAAATAATTCTCTAACGGAGCCAGCAGGATGACAGTGGTCTACACACTCTGTAGATTGAACAAAAGATTCAGTTCAGAGTTCCAAGAACCAGTTTTGGCTAGTTTTATGCAGACTCATTGTTCAGTATTTTCTGTCATGAGAAAATTTGAGATGGGGTGATGGGATGTAAATAAAAACTTGAACAGCTGAACAACTTACACAATAAAGCGATGATGTTGAGAGTAATTTGAAATTTATAAAACCAGTAAATTTTATTGATGGTGCTTAGAATGCACTGCAGAAAGGTAAAAAAAAAATCCCCCCCCCTGCTTTACAAGGGATGTTTTGGGTATGATACTAAACTACCTCTGATGGTGAGGCTCCAGTTCTACCTAGTGTGAAATACTCCTTCATTGCTATTACTCTCAGGTCTACTTTTATCTAGAGTGGTATTATCAGTTAGGCTGCTAACTGTTCAATCATTTACTAAGGATTATTATTATTAAATATTTGAGGTTAATAAAGATAATTGATATTTTTTCATATATTTCATAATTACATCATAACTAAAAACTATTATTTGTCCAAATTTAGTGTCACAAATTTTTTCTCCGTAATTATTCAATACACCATAAATGAAATGGTAGTTGAAGCTCTTCCAGTTTTGTAAATATGATTTCACACACAAATTTGTTATCATTAAATTGATCTGTTTACCTGAATGTGGACTGTTAAACTGACCTGAATTGTATAAAATTTAACATCTGAACATCTAGCATGATTTGAAATTACTGAGAAGTTGGCAATCCAGTACCCTAACCAATAGGCTACAAGAACATTTGCATAGTGTGATAAAATCTAATTGTTTTGTTGCATTCTTTGGCCCAGTGAACTGGAGCTGTAGAATACACTGACTGCATCTCTGCAGACTGGTAAGCCCCCTCCCCCCAAAAAAAATTAGTGAGTATTCTGGATATGATACTAAACAATCTGATGTTGAGGTTCCAGTGATGCTGGAGCTTTGGAGAATGTGGAGCACTCCTTTATTGCCATCACTCCCAGGTCCACTCTGGCCTGGAGTGGTAGCATCTGATAGGGCCCTATCTATGGGTCAAATAGAACTAAACTGCATACTTATGCTAAACTGAATTACTTGAAATAGAACTGTTTCGACATGTAAACTGTGTACTTATGCTAAATTGAATTGTTTGAAATAGAACTGTTTTTTTATATTGAAACTGTACTATGCTAAGCTGAATTGTTTGAAATAGAACTGTTTTGACATTTAACTGTAAACAAAAACTAGACTTATACTAAACTAAATCATTTGAATTAGAACTTTGTTGACTAAACTGAATAGCTTGAAATAGAAATGTTTTTGACAATTAAACTGTGTACTTATGCTTTACTGGATTGTTTGAAATAGAACTGACTATTCCTATAAAAAAGGATTTGGCATGAAATAACCTACAAAGGTTGATGTGCCATAAAACCCAAACAAGCTTAAACTTGTTGCATTCCTTTGAAAATTTTCATTTAGATTTTAGAATATTTGAATGAGTCACATTAATTCTATTTATCAATTCTTTTCTCATTTGAAAGTTTAAAAAAAATGGGTGAGTCAAAAGTTTTGCTATAATGTGAGAATAATTTGGCAGCTCTGATTTTGTTGTGGTCATGAAAGTGACAAATCACAAATTAAACTGTGAGATGCTGAGCTTACCTGATAACTCTGAGTATGCTTCTATCACTTGGAGCACATCCTCAGAATCCACAGGTTTAGGTCTGCCCAAACTTTTCTGTTTGTTGAGGGTTTTGCAACCTCAATGAAATTTCTCAAACCATCTTTTTTTTTGCTTGCTTAATTGATTTGAAATGATATGAGTTGACTAATGCTTCTTCATTCTTTACTTGCCAACCCAACAGATGCTATCATTTTAAACCCTTAAACAAGCTAAAATAATATCAATTTATGTATAAATAATCCTTTTATTTATCATGAGAACTTTGTAGATAAATAAAATCACTTAAAAATTGGTAATTCATGATTTTACTTTTTACAGGTTAGCATTGTTTGAAACTGTTTCCCACCCCCTTTCTTTCACTACCATTTTCATTTCCCTTTTTCTTCTTGACATCTATTTCTTTTTTTTTTTCCTTTGTAATATTCTCACGTCAATAGTCTACATCTACCAACAATAAACAACATTGTTAGATACTTGACTTTCTTTTTTATCACACTGTAAACTATCTGACTCATTTTGAACCTGTTGATCCAGTCTATATCACACACACATAATAGAATAGTTACTTGATATTACCTGCTGGAAATGATATCCAGACAGTTTATAATTATGGAATGCACTCTTTTTAAATGTTTACTAATCATAACTTCATCATCATCAAAGTGTGCTGACAGCATTGATTCCCTTGATTCTCTCTCTCTGTTGCTATCTGTCCTTATTCGTCATTTCTCTTGGCAAGTCCTCTAGACGGCATCCAGTGTCTGTACAGAGCTAATGAATGCAAGTTTTTGCTAGTTGGCAAACACTGGTGTGTCCATGTGTAGAAGTCCATAGGAGAACATCATTTATGAATAAAAACTTAGTCTGACACAAGTTTACAATTATGTGAGTTCTCAGTGAGCTTCAAACTCATGAAGCTAGTTTGCTGACCATTGCAGATCTTTGATTGTTTTTTTCAAAATTAGTCTTATGATTAGTCAAGTGTCTCTAAATTTATTTATAATCAGTCAAGTGTCTCTAAATTTTAGAGATGCTTAAGTTGCAGGATTACTGAAGCTGCTAATGAGGTGGAATTTTTTTCTAAGTTGATTTCAAAAATGGAATCAACTTGATGATTAATAGAAAGGAGATAGATTGATGAAAAAGTTAAGTTATAGTCATGTTATCCAATATGAGAAGATGCTTTTTTTTTCTTAGATTCAATTCTTATACTTTAACCCTTTCACTGTGTAATTTAATTTCATGGTCATTCCCTTAATGATATTAATTATCTACCAAAAAATAAAATTGGTATTAGGTTGGTGAGGGTTGGAAGTCACTGTAGATGTATCCACTTGAAAACCATTGGATAAATCCACATTTTTCATTTAGTAAAATTTCAAGTGGATATATCTACCCTTTTGCAGCTAAAGGGTTAAAGAGTTTATTTTTTAATCATATCCCCTCAAGTGTGACATGCGACAGTGTTATTAAAGCATGAACTGACAAGAGCAGAAATTTCTGAGACCAATGTGATACAGGTATATAAATATTACTCTGGTCTTATTACCCCCACATTTATTACATTTGCCAGGTCATGTGTGAGAGAGATTAACAGATATTATGCTTTAATTCCAACTCCAAAGAACTAAGAAATTTTTCTCTCTTTAATGAGTCACTTTTTAGATTTAAAATCTTTAGGACACATTATTGCTGCTGAAGGATCTACAAGTGATGACAATGACGGTGTCCTACACACACACAATAACCCAATATAAAGTGTACTCCACACTTTCCAGAGCTGGAACCTCATCATCAAATGTAATTTAGTATCATACAATATAAAACCCTTCTTTGATATGATGTCTTATCCCCTCTACATGGAATACAGTCAGTATGTTCTAAACCCTGTGGACAGGGCTGCATACATTTTGAATTTTCCTTTGGAGTGCTTGTTAAAATTTTACACTTTTTTTTTGACTTTTTCTATTTCAATTGCTGAAACATTGTTTGATTCAAAGTTTTGGTCAGTGCATTACACCCCCACTCCTTTAAAAATATTGTTTGTGCTTGTTCCATTAATTATCCACCATGTTGTCCTCTTAACACATATACAGCTACACAGTGCATATGTACATCCAGTTTTAGTTCTCTTAATAGTAGTTGTAGTAACAACAACTTTTCTGAATTATGTTTACCTTAAATTGTAAAGCAGTTTAATAAATGACAAGTCTACACAAATGTATCACATAACATAATGGAGAAAAATAAATCTCTTGTTAAAGATGCATATTAAGATAAATTTTTATTGTTTAATTAATCTAATTTTATTTAGCAAAATAAAAAGCATCATAACATTGGCTACAGCTTGGGAGAATTTACAACTCTCATAAAAATATTGATGACCTCATGTAAATTTTCAAATACAAAAAAAGAAACTGCAAATATGATTTTAAATATCAACTAAAGTTATGTGATGTAGTTGAAATTGTAAATGGTCTTGGTTTAATGATTATTTCTTTTCCTTTTAGTAGGTAAAGATTTTCACCCCCACCCACCAAAAAAAAGGGCGTCTTGAGTATAAACTAAATTGCATTTGATAGTAAGGCTCTAATTCTGTAACTTTATAAAGTTTGAAATTTCCCTTTAATTGCCATTAATTTCAAGTCTACTCTGGTCTGGAGTGGTAATATCTGTGAGGTTCCCATCTTTGAGTCAAATAAAATCTGTTTGATATGGTGAAGTGTTTTACCTGTTTAAAATAATTGTGAAGAGACATTTTTGGACTATAATTGTTAAATTGACTGGCATGAAATAACCTGATCATAACATGTCAACATTTTTAAAGTTCCAAACATATTTTCAAATATTAAATTTGCTTTTCAGCTTTTTAAATGTCTCAAATATTTAAACTTTGAATAAAGATTTTTAAAAAATATTAAAAGTTGGCAAAGTACTGAAAGGTTTTGAAATGGATGATTGAATTAATCGACAACCTGAAAGTTGAGTATAAATTGTCTTCAGGGTTGAAGATTGTTAATGATTTTTTTCCTTAATGGATTTCTTTGTTCATCATGTAGAACATTTCTTTTTTGTATTCTCTCTGGGTCTTTTGGTCACATATAAGCATGTCTTTTTTTTTATACTTGCTTTTTTCATACTTTCTTCTACAAATGATTTCTCCCTTCCCATCTTATGTTTTATCAACAATTTTTTGTAGTCATTCTGAAAAGAGAAAGAAAAAAAAAAGTCATAAGAGATTAGTGTTCCTCTATGCTTGGATCACCTCCTCCCCTTAACACCCAAGATTTGTTAACTAAATATTCTCTCTTACCAAAGCAGTCTTATTCCAACATACTGGCAGCCCTGTAACTGAAATTTAGAATATTTTATTGATTGCACTGGTGTAAAACCCCCATCAAAAAGGGTGTCCTGTGGTAAGGCTTTAGTTTTGTAGCACCACGCTGTTGCCATTACTCCCAAGCCCACTGTGATTTGGAATCTATTAGTGAGTTAAATAGATCTGTTTGAAAATTATTAGTATTAGATAGTAATACTTGAAACTATATAACTGTGTCTAAATGAATTTTATTAGATACACATAACTGTGCAAACAAATAATTATCAAATAGAAACAATTATTTCCAGGAATATAATTGTGTATAAATTATTATCATTTGCATTAATTTTCAGCATTAAATAGCCCATAAGCAGTTGATATACCATTAAACAAATTAACCAAACCAAACCAAAATACTGGGTTGATACAGTCTTTATCAATATTATTTATTAGATATACTCCATTTTATTGTTGCTGCTTTTTATCCCAATATGCTGGCTTGGTAAAATGTTTTATATATGCAAATATTCACCAGTTGTGTGTTATAAGACTGTTTTTATTGACTTGAATGGAAATATAAAATATTTTATTCTGGAACTTGTCATGTTTCAGTATAAAATGACATAAATGATAAATGTCAAACCATTTTGTCTTTAAATGTTTTGCTTTTAGGCCAACTTTCAATTTAAAAAGACAATGGTTTTTCATAACTTATCTGAAATGTCTTTTTACTTACCATATGGTGTTTGCTATTATTTACTTATTCCTCATAAACTGCAATTGATCTAAATTTCAGACACTACTTTTGGTTGGAATAGTTGTATATATATATATATATATATATATATATATATCCTATCAAGATTAAAAAAAAAAAAATCACACACACACACACACACACACACACGTCTTTGTCATCTACAGAAGACTGTTTCGTTGTATCACAACTCTTCAGTGTGGCTAAACATGTGAGATTCTTCAAGATGTGATCAAAACCTGGCTGACTTTATGTCAGTTGGATATCTTACCCCAGAGCTATCGTCATTCTCAGCATAAGGGAAGGAATTTTTTCATATATATTTTTTCCTCATATATGTTGTCAGCTATCGAAGTACTCAGTTCATGAGATGAGCTTTGCATTTATGCGCATATGTGGCAGCTGGCAATTCCCCACTTGAGTGCTCAACCCATGAGAGAGAGGGGTCATTGTTAAGGCCCTAGTAAACAATCCACTAGAATGTGTTTTTATAAAGGATGTATGTATTTACCTAAACCCTCTCTACCACAAGTAGGATTTAACACTAGATCAGTTACAGTAAAGAATTTTGAAAGAAAAAAGAACAACAAAAATAAAAACAATGTTCTGATGAATGTATTAAGCTTTGCAATGAATATATGGAATAGTATATAGTTTCATGGTTTTAAAAGCCATTCCCTTTTTGGTCAGACCATTAGCTTTTCACCATCCCCTTTGGTGTGTATGTTTGTACAAATATACATACACTGCTATTCCTGCATTTGTTTATACATGTACATATATGTGTGTGTGTATGGCAGGGTTTCTCTAAAAATATATATTATACATATGAATAAATTCTCATGTTTCTTTTTATTCTTTTTTTCTTTTTGTCAGTTTTAATCACATGAGACTGAGTAATGGGATAAGTGTAAATTTTAGCATTCCATTGTTTTTGTCTTTTACCTCTTAACAGATTCTTTGTTCAGATGGTCAGTCCTAATTGTTCTCATTTAGAGATAGATCTCAACACAAAACATCTTGTCATTTTTAGTAACCAAATCAAACTTGAAAGGTAAAGATTTAAACAAAATCATTTTTTTTCTTATCTCTTATTGGGTTTACTTTTTTTTTTTTTTTTTTTTTTTTTTTTTAATGCATTTTATTTATTCAAAAGATAAAATTTGTTTTTAATTTTTTCTTAAAATCATATCTTATTTTAAAAAATTTGATCAAGAGCAGAACATGCATTAATTAGTAGAAATTTAACATGGTTCTGTATTTTTTTTATTTCTTTTTTTTTTTTAGTATGATTTTTGCACCTACATTGTGTATGTATGTATGTATGTATGTATGTATGTATGTATGTATGTATGTGTGTGTGTGTGTATTTGCTACATTTATTAAAAAGAGTGCTTGATATTGATGAGAGAGCTTATGTAGATCTAAGTTAGGATAGCATAAACACTGTCAATGACAGTTGGTGTCTCAGTTTCTTGCCAATGAGATCATCAGACCAAGACTTGCTTATGAAGGCACATATGAGAAACTGACTCTCACCAAATGCTAAAACTGCCCATGCTACACACACACACACACACAAGGTTAAGTAAAAGTAATTGGTCAGTCAATAACATTTTTGACTTACTACTTTCCTATCTTGTGCCTGATTTTTTTTATTTTTAAACTTTTTTCTTCACTTCTGGAGTTTGATTTATTTTATATTGTATATATTCAATTTCTACTGATTTTTAGAATAATTTTATAAAAGATAAAATATTGGGATGTTCAAAAATATGCATCTGCTAAAGTACTTTTTTAATCTTTGTTTAAATTCCCCACCAAATTAGCTAATTATTGGATTTTGATTAGCAATAAAAGATGAGATTTCTTTTAAGACATTTCTCCTATTGTTTTTGTTGTCCCCTTCCCAATTTTGTTAATTTTCTCCCTTTTAACAAAGGTGAAGGTAAATGAGTTTTTCTTGTTTTTTTTCCCCCCAAGGAGAATTAGATTTTGTTTATTTTTTATTATGGTTTGTATATTTTGTTTGTATGGATGCATGACTTTTGAAGTGTAAAAAAAAAAAAATTGTAAAATAAGCAGCAGCAATATTGGGCTTTAAAAAAAAAAAAAAAAAGAAAAATTGTTTACATACCTTAATCTTTTAAGGATGTGGCTAATAAGAAAAAAAAATCAGGTTGTGTTTAAAAATGGACATGCTTAGATAAAACACATCCACTCATTGCATGTGACTGTTATTTTGTTTATTAATGTAAAAATATTGAATACATAAATTTGAATGATTAGATAAAAATGATTTTATCTTGAAAAGATTTTTTTTATTGGACAATGTTTTTTTTCTATGGAGGCCTTTAATAGTACCATTATAAAAAGGCATCACATGGGAGATAACCCCTTTTCTGAGAATTTATGAGCATGAAAAAACAGATTATCATGCTTTTGATCATTCATACTTAAAAAGAAAGGGTGCGTCACTGTAAATAAAAACATTGTAGACAAAAAGTCCACTTTTTTTTTTTTTTTTTTTTTTTTTTGTAAATATCTGATAAAATACCCACATTTTTTTTTTTTTTGATTCTAAGGGGAGATTGACATTGTCTGTAATTTAGTATGTTTTTTTATTTCATTTTACAGATGAGTAGTTAGTTTAGTCCAATAATTCAGACCGCAATGACTTATAGAATTTATTCAGGTTTTTATTAATTCATTTAAGACTTTCAATTTGCACTTAAAACTACTGTATAAACTTATGTAATGGACAACTAATTTTTAACTACATAAATGTGTTTTTATCATATATTGCGTATAATGAATGACCCTTCCTCCCAAAAACTTTTGGCTATGCTAACTGACAAAAAATATATCTTCAACATCCAATAACACGAAGAGAAGACATTCTAACACTTGTTTATTCTTTCAAAACTATTGTAATACAATAAAAATCAATGCAGTGCTGTAAATATATAATGTAGTCTAGACCTTGAAGTAGCTTAATTGGCTTTTAGTTAAGATAAGTAAGTTTTTATCTAACTTACTATTCATAATATTTGTACATATATACACAATTGTTATAAATAGTAAACAACGTTAAGTAAAAATTTCATTTTAACTAATATCCTATGTTAAGTTGTAAGCTATGTGGAGACACTTTGAATCAAAGTTATAGCAAAGTTATTCCTAGGAACAAGGTAAGCCTCCATGTTTCAAAAATATCTCTTGTAATGAATTCTCCCTTCTACACAAATAGCAATTTTTAAAAAATAACATTCTAGGCTAATGCACTTTTTATTATTACTATTATTCTATCATAACTCTCTGAACCAAATGTTTTGAGTGATCAAAATAACTTCAAAAAAAGTTTTGGCTTCTTCTCTCACAAACCTTATGATAGGAAAGTTGGATCATGGGGGCAGAATAACTACTGATTGTTCAATTTAATCTTCTGATGACATGTAGGCATTCTGAGATGCTGAATACAAAGTCAAATTTTTTGAATTATGTTTTTGGTTTTTACTGGTGAGTTTGATTTTGTTTATTTACTCTTTTTGCTGCTGAATTTTCTATAAGAAAAATCAAAATTTGGTTTTAAAACTTTAAATCTCCACAAAATGTTAATCAATAGAAATTTTATAAACTGGTGTTAAAACTTTAAAGGGATAATTTTTTAAAATAAAATCAGTAAATTCTTTGTTTTCTTTCTATGATTAAGTTTGTATTGCTTTACTGCATTCTGTTTACCCAACCCCTCTACACAAACAAGATGCTACAAAAGCTGAACTTTTTAACAGAGTTTAAGACCAATTCAGGTTTTCTTCTAGATTGGTTGCCATACCAATGTTAAAGAGGCCAATCTTCCCTACTATTTACCCATAGCTATTGGAAGAATAGTTTGATGTTTATCCTTATCCAACAGTATTGTGAACACTAAGTGAAATTCAAATAATCTTGTTTAGGATTTGAACTCTGGTTTCCATGTCTTTTCTTACAATAATAACTGCTGTATCATTCTGTATGATATCTCACAAAGCAGTCTGGAGGATGCAGGCAGATTTAGTATCAAAATAACAAGAAATCTCTCTGCAAAATTTTCCAGCAGCGGGGGGAAAAAAAACAACCTCCATTTAGCATCACATGAAAATTGAAAGTTTTTAAAAAAGGTTAAATGTAGAATCCAGAGAAAAAATTTTTCTGATTTGTTTATTTAAAAAAATTCTATTTATATCTTAAATGTTCAGTTATATTGATTTTTAATAAAATTTTTTAAATTCTCTCCACCAGGTTGACCTTAATACTGAGCTTGCTGTTGTCCGATACAGCCCCACAGAAATCTCTCCTCTTGATATTGTTGAGAAGATTGAAGATCTTGGATTCATGGCTCGTGTAAAGAATGTTGAACCAGCCATTGCGCTGGAGGTCAAGAATTCCGAGAGGGAAATACAGTTCAGTTTTTCCAAACAGTTGACAATCTCTGAAAAAAAGACAGTTGAAGAAAAGCTGCACCAGCTTTCTGGTATCTATCTAGTTGAGATCTTGTCGAATAATGAAGGCATGAAGGTGTTCTGTGAAAGCTCTAAAGTCAATGCACACCACATCATTGAAGAATTAGAAAAAAATGGCATTGAAGTTCAAGTAACACAATGTAAAAATACAGCAAATACAAAGACTAACACAATGGAAGTATTGATTAATGTGGAAGGAATGACTTGTCAGTCTTGTGTTAAGACAATTGAAATAAATATATCAAAAGTCCCAGGTGTAGAGCACATAAAAGTGTCTCTTGAGAAAAAACAAGCACTGATTGTCTATCATACAGACGTCACAAATCCCCAAAGTCTGTGTGATAATATTGAAGATATGGGTTTTGATGTTAGTTTAACGCCTTGTTATTCTTCGGACAATGATTTTGACTCCATTGCCAATAGAAACAGCTATCAACCAATTGAAAAACAATGTATTATTGACATTGAAGGCATGACGTGTGGGTCATGTGTTAAGATTATAGAAAACCATATATCAGAAAAGAATGGTATAATTAAAATAATTGTTTCTCTTGAAAACAAAAATGGGATTGTTAAATATGACCCTAACTTGTGGGACCCCAAGTCTATTGCTGAAGCAATAGATGACATGGGTTTTGATGCCCAGGAATCCCTAGGGGACAACCCAGTTGCTCTAGATATGACCAAAACTGTGGTTATCAAGATTGGAGGAATGAAGAATAAATATTGTTTGAGTACAATTCAGGTAAAAATGTCAGATATTAAATCTGTGAAGGATATCAAAATATCACTGGATGATGAGAAAGCAGTGATTGAGTATTACCATGACACAACTGACCCCCAGGAATTATGTCAAATCATCAAAAACTTGGGATATAAAGCATCAATAGCAGGTAAGTAATATACAGTTATAGAATGAAAACAATTTAAGAAAGATAATGCTTTTAAGTAATTATGATTTAATTTTTTTTAGGTGAAAGATCATTACCATTAATATCATTACCATTTATTTAATAAAGTTGATTTTATCTGTGTAACCTTAGGAACACCCAAATAGCTAGATGTAAGTAAATTTGGCGACCTTAGTTGAGGGTGACCCAAAGGCTCCCTTTTCGATAGCTACTATACCAATGTGTAGGGGAGGGCGCTACTCCTTTCCCTGGATTACTACACTTTACCCTTGATCTGTACCTTATAATGCTGAGTGTTAAGCAAGGAGGCATCGAGTACCATTTTTTTGAGTTTTTGGTATGACTCGACCTGGGATTGAACCCAGGTCTCCTGGGCCATTAGTGAACACTCTAACCATCATGAAAACTGTAATTTGGCATGAAAGACCACTTTTCAGTCTATATTCTTCTTATTGTATTATGAATTTATAGCAAAACCAAACTTAGCCTTTTTTTTTCTTTTTTTTTTTTTTTTAAATTATTTATTTATTTTTTTTTGTCTTTGATTGACTTCTGCTGTTGTTCTTTCAGTTTGATATTATTTTTCTGTGTCATTATTTTGTTCTATTTTTATTTATTAAAAGAATTCTTTTCATTATGTTCACAATCTTTTTACTACTTATGATATAAACAAATGTCATCAGAAAGAGAGAGAAAGAAAAAAAAAAAGTGGCAAAAAAATAAATTGGATAAAAATGAATTTAATTTTAAATTGCAATTTTTCTCTGAAATAAAATCTCTTTTCTTAATTTAAGAAAGTTTCAATCCATTTCAACAGTTTTAAGCATAAAATATTTTTATAAAAATGAAAAATTAAATCTAAACAGAAAGACATTTTTTAAAAAAAGTTATGTTTAACAAACAAAATAGTCAGTTATAGAAAGAAATAAGTTTTCTGTGATAGCCATTTAATTTCACATCCATTCATTTTCTTTTCTTTTTTTTGTTTTCAAATTTTCATTCAGAAAATTCTTTCCACTGTTTATGCTATAAACAGATGTCATCATAAAAAACAAAAAAAAATCTGAAAATTATCATTTTTATATTTCTTCCTTTTTTTTTTTTTTTTTTTTTTATTAAAGTGGGCAACCCCCCCCCCAAAAAAAAACGAAATGAATCAGTAAATTAGGAATAAATTTTCTTTTTTAAATTTTTCTGGGAAATAAAATCATTTTCTTCCTTACTTTAAAAAAAGTTTCAACTTTTTATCCATTTTAACGATTCTAAGTCTAAAATACATTTATAAAAATGAAAAACTATTGAATTAAAATGGAGGGGAGGGGAATGATACACTGTAATTTTAAATATTTTTAAAATTTTATGATAAATAAAAAAAAAGAAAAAAAAAAAGGTTTCCTGTGGGAGTCATTTTATTTTATGTCCATTCAATCTTTAAAAAAATGGCTTCATTTAATTTTTTTACTTAAAAATTTTTTTTTTTACTATAAATGTTTTATTTTAACCAGGTAGGTTACACACTGTGTTATTAACTGATATTTTTTTATATTTTCACCTAGGTAATACCAGAATTCTGCTAGTTTATTTTAATACTCTGTGATAGTTGATGGCTTTCATTGGAGTCTTAGTGATAGCAAGTTTCCTAAATATTTTTAGATCCCTTCTCAGTATTCTAGCAGATTTCAGTTGTGCTGAGGTCTGAATAGTCCTTCCACAGATCTCTTCCTCTCTCTCTCTCTCAATTTCTTTTCCAGATTCTTTGGAGTTCCAGATTTTCAGCTATGATTTGTATCACTGTTATTACATCTCTTTTGCCGGCAGTGACATTTTTGGTATCACAGGCAGAGCAATATTTTTGTCGTTTTATCCACCTACAAAAAGCTTAAGATTCTATATTATTTACATTAATTTTGCTTTTAGTAGCCTTTAAGTTCAATCTCATGTTACATCCTGTTGATAGAATTTATTGTATTATTTGTAAAGAAATAAAAGGGGAAGTATTCTATAATTAGCATTTAATAGTTGACTTCCTTAAGAAATCCTAATGATAGTTGCCCAGTCAGCTGGGGCTGTAGAATATAACAATTGCACCTCTGCAGAGGGGTAAGATCCCCCACCCTAACGAGTGTCCAGGATATGACACTAAACAATCTGATGGTCAGATTCCAGTAATACTTCATTGCCATCACTTCCTGGATCAGAATGGTAGCACCTGATAATCCTATCTATGGGTCAAATAGAAATTAAGAGGAAGCATTCTATAATTAGCATTTAATAGTTGACTTCCTTAAGAAATCCTAATGATTGTTGCCCAGTCGGCTGGGACTGGAAAATACACTGACTGCACCTCTGTAGAGGGTTAAGACCCCCTCAATGAGTGTGCAAGATATGACACTAAACAATCTGATGGAGAGGCTCCAGTAAACCCCCCCCCAATGAGTGTCCTGGATATGACACTAAAGTCTGATGGTGAGGTCCCAGTAATGCTGGGGCCTTGAGGAATGCGGAGCACCCCTTCATTGCCATCGCTCCCAGGTCCACTCTGGCCCGGCGTGGTAGCACCTGATAGGGCCCTATCTATGGGTTAAATAGAACTACTTATGCTAAAATGAATTGTTTGATTAAACTGAATAGCTTGAAATAGAAATATTTTTGAAAATTAAACCGTACTTACATTTAAACTGTGTGCTTATGCTAAACTAATTATTTGAAATTGAACTGTTTTTGGACATTGAAACTGTATTTACACTAAACTGAATTGTTTAACATAGAACTGTTTTGACATTTAACTGTGTGTAAACAAAATGTGTATTTATACTAAACTAAATTAGCTTAATTAGAACTGCTTGACTAAACTGAATAGCTCGAAATGGAAATGTTTTTCACAATTAAACTGTACTTACATTTAAACTGCGTACTTATACTAAACTGAATTGTTTGAAATTGAACTGTTTTTGACATTGAAACTGTACTTACACTAAACTGAATTGTTATATATAATTTCTTGAATAGTTTGAAATAGAAATGTTTTGACAATTAAACTGTGCACTCATGCTAAACTGAATTGTTTGAAATAGAACTTAAAAATGGATTTGGTGTTAGATAACCTACAAAGGTTGATATGCCATAAAACCCACCAAACCAAACCAAACCTGAATTGTTTGAAATAGAACTGATTATTTGTATAAAAATGGATTTGGCCTTAAATAATCTACAAAGGTTGATATGCTATAATACCCAACCAACCAACGTAATGATTGGTGTGAGTATAAATGCACCCCCCCACTTTTGACTTTCAAATTAGAATTGAAATGGCTTTATTCTCTGAGAACATTTTAACATAATTGGATCAACCAATGATACAATGGGTCACATTTGCTGTGTTACAGCATTATATAAAAGTCAAATTATTATGATTGTATTGATTTTACATGATTAATTTTGACTTTTATTTTCTTTCATCGTTAATTTTAGTTGCATTTTTTCAACTCTGATCATCAAATTAATTGTTGATAAAACTTCGTCTAAAAATAAAAATAAATAAAAGATGCTATTAGTACTACTACTACTGTAAAACAAAAACAGCAACAAATATAGTAGAGAGATTGAGAAAAAGAATAAGGGATGAGTTTATAGGATTGATTTGAGTGTCTGTCAATCAATGGAAAAGTTCAGTCTACTTTTGGAAAGTTGTTATAAGAAAAGCACAGAAAAAACCCTGGATGAACTAATAAGAGGTGAAGTCATGAAACTATTATTATCCAAGTTGGATGTTAATAAAAGTATGGTAAATGAAAGCTTTATCAGTGCAGTAAGTAAATTGTTTGAAATGTATAGAATATGAAATGATTCCATGTATTAGAAAAATAGAAATTGTAATAACACTATATAAAAAAAAAGGGTTGATCCAATTAAAAAGTAATTAATATGTATTTTGTGTAAGCTTTTTTGAAAAATTGATTGGCAGTCACACATTAAATTTTATAGGGAAAGATATGGCAAATCAAGCATATCTAATATTATGGAAAATATTGATATTATAGATAAATATTTAATGGAAGGGGATAATGTGGATATTATATATTTAGATTTTAGCAAGGTATTAGATATGTTATCATTTACTAGTGAAAATGAAAAATTAAGTTATTTCTTTAAAAAAAAAAAAAAAGAAAAAAAGTTAATATTCTCAGATATTTTTGACAGAACTATGAAAGTAAAAATTGGTGATAATTATTTTCAAATGCAGAATACGACCTTCCAGTGTTCCTCAGGGATCAGTACTGTTTTTTTTTTTTTTTTTTTTTGTTGTTTTTAATATTCATAAATGATTTACCTAATGATATAAAATCAGAAATAGAACTATTTGTTGGTGCTGATAAATTACTCATGAGATGACAATCAAAAGAAAAAACACGGATGGATCAAAATAAATTGTCAAATTGGAAATATATTTGGAAATAAAAATTTAACATAGAAAAATTTGAAGTTGCACATATTGAATCTAAAAATATAAATCCTAAGAATACCTCATAGAGAATATTGTACTGAGGCTTGGGCTCCAGTGTTGAGACATGAAAATTGGGGTATCATATTGAGATTAGAGGGCATATAAAGAAGAGTGACAAAACTAATAAAAAGAGTAAAAGATTACAGTTACATTGAGAGATTGGAGAAATTAGGATTAACTACTTCACCAGAAAGAAGAATAAGAGGTGATCAAATTGAAGCTTTCAAAATAATTAATAGGATTTCTAATTAAGGTAGACATTTTAAAAATATTTCTCCTCAAATGGGAAATTCATGGTCAAGGCATATTTCAAGTTTTTCAACTAATTGGATTTTTGCTGATAGAGGAATATATTTTTGGAACAAATTGTCAAAGCAAAAACAGTAATAATTTAAAAAAAAAATCAAGATAGAAGGATTTTACAAATATTGGTAAGAAAAAGAAATTAAAAGAGTACTTTTGGGAAGTATTGTATAAATTACTTCTCAGAATTTGATCTGTATATAGATATTGTATTAATATTGTATATGTTTTGTGCAAAGATTTTTGTCTTAAAAGGTGAGAAGATAGTAAAAAGGGGAGATGCCCAAGGAAGCATAATAAACAAATAATAATAATGGCATTTTATAGTCGGTGTTACAAATGATGTAAATTCAAGTTTCACTGAGAGCTTATCTTTTATTATTTCCAGTCTGTCAGTGAACCAGCTACCTCAATACTCAGCCTAGTTGGCTGGGACTGTAAAATACACCAATGGCATCTTTGCAGAGGAGTAAGACGGATCCTTCCCCCACCTAGGAGTGTCTTGGATATGACACAAACCATCTGATGAAAAAACATCAGCCTCAGAACTTTGGGAAATGTGGAGTACCCCTTTATTGCCATTACTCCTGGGTGGACTCTGATCTAGAGTGGTAATACCTGATTGGGTCTCATCTATGGGTCAAATAGAACTGTTTAACTATTTAACTGGGTATAAACAACTGACTAATGTTTAATTAAATTGTTAGTGCTACATAGCTATACTTGAAACCTTTTAACTGTGAAAATAAAATTATTAGTGTTATATAGTAATACTTGAAACCATTTAATTGTATATAAACAAATGAACTTTGGCTTGTTTGAATGTTACCTTCAAGTTGCTTATAAATCATTTACGTTTAATGTGTGTATAAGCAGGATTTAGCATTGAGGGTTGATATGCTATCACAACATGTATCTTCCGAAGCTTGAACTGCTTCAGTCACATGATATATATGATATCACATGATATATGTACTGCAAATTAATACAAACCAAAATATTGTAAAACTTTTGACTCACTCTATTATGATAACTCTTTTGAGAGTTTTTCACTGGAGTTGGTGTGACAGCAAGTTTCCAGGACTCTTCTCAGTATTCTGGCTGATCTTAATAAAGTTGTAGTTTTGATGGTCTCCATTCGTCTTATTTCTAAGTCTTTCACTTCTTTATCACTCCTTTGGTGACTACCAAGAGTACCAATTACAATTAGTATCACCATCACTTTCATGTTCCACAGTTTAAAAAATTTTCTTTTTCATTTCCCACCTGTACTGTCTTTTGATGCAGCATTATGGCCAGAGTGGTTTTAAAAATTAAAAGATGAAAGAAAATGGTAAATAAAATGAATGATAATATTTGATGAAGTTTTATCAAGAATAAAAATATATAAAATCAGCTATTAATACTACTACTGTGAGTCAAATTATTAAGAAAAAAATCTCTGTAAATCAACAGGAGAAACCAATTTTGCCGTCATTGTTGTTTCTTTGTCAACACTTGAAATCAGTTTTGTCGTTGTTGTTCCTCCTTATCATCATCATCCTCGCAGCTGCCTCTTTCATGTCCTTCAAATTCAGTTGTTCTTTTTGAAATATTTTTTTTTATTCAAAATTACTATGGATTAAAAAAAAAAATAGAGGTTGGGGGTGGATCTTGAATGCTGAGAGCTAGCTGGTGGGGCCAATGACAAACATACTGCTAACTAGGGAAGTAAGGGGAACAAAATTAACTTACCAGGGGGTGGTGTCACAAGGGACCCAAATCATCCCTGCCATGTGTAGGAAGAGGAGTGAAGGATGACTCTAGTGTTCCCCACTTTTGAATGACCAGGCTTGCTGCATGTACCTACCTTTTGTCAAATGTTTTTCATCCAAACATTTTCTATTGTATCTGATTTTGACCCTAAGCTGATGCTTAAAGTAAAGAATCTTTCGTGTTGTCCAAATCACTATTCAGGCTACGGCTATGATTACAAGAAACACCCTATGTTTCTCACCTTTTCACTGAGAGTCAACATTATCTACAATGTAACCAACATTGAGCAGCACTGTTTGTGGTTGATGTAAACCATCCACTCCCTGATGTGACTCTAAAATGGGTGGACTTGCTCACAGTAGTAGAAGGCATGCTCAGTCATTTCTTCCTTTCCACTGCTGCAGCGAGGGCAATCAGGCAAATCTGCGAGGCTTGCTTTGAAAGCCTGGCCGGAGAGAAGGGCAATGTGTTTTGGGTGAGCAAGAACTCAAAGTTGTTCAAGAAGCCTGAACCTGGCACCCAATTCCATTGGGAATGAATCTCCTCTAGTAACCTGCTGAATCGCTCCTCAAGCAGATCTAAAGCAAAGTCCACCACTAACTCCTGATGCAGTTCCTTTTGAAACTGAGAAAGATCGCTGGACCCAGGAAGACTATGAAGAACCTTATGGCACTTGGTGATATAGGGTGCTTCACCCTTTGGCCTACGACAGTTTTTGGCTTTAAGGTTGAACCTCAGATGAAGAAAAGCCTTCTTCACTTTATGTCCTCATACTGCATCTCTCATCAAGGATCAACTCAGGGAAACCAACCTTTCAGTGAGTCAATGGCCTAGATTGGGTATTCCCAAGCCCTCATGGGAAGGACATTGATAGGAGACCTGTCTATGGACCATTGGTTTTCGACCTCCCAACAGCAAAGAGGGATCGTTGCAGTGCCAACTGACTACTCCTCGGTAAAGCGGATGCCTCTGCTCTGTCCTTTTAAGATAAATGTCTTTGAAGCCTGGTACCCACCTGCGCCTCTACGTTTGCCTGAACTTCTCAGTTTCGCTGGACTTGGAGGCTGGACCCAAACCAAATCCCTAGGATGTGGACAGATCAATCATTCCTGTGTTAGGGTCCAGGCAGGCGAATGCCACCCCTCCAGGGACCCAATTGCAAACCTTCACTTTTTTCAAAATTCATTTTGTCTCAGGCTATCTGGTTGTACCTCATGGCTACCTTCTTCACAGCCTTTTATGTCCAAATAGTGGGGCATAAAGACTGTGATATCATCAGCATATAGAGACTCTTGCTCTAGGACAGCCAGCAAAGGGGACTCTAAGTAGGGCTCCAAAGTGAGGACATAGAGAAGAGGGAACATTGGGCAACCCTGCTGAACCTCTGCACCACTGCCTGGGGGCTTTGATAAAGCATAGTAATCCATTTGCAGAACTCCTGTTTGAATCCAGCAGTCTCCAAAACCGTTGTCAAAAACCAATGGTTCACCCTATTGATGTCCTTGGACTAATCTAAATTGATCAGCATGGCTTCAGTATCGTCTTTTATCCCCTCTAGGACCTCATAGACCATATGCAAACTGTCCTGAATCGATCTTCCCTTCACAGCATAATTCTGCTCAGGTTTGATCAGATCACTGATGACAATCTGTAAACGGTTTGCTAAGATCCACGCCAAAATCTTTAACTTAGTGTTTAGCAGAGTTAAGGGGCCTGTAATTGTCTAATTCTTCCTAGACATGCTTGCCACCTTTCTTCTGTAACATGATCACTCCCTTGGTAATGCTACCAGGAATGAGCAAACCAATGAACTAACTACAAAATTCTTATAGCGCTTACTAGCCTTGTGCTCAAGGTCCCTCTTTGCTAAATCTATGGCAAAGGAATCCCCCCTTCTCCACTACCCGGAAAAGCTTAATGCCAGAAGACTTTGCCTTCTTGACCCTATCTAGGTTGAGCTGTTGGCTGTAGTTGATAGTGAAGTCCCTAATCCTGTGCTTAAGGGATGCTCACCACCTATTCCTGGTAACCACCCCAACTAGTGCCCACTAAATTAGTTTTTCCAGCTGCTCCTGGAAGTCCCATGTCCTCAGTAAGGAGTTATTGAATTTCCAGTATCGAGCCAGACTAGCTCTATAAGCTAGCTGCAAACTGACCCTTACAAGTCTGTGATCAGTCTGCCCTATCTTGTGGAATATGGGACAAGAAACAAATTCTGTGTCTGCTCTTCTAACTAATATTCTATCTAGGTATGATCTAGCACGGACAGAAGACAAACTATCTGTCCATGTCCACATTTCACTCCCAGGGTGATTCAGACAGAACCTGTCAAACAAGTTATGCCAGGTCATCAAGTTGATCAGGCTGCTTTCCCACCAGTCTGACCTTCTAGCACTCCACCCGACCCTATCTATCTTTCAGTCAGTACTAAAACTAGCCATTTTGGATGGTCAAGGAACTGTGCCAACTATTGAAGGAAGGAGCATCTCACCAGTGATATTGGGTGCATAAATTGTGACAACCCAGAACTCTAAGCTTTTAATGGCAAGATCAGCCCTGACCAGGTGGTCCCTGTCACCTGCAAAGACAAGACTGACAATTATGTTAAGGCTGCATCCAACTAGCAGAGACTCCTGCACTACAGTGTGTGTCAAATGTTGAAAGGACCACATCATTGTCCAACAGTCAGTTGTTCAAATGAAGTGAGTCTCCTGCACTGCAGTTTGAAAGTTCACCAAGTGAGGGTTCACACTTGCTTAGTTCCCTCAGTCCCCTTACTTTTAAAGTAGCAATGTTTAGAATCATTTTTCCTTTACTTTCCTACTCACTGTCTATGATGGGATGGAAATCCTCATGGATGAGGATGTTGATAGCTTGACCCAATGATGAGTTCACTTGTGATTTGACCATCCCTAGACACACCTCCTACATCCAATGGGAACCTTAGTTTAATAGCCCAGTAAAAAGAGCCGGGGGGTGGGAGAGACATAAATCGGGACCTGGACCGAACAAAAAGCATGTGTTTTTTGTTTTTTTCAAGGTGTGCTCCAATTCTGCCAACTTTATGACTTCAGCTGTGCTGGCCTTTTCCAGATGTTTTCACACCTCAGTTTCCAGCTGAGTGGATGATGATGATCACCATGGATGCACTCCTCAAAGTGGATTGGTGACTAGTTTATCCTTTTTGATTTGGATTTTGAGGAGTGACTTGAATGTCTTCCAGAGTTGATAATCCAATTTGGATTTAATAGTGCCTTGTTCAGTCGGCTGGGGCTGGAGAATACACTGACTGCACCTCTGCAGGCAGGTAAGACCTCCTCAATGAGTATCCTGGTTATAACACTAAACAATCTGATGGTGAGGTTGCAGTAATGCTGGAGCTTTGGGGAATGCTGAGCACTCCTTCATTGCCATTGCTACCATGTCCACTCTGGCCCGGAATGGTAGCACCTGATAGGGCTCTATCTGTAGGTTAAATAGAACTAACTGCATACTTATGCTAAACTGAATCGTTTGAATTAAAACTGTTTGACTAAACTGAATTGCTTAAAATAGAAATGTTTTTGACAATTAAACTGTACTTACATTTAAACTGTGTACTTATGCTAAACTGAATTGTTTAATATAGAACTGTTTTAACATTTAACTGTGTGTAAACACAATCTGTACTTATACTAAACTGAATTAGAACTGTTTGAATAAACTGAATAGCTTGAAATAGAAATGTTTTTGACAATTAAACTGTCTACTCATGCTAAACTGAATTGTTTGAAATAGAACTGACTATTTGCATAAAAATAAATTTGGCGTTAAATAACCTACAAAGGTTGAATTTGCCATAAAACTCTACCAACCAACCAACCAACCAACATTTAATAGCGCCCCTCCGACACAAAGCCTCCCTTTTCAGTTACTTGTTGATTTCTTTGCAGTAAAGCCAATCTGGCTAGGTTTTGGATTGAGGAAGGGTGCAGGAGATGATTGAAGTTGGGCAGGTTTTTCAGGGTATTGAGTAAAAATGTGTTCTGTGGTTTCTGTTTGTTCTGTACTGTGGTGTTTTTTTTGTGGGGATAGGGGTGGGAGTCCAGCTTTTTGAGAAGCTTTTTTGATTTTCTTTCACTGCTGTCCCTCCTTCTTTTCTGGGCTCCTGTTGGTACTACTTCCATGCATTCTTCCATATATTCTGGTGTCTTGATGGGTGTTGTTGTTGGTTCTGTTTGAAGGTTCACTGCACAATTTTTCTTCCTTCTTCATATACATATGGAAAAAGGAGCTTTTGGGGTTTTTGGTAGAGATGGCCTTGAAGAGTGGAGGTTCCTCTTCAGCTCATCCTTTTTTCTTGTGTTTACAAGGTGGGTCAGTTGCCGGAGAGGGGCATTTTTTGATGGCCTTCTCATCTTTTTCTTTCTGAAGAGAATAATCCTTCACAGGGTAGTTTTCCAGATGGGTTTTTTGTGGAGATGCTTTTGGATGAGTGGTGGCTTGGATTTCTGTGAGGTATCAGGAGCTTTTCTCAATTTTTTTACTTCTTCAGTCCACCCGTCTTCCTTGTTTGCTGGTTTTGCTGGATTCTCTTGGTTTGGCTAGTTTTCCATGAGGGCCTTCTGTAGCTGCTGCTGGAGGTGCTTCTCCACTTTTTCTTAGACAAATCTGAGTGAGATGGCCCGGCTGCTTGCAGAGCCAGCTGTGAGGTTGTCTGCTCTCCATGGTGACTATCATCTACTAGCTCCCATAATTTATGATATCTGGGATTTGCTGAAACTTTAATCCTCATTAACAGTACTTGAACTGTTCCTTATTGGATTCACTTCTTCGACCCTCTCATTACCAGTCGGCTGGGGCTGTAGAATACACCGACTGCACCTCTGCAGAGGTGCAAGACACCCCAATGAGTGTCCTGGATATGACACTAAACAATCTGATGGTGAGGTTCCAGTTATGCTGGTGCTTTGCGAAATGCGGAGTACCTCTTCATTGCCATTACTCCCAGGTCCACTCTGGTCCAGAATGGTAGCACCTGATAGGGTTCTATCTATGAGTCACATAGAACTAAAATGCGTACTTATGCTAAACTAAATTGCTTGAAATAGAACTGTTTTGATATTTAAACTGCATGCTTATGCTAAACTAAATTACTTGAAATAGAACTGTTTTGACATTAACTGTGTCTAAACAAAATCTATACTTATACTAAACTGAATTGGTTGAATTAGAATTGTTTGACTAAACTGAGTAGCTTGAAATAGAAATGTTTTTGACAATTAAACTGTATACTAATGCTAAACTGAATTGTTTAAAATAGAACTGATTATTTGTACAAAAATGGATTTGGCATTAAATAACCTAGAAAGGTTGATATGCCATAAAACCCAACCGACCAATCGACCCTTCCATAGGTGCTTAGGAAGGATGTGATGATATTTTCTGAAAGGCTGATTGGTACATTATACACAGTCACCTTAATTCTCTGATTGCTCATATATTTGGGCTGTAGTTGGAAGAATTTTGTGACCATATTCTTCCCAGTGAGTTTCTTTGTCACCTCCTCTGTGAGCAGTAGGATGTCTCCTGTGGCATAACTACTGCAGCAGAAATACCTACATACGACTCTACAAGCTTTCAAGAAGACCTTCAAAGTTTTCCTTTTGAGACTTGTGAGTCTTCAAGTCCTCAGATCAGAGATGATGAATGATAGTCCTTGGCTTAAGGACTTGAGCAAGCTCCCGGATGAGTAGAATAGTATTGTCTTGGAAATACTGGGCATACTTCTCTACCTTATCCTGCTTGTATTCTTCAGATTCCTTTCTCTTGGTTCTCCAAGAGGCAGAGATGGAGATGTCTAGACTCACCACTGGTTCTTTCAGTCTCTGCACCAGTTTAGTCCTGGGTTTGTCTTTATCTTTGTTCAGAGATTCTTATGAGGGTAAAGACAGCCCTGTCTGTTCTACTATTTACACATAACTGAAGGGAGAATGGTTGGATTGATACCTTTCCCAAGGATATTAGTGCTATGTGATATGAGCCTTGAGTTCATTTCCTTTGATGATAACTGCTATGCTACAAGCATCTTTTGATACTACTCAAAATAAATAATAATAGTAATGGCCACTTAATTCTTTTAAAAAAAAAAAAAAAATTCTTCTGATGATTGATTATTGATTAATTAACCCTAATTAAAAAAGGTAAAGTTTAATGAAGATTATTTGATTTGTTTATGGTTTTCTTAAAGGTTGTTGTATAGCCATGAATAACTATACAAACACATATGCATGCAGAATCATCACGGAGACACAATAAAGATGAGTGACAGTTCTTTAGAAAAATATACCTCTCGCTTTATTTGAAAGGGTTTGAAAGGGTTACTCAAAGGTTTTACTGTGAGAAGGAGTTGGAGACCGAATAGAACTGCAACATATTGACCCCCATGGCCATAACCACGTTTCTTTCCCGTTCTCCTGGGCTGCTCAACCAGGACCTGGGGGCCCACTCTGCTGGGTGCTGGTTTTCTCTACTGCAGCTTATCTCCAACTGATTGAACTTCCTGTGCACTGAGTTATATAATAGTTCAACGCCCACCTTCTTCTTGTGGGCGTCACAAATTGCACTCATTCAACCTGTCCACGGTCAAGGTTATATTGTGATATTCCTCGACCATATGTACCTGTTATTTACATAGGTGCATTTCCTATTTTGACAGCCCAGCCGGGTTGGAGGTCAATATACAACAAGGTGATAATTTTATATTTCATTAATAGCTCCATCTTGGTTCTCATTTAGTTTAAATGTTAAAAACTGTAAATGAAAGTGAAGGTAATTTGTTTTTATGAACACTTGTTTAATAGCTACTTTTATTAGCCATTAAACTCAGTGTCAAATCACGTATTTATATAAATTATATTGTAAATAGGTAAAGCAAAAACATTTAATAAGTACATTCCTTGCTAAATTATCACGGTGACAGTGTGTATGCAGAGTCCACATTAAGTTGTAAATTGGATTAGAAATTGCTTTAAGACAGGAATACTCATTCTTTTTTTAATTTGTAAGCTACTTATAAATGACCAGATCAAAATGATCTACCTATATTAAAAAATGCTAAATATATTTATTTCTATATGTATGGAATATACTTATATATGTACATACAATATATGTTTGTGTACCTTGCATCACTGCATGAACCCTGACAGCACAGTGTAATTGAATACATTTATGTACGTCAATCAAGTCACACCTGTCAAAGGGGAAGATGGGCTAACATCTAAAAAAAAATAAATTTCTTTTTGAATGGCCTGCAATCTATCCACATGACCTGTGGGATCTACTGGTCAATTGATGTTTTGAACACCCCTGCTCTAAGAGTATTTCAACATTATTGTACAAGCAAACATATCAGTATGATGTGCTATTTTTGGCTGTGTTATATCAACTTACATACAAATGTTGGATTATTATCATACTGATCTTTGTTTTTGCTGGTGTGAGATATCAATTAAGTTTAAAAAAATTTTTTTTTAACTTACACAAGAGAAGATAGACCTGATTTTGACACATGGTAGTAGTTAGCAGACTGTCATGAATATTTTTCTATTTCACCCCTTTACTAGAAAGACTCGAATTTCACTTTAACCTTTTGTTTATTGAGATACCTTATCGCACTACTATTAAGTTGTCATGTTTTGGTAGTGTTAACATGATGATCCCACTGGTCATGCTTTTTGTTGCAGCTCTGATGCAATATCTGATAACACAATATAGTTTAGGTTAAAAGTGCAATAAGGATAACTTGAAACCAAACGTTTTTAGACCTTTTTTTCTGATGCATGTATCATTGGGGATTGAGAAAAGTTTTGCTAAATGGGCCAGGCTTTTCTCATTTCCCAATGATACCTATATTGGAAAAATAAAGTCTAAAAATGTTTAGCTTTGGTACTTTCCCATACCATGCTTTTAAACTGGACTATTAATCAGAAACCTTGTTGTTTTGAAAGCACTTTGAGGAAACTTTATTCACATCAACAATTTTCTCAATTTCTTCTTCGGTTGGGTTAATAATTCTTTTTTTTTTTCTAAAGATTTAACATGAATATTTATTGACTGGTTAATCATCTAATCCAGTGGTGGTATGTATACCAATGTTGGTATGAAAATCATTGCCACTACAAGTTTTTAGTTTCACATATAACATGTAATATCAAAATGAAATAGATATAAAATCTTTCTGTATTGTTTTATTCTTTTCATGTGCTGTGATACAGCAGATAGGAATACTTTGAATTTCATTGAAAGTGAAAGTTATACCAAAGCTTGTTTGCTATTTGTTATATGGTACCAGTCTGTGGCACATTTGAAAAATATCCTGCAGGTATGCCACATCAGATCATTTGAGAAGCATTGATTTTATCCATGATATCAGGGGTAGGATTTATTTTCCTGCATTCTAATGACCTCCATCTACATAATGATGTAGTACATTTTGGTAGTAACTTGAAAAGATTAAATCATGATTGTGTTTGAACCTAATGTAGAAACACCTGGTAGATAGTTTCTAGGAACCATCTCCGATTATAAAAGCCAGGGATTTTTGAGAATGATATATACTAGATATGTTCTAAGATTTTCACCTGGACAGTTCTGTTTCCATTTTCAATGCCATATTTTAAAAGCAGGAATGAAATTTAAAAAATACCAAGTTAAATGCAAAATTGTTAGATTATAACTTAGAATTATAGTTTTATAATATTTCAGAGTGAACACTATTTTACTGTATCCTGTAAGCTTATTTGAAGATTAAGGACTTTTATTCCCCCCTCGGCTTACTAAGAAATATATTTGACTTATGAAGTGAGGGAAGGGAAAACTTATCTTGTGACCTTGTTTGGTTGTGGGGGCATTCAGAATCATAAGTTTTGCAATATTTTGGTATTGTGAGGCACAATTTGGCAGTTCTGGATGTTTTTTGCTGTGAACACGACAAACCACACTGAACTGTCAGATGCTGAGCTAGCCAGATAATCATTGTATGCTATTTATTGGGATTTGCCTCTGTGGCTTGGAGCATGGTTTTTAGGCCTACCTAACCATACCTTTTGCCTTTTCACCTTTTTGCACAACAAATTTTTTTGGTTACTTCCACAGTGTTATGGGTCAGTTCAAACTTGTTAAGCATAAGTTCTTGATTTAGACTATGTTGCATGTTCATCTGTGCAGATTTCAAATTACACAGTGAGTGAAGCAATGCACAACATGTAAGTGTACCAACTAACACAATACTATCAATCACAGCAAGTACCTCCCATGACTTGAAGTTTTGATCACATGATATATGCACGCCAAACTAGCTTATATCAAAATATTGAAAAATTTTGAACTTTGGTATATATCATATATAGGTTGGTGTTTTTGGTCAAATATTGGCATCAATATGAAACAATAATAAATTTGTAAAATTAAAAGATATTAAAAAATGTCATTATTTTGCATTAAAGAAGAAAAAAAAAACTTGTAATGTTGAAATTCAAACAGAATTGGAATAATGAAGGATTGCTTTTGTTTCTAAAAGTAATTTAAACAGAATTGGAATGACGAAGGATTGCTTTTATTTCTAAAAGTAATTCCATATTTTGTTCACAAGAATTACACAATCCTTTATATTCAAACAAAAGATATGAGCCCATATATGACATAGACTTTGTTAGTTTATATATAAAATATCATTTTATATAAGACTAGCTGGGATACCTGCTGTTGCCCTTGTATTATAACAAATTAACCCCAGTAATGTAATTCTTATTTATTGTAAATAAGAAAATAATTGGAAGATGGGCAACATTCAATTACAATTAACATTTAAGAAATTTTTTAACTTTATATGTTTAATGAGAATATTCTTCAGTATTTAAAAATATGACAATGTCATATCTATAATGTAATGTTTTTTTTTCCATTTTTATTCAATAATTTTTCATCTTTATAACAATACAAAATTGTTCAAATGCATAAACATCTGTTAAACAACCTTTTTATTTTTATTTTATTTTACTGATATTGATTCAGTTGTCACTCAGAAATTACCTTTAAAAAAAAGAATAATAAAATGTTTTTTATTAAAAACAAAAAGCAAGATTACATTTTTTTTTATTTCCTCAGTTTTTTAGCTTATTAAATAGATAAATAAAAAATGTAGCATCTTTATGTATCAATTTTTTCCCATTTTAATTCAATAATTTCATAAATGTATTTTATTCTTAAAATTGATAAAAAAAATTGAAATGTTTTTTTTTAGTAAGGAAGATCATCATCATCATCTTGTCGCGCCATCGACACGGATATCCCTAACCCTTTTTCGCCACCTCTCCCTATCATTCATCACTTCTGGCAGGTCCTCAGGGCTACACTTCATATCCTCACAGTATGTAGGTTCGAGCTGGTCACCCTGTTTTTGCTCGGCCATGTGAAGGGGTCCATAGTAGTACATCACTTATGAGCTCATCCCTACTTCTCCAGCAGTGTCCTGCATGGTTCGTCTAATTTGGATAGTTTTGGTAATGGGTGGTAGGTGGCCGTACAGCTGCTGCTTTGTGGGGTGTTGCCTTCAGGACCTGTTCAATATTGCTCGCGGCATTCTTGTGTAGTTGCTGTCAAGCTTTTTCTCCAGCTGTTAGCGTCCATGTAGTGCATCCATATAGCAATATCGAAAGGATTGCTGCTTGGAATAAACTGTGTTTCATTTTATCAGTCAGATCTGACTTCCATGTGACTGATAGCCTATTGATAGCTGTCCATGCCTTTGTTATTCATGTGTCAATGAGATACTGCTTCTGAGGTAGGGGAACTTGTCTACTAGTTTCAGAGAGCTACCATTTAGTGTGGAAATGTTGCCTGTTTGATTAAAGCACATATATTCTGTTTTGTGGGCATTGACATGGAGGCCAATGCCTGCGGCAGCTCATTTCAGACTATGCAGTAGGGTTTCAGCTTGGGCGGGTGCATTTGCCAGAATCTCTATGTCATTGGCTTAGTCGGTGTCAGTTATTGTTTTTGTGGGGTACCTTCTGCTTCTTTTCTTTGTCAGCTCGAAACTGTTTTCTTTGATTTTTATCGATCAATGTTCTAAGCACGTGGTCTAGACAGATTATAAAGAGGTATTGGGCAAGTGTGATTTCATAGAAAAATGTATTTAGTTTAATAATTAAAAAAAAAGAGATTCTTTTATTGTTTCGCTTTTAAAGATAAACAACAATTTGCAAATTTCAAGACAATATTTGCAATTCATTACTTTATTTATTTATTTTACAATTTATTATTGAAATTAAAAAAAATTTTTTTTTTTCAATCTGATTCAATTTTTTGTCACTGTTTGTTAAAATTTTGAGGGTTTTTCATATTTATGAAGTTTGTTCATATTGTAAGTAGGGAAAAAATTATTTTGAGTAGGAAAAAAAAATGTCAAAATAGTTACACAGGACTAAAACTTTAAGAATCACATGAGATTAAGTTCCATTCAAGAATCTTTTATTAGATAATTTAAATGATTATTAATTAAATTTAGCTTCTTTGTTTCTTTTGACTTCTGAAGTTAAAATGTTAGGATAATGCAAGTGGAAGTAAATAGCTATCACAGAAAAAAAAAACTCAGAATAATTTGTCTGGTGAACTAATTTTATTATGTCAATTATCATTTCATTCTAAATTCATGATACAATAAGAATAATATACATTAAAAAGTGGTCTTTCCTACAAAATTGCAGCTTTCTATGTTCAACAGTTTGGATGTCCATAGGCTTTAGGCACACAATCTGATAGATATAATCAACCTTATTTATTAGATCTATCAAATCCTTTTGCATTTTATATTTTTTGATATTCTAAATATCAGATTTTTTTTTTGTATGTGGTATGTCAAAACACTTAATAAAAAGCTTCAATATATAAAAATATTCAATTTTCTTAGGATAAGTGATTTTTTTTTTTTGTGTAGATGAAGCATTGTCAATTATTAATTTTAACTCATATTTTCTTTGGTCTTTTTACTTTCATTGTGACTCACTTGGATCCATATTTCTCCAATAGTGCATATAGGAGACAGAAAAAAAAGATCAAAGAAAATACTAAGATTAATGATAATGGTTTACAATGTTTAATCTTAAAAAAAATATGAATGAATAAAATATCTTATCAGTCCTAGTTGTGTAAAAAGAATAACAAGTATGGCAGTAACAGAATGAGATACAAAATATGGGATGAGTTAATAAGTATGATGTAGATGTCTGTGATAACCAATGGTTCTTGTAGCTTAGTTGATAAAGTAGCTAGTACAGATAATCTGGCTTCCTTAAGGCAAAAGGAGATGTGAGTTTGATTCTCATAGAACTTATTTTTATTATTATTGTCTTGAATACTTGTTGTTTCTATTATAGAAAAATGACCAGAAAAAGCTGCAATATAAAGCAACTAAAAAGATGAAAGAAAATAGGTCAAAATTAATTAGTGATTGGTCTTATAAACAACTGCAGCATTTATTTGATTTCTTTTGAAAATTGTTTAACTTTATGCTTATAACATTGATGTGTTATTACAGCATATTTAGTTATAGAAAAGAATTTTGACTAGATTTATTTTTCTTTATATTTTGTCATTATATCTACTCTGTGTGTTTGTACTCACACACAATATACACGAACCAATCATAAAAAACTGTAAGGCAGGATAAAAACCCACAACTCGGGTTTCCCTGTTATAATTGTCAAGTGATCTCATCGTCCATACTTTTGACATATTCAATAAAATGTGTGGATTATCAAATCACCTGACAATTTTGAAACTCAGTTATGTCTTTTTAACATTTTTATAATTGGATAATACATTGTGCTTTTTTATTGTAAAAAAATTATGATTTAGAGGTGCTTTCAGCTTTAGATTTTGACCACACACACACACAATTTATACAAGAATTAAAAAAAAAACTTAAAATACTCTATGCCTTAAAAATATGAAAACCCAACCGTCAGTTACATCTTTGGACAATTCTTCTTAGAGAATTCTTTAGAGAATTCTAAATGTATTTAACAATTAGAATTACAATCCTTCTTCAGTTGCTGTTTGATGTCAAACAGCACCCAATCAGAACCATTTTTATTTGAATCATGGCATCAAACCAATGCTTCAATGACTAAAGCCAAGTACATCAAAACAGACATGTAAGAAAGCCATTTGAGGCTATTCTTTAAATGGCTTGGGACAATGAAAATTAACTTAGTGTACCATTCTTGAAAATGACTAGAAACATTAAATTTTGGATTCACACACACACACACACACACACACACACACACAAGTGTGTGCTACCGATAGAATATAGCCTTATAAAAATATTTGAACTCTGAAGATGAGAGCAAAAATAAAAATTGACTTTTATTTGTTTTTATTTCATGTATAATTGTGTAAATATGATTTTTATTTAAAATTTATTTTTCCAACCACTAGATGATGACAGCAACTTGAAGTCTCTTACAACTGATAATATTGCAATTGATCTCAGCAATACAGTGGTTCATTTTAATACAACTGATGAACAGTTTGAAGAAGAGGAGTATGAAAAGTGTTTCATCAAAGTGACTGGAATGACATGTGCTTCTTGTGTGGCACTCATTGAGAAAAATCTATCCAAGGTGGATGGTAAGAAAAAATTTTTATCATTTGCATATATTTTGGTAATGACTAAACAGAAAATGCACCTTTTGATTTCCCTCACTCCCATATTGTTTTATCTATCCTGGGTATGACATGAATCTGGTGGTTAGGTTCCAGTTCTGGAGCTTGGAAGAATGTGAAGTCAGCTCTTCATTAGCATTACTCTCAAGTTTACCCTGACTGGGAGTGATTGTATCAGTTAGGGTTCCATCTATGAATCAAATAGACCTATTTGAAAATTTCAAACATTAGATCGGAATGTTTGAAAGCATATAATTTTCTAATTATTTGTATTAAGAATGTTACTTTGATGTAACCTGGTTTCAAATCCTAGCCAAGGCTGTTTGCATTTCAATATGCACTAATGCCCTTTGAGAAAAGCATGAAATCATCTGTTCTTCCCCCGACTATGGGTAGAGCAGACTGGGTTCTTTAGCTTTAGTTAGGCAACCTGTCTAGAAGGAAAACTGAATTCAAACTATCTTTATTTTACTTTTAAAAAAATTGATCTTATATCACATTTTGCCTTTTACAGAAATGTTGGGTAAATACATTCTTTGAACTAATAATTGTTTATATATGATCATTAGTTACTTGAAACTAAATAAATTACTTCAAATACTTGACACCCTACAACTGTCTGTAAATTATTAGTATTAGATAAGAATACTTGAAACCATATGATTGTGCAAATTATTAGTATTAAGAATAATAACTTGAAGTTATATATGTTGACAAATGATTATTATTAGTTACTAGAAAACATTATTCTCAATTTGGGGTGGGGGAGAAGTTCTGACCAGTATTAAATAACCCAACAAGGTTTGACAAGATGTAAAATCAACCAACTATCAAATCTCATGGAGAGCTTATCCTTAATCATTTCAGTCCAGTTGGCTGGTGCTGTAGAATACCCCGATTGCATCTCTGCAAAGGGGTAAGACCCTTCTCCACCAATGCATATGACACTAAATCATCTGATGGTGAAGCTCCAGTCCTGGTGCTTTGGGGAATGTGGAGTATCCTTTCATTGCCATTACTCCCAGGCCAACTCTGATCCAGTGGGTAATTCTTGTTAGGATTTCATCTATATTTAATTATTTATTCTACTTGAAAATATTTAACTGTGTATCCTATTTACCAACCCCTCCGCTCGGGCAGGATATGACACAAGGTCAATTTTTAAGCGGAGTTTAACAGGTTTTAATTCAGAGTTTTCCTTCTCCTAGACTAGTTGCCTCACCAAGGCTGAAGAACCTAGTCTATCCTACTATTTACCCATAGCTGGAGGGAGAATAATTGGATTCAGACCTTTCCCAAGGGTATTAGTGCTATGTGAAATACAATGAGTTTCGTCCAGGATTTGAACTCGTGTCGCCGTGTTCATTTCCTACGACGATAACAATTACACCACGGGCAATTTAACTGTGTATGAATAAAAGATTAATTTGTAATTGAACTATTAGTGTTACATAGCAGTGCTTGAAACCATTAAACTGTATGCAAACAAATGAATGATGATAAAAAGAATTATTAGTGTTAGATAGGAATACTTGAAACCATTTAGCTGTGTGCAAACAAAAAGTAATGATAATGTATAAACAAATGAGCTCTAGCTTGTTTAAAGATAATTTTACTTACAAAGTATATAACAGGATTTAGCATTAAATGAGCTGCAAGGGTTGATATGACATAAAACCCAACCAACTTAATTATTTTCAATCTGTGCTGTTCCATATTGTGATAGATTTATGACTTTATGAGTTGCAATAAAAAAGCAACTAGAAATTAAGATGAAAGGAAATATTAGAGAATCCATTTTTATTTATTGCGGACTTTTTGTCCTCATCTTGGTATTTTTGTGTTTCTTCTTTCACTATGTTTCGGCCAAATTTCACCTCTGGCCTTCTTCAGGTGATTTTTTTTTTTTTTTTTAAATCACCTGAAGAAGGCCAGAGGTGAAATTTGGCCGAAACGTAGTGAAAGAAGAAACAACACAAAAATTACCAAGATGAGGACAAAAAGTCCGCAATAAATAAAAATGAATTCTCAGATTAAGAAGCCTCATCTCAAAATGATTCCAATTAAAGACAAGTACAAAGGAAATATTAGTCAAAATTTTAACAATAATAATTGGTTAAGATTTTTGATTTGCATCATTTATTAAAGTCAAAGAGGTTCTATTTCATTCTCAAATATGTTGTAAGATATGAACATGTATATATTTTCTTTTTGATTCAGGTATCAAATATGTGTTGGTTGCATTAATGGCCCAGAAAGCTGAAGTCAAATATGATCCGTCTTATATATTCCCATCGCAGATTGCAAATAAAATCCAAGATCTTGGATTTGGTGCTAATCTTCTTGATTCAGAGACAATGGGACAATCAACTGTAGAGCTGAATGTGAGATTTTTATTTTATCATTTCAATGTTATGTTACACTACCTTTTGGTTTGTGGATTTCTTGATCTTTCTTAGGTCAATGTTTCATCTAGTAATTTTAATGCAACTTTAGTTTTGGTCAAGTAACAAGAATCTATTTGGAAAAATTGTTTTTTTTGGGTTTTTTTGTGAATGAATATCAAATTATTTTTTGGTTTCCCTTATAAATGTGTGTGTGTGTGTGTGTGTGCGCGCACACACAAACAAAAAAATGTGGACCAAAAATATAGCTTATGAAAAAAACCCCAAAGAAAACTAATATATTTAGAAAATGTTCTAATAAAAAATCTTATTTTTATTGAACAAGAGTTGAGTGTTAATATGGTCTCCAATCCTATAAAATTTTCAATCAATTAGAATAAGGAAATTGATATGAAAATAAAGTAAATTCATTTCTCTTACAAATATCAGTTTTATTTTTTAAGAACATTTTTTTTAGAACATTTGGAAGAATATGTAGCACTAAATATTTAGTGCTACATATTTTTCCAAATGTTCTATCCACCATTACATTCTGTTTTGAAAGTTTCTGGTTTAGTTTTGATCTAATTATGCACAGCAACTTCATCTTTAGTATTGAATGAAACATTTTCATCTTTCAATACCCAATTCAGTTGATTAGAACTCCTTCTTTAGTTGCTGCTTTTATTACAAAAATGTTTTGGTTGGTTCATAACAACTCTTGGAATGAAAATGGATTTTTTCCCAAATTATTGAAAGTATGGAAATAAATGTCTTAACTGTTATATTATTTCACTTAGGGACTTCCATATACACAGACAATGTGCAAAAAGCGTAAACAACTGACAAGCTTCTATTCCTAGATTTGCTGAGTTTTTTGGTTGCAAAATATATCACTATCATCTTCACTAAACATTATCACCACCACCACCACCACTGAAAACATCTTCATCTCTGTCACCACCATATCATCATCATCCTATTTTTGTTCTCACAGATCTCTGGAATGACCTGCTCATCTTGTGTTCATCTTATTGAATCAACGTTATTGAAAAAGAAGGGCATCATTTCTGCTTGTGTTGCCTTGGCGACATCGAAAGGCAAATTTGTTTTTGACACTGAGATAACAGGTACTCGAGACATAATTGAAGCTATAAAGGTGAACATTTCTATTTTTTTCTTTCTTGTGTTCTTATGCCTGTGATAGATTTAAGAAGATTACCATAACTATCTCACCTTAATCTTTTTTGTAAATCTCCTTTAATATTACTGTGATCTGAATAGTCTTGATTCTTCTGTCTACGTCCACTTCCACTAATCTCAGTCCAACACACATTGTTCTAAATGTGCTGATTATTATTTGTACAACTCTAAACTTCCAATTCCACTGATTTCTTTGTCTTTTTTTTCTATTGGCACAAGAGGACGTCATATTTCTTTTCCTTTTATTTTTCATTATGTGATAGGTCATTTCATAAGTAATTAAAACTCATCAGTTTGATAAAGCATTTAGACAATATATTTTTACCCTGGAGGTGTTGATGTACCAAAATCCTATTTTAAAAAAAAAACAAACTTATTTTTGATTCTGCATTTTAACTCTTCGGTTGCACATGAAAATTTCTGGGTGGTGGGCAAGCAAAAGATGTTGAATCTGTAACATTAAACTATGAAAATATCAGAATTGTTGAACTCTTTTATAAGTTAAGAATGTATATGATGGTGTTTTGCTTGTTTGCTAATTCTTCATTTTTTGATGCACAAAATAAGAACCTTTTTGTTTTTTTCAGAGTCTTGGCTTTCAGGCATCTTTACTAAGTGACAGTGATGACAGAGCTGCACGCTATGACCACAGAGAAGATATCAGAAGGTAATTGAGTTTTTAATAGTTTCCCATTTTAGTTCACTAAGGATGCTAGCTTAAAAAGATCGACCTTACTATGAATAAAATCTATGTAATGAATAGAGTGACTTTACTGTTTTTTTCCCTCTTAGAAAAAAGAGCTGCCCTTGACATTAATATAAATGATTTTGTGTCAATAAACCCAGTGTTGACATTTATACACAGCCAACTCATTCATAAATATATCACTGTAGATGTAAATAAAAATGAGTATAAACAAGATTGCCATCTCCAAATTGTCCCACAAATTAGATTACTTTTCCCATTATACCCCACATAAGTATACAAAGGAATACCTACTATGTGGAAGCTATGACACAAATATTTTCGTTGGTGTTTAAAATTCATTAATCAGAAAAAAAAAAAGGATTTTTTTTTTTTTTTTTTTTTTTGCAAGTTAGAAGTCATTTTGAAAAGAACATTAAAAGCAAGATGTTGGATAAAAGTTAATTCTTTTGAGGTTACAAATTTAAGCAAAGGTAACTGAAGCTACAAAGATGTCAAGTTGCATGTACTACCCTTGGGTTGAAAGCATAATATACTGTGTGTGACATCTTCAAATCACATCCAATTGACGGGCCAGTGAAATAAAAAAAAAAAGGGTTGAGGGTTTGTTTTTGCTCTTCTTCCTTGATCTCTGTGAATGAAAGCTAGATTCTCATTGGCTGGACAATAAAAATCGAATATGACATGATCTGTAATTGGTTGACCAATAGTAATGCAATACAAAACAACACTATCCAGTCAAAAAAAGAGTCTAGGGATTTTTTGCTGCTCCCTTTGAACTCTGTGAATGGTAGGATTAACCAGACCAATCAGAGGTGTTTAGGTCAACAAATTTCTTCTATAAAATATGGACTCTAAGATTGTTTTGATGAGAGAATAGAGACCATAGGATATAGATGATACTCCAAAATTCCTCACCATATCTTTTCTCTCTTACCGAGTGCATGAAACTTTTTCTTTTAATATTGTATGTGCTTACATTACCATATTACAATAAAAACTTATATTGTCATTGTAAAGTTGCTCATTCTTGGAGTTGCCATTTTCTTTGGCAAACTCATTCCTATTACAGCCCAGTCAACTGGGGCTGTAGAATATGCCAACTGCATTTCTGCAGAGGGGTAAGGACTTCCCCCACAGGAGTGTCCACGATATAACACTGAACAATCTGATAGTGAGTGAGGCTCCAGTCTCAGAACATTGAGGAATGTGGAATACCCCTCCATTGCCATTGCTCCCAGGTCCACTCTGACCTGGAGTAGTAGCACCTGATAGAGTCCTATCTATGAGTCTGATAGAACTGTTTGACATCTAAACTGTGTGCAAACAAATGACTTATGTTGAATTGTTAGATATAGAACTGTTTTTACATTTAACTGTGTGTAAACAAATGACTGTCTAATTGAATTATTAGTGATACATAGCCATACTTGGAACCATCAAATTGTGTGCAAACAAATGAGTAATCTTGAACAGAATTATTAGTGTTGAATAGTAAGTAAAAGTAAAGTTAGCGACCATAGTCGAGGGTGACCCGAAGGCTCCCTTTTCGATAGCTACTACACCAAGGTGTAGGGGAGGGCGCTACTCCATTCCCAGGATTGCTCCACTTTACCCTTGAAACCTACCTTATAATGCTGAGTGTTAAGCAAGGTGGTATCAAGTACCATTTTTAAAGTCTTTGGTAAACTCTTTAACTCTGTGCCTAAATTGAATTATTGGTATTACATAATAATACTTTGAACCATTTGACTGTGCAAATGAAGGAATAGTGTTGAATAGAAGAATTAGTGCTAAATAGCAATACTTATAACCACTTCATTGTCTACAAATAAAGTTTGATATTGAATAGAATCATTGTTTGATAGCAATAATTAAAACTGTAGAAACAATAGCAATACTAGTGTGGAAAAAAAAATTAGTTCTAACTCATTTAAAAAAGAAATTACCGTCAGATCATTCATTACAAATCATATATGGATGTCCATTTAAATGTGTGCAAACAAATGACTGATGTTTAATTGTTACTGTTTCATAGCAATACTTGAAACCATTTAACTGTGTGCAAACATAATTAATAGTAAATAGAATAATTTGTGTTAGATAGATGTAGTTGAAATCATTTAACTGTGTACAAAACAAGAGAAAATGTTATCTACAAAATGTATTTACAAATCATATATATTTGATATATATGTATAAAAAGTATTTGGCATTAAATCACCTACAAGAGTTGATATGCCATAAAACACAATCTTTCTTACTTATTTCCTGACCTGTCTTGAGATGCTCTCGCCAATTTGTTTCAGTCCCCATTCTGCAGATCTTTACAAACAGGTACAGAAAGTACTGACAAAGCAACCAGTTGGATGACACATGTAGTCATCCCAGTGAAAGGATCACAGAGCATCTTAGTCTGAGGATTGCATTAATGAGAAACTAGCAATTCCCAAGTGCTGTTAACTATGTGTACATTATTTAAACTTATATAGCAATTATCCTGAATTATAGTTCTCTCTTTGGTTCTTTATTCTTAAAAAAAGAAAAAAAAGAGTATTTGATTAATAGCAAATGATTTTCAGTGCTACATTCATAGTGCACCTATTTGGATGCACAACTTACAAGTGGTGGTTAGTAAGGTTAATGCTCTGATCATTTTGTTCTTTAACAGAATCACTTGTTTAGTGCTATGACTTGCACACACCCTTTCTTGTTTCTGATCAATATGTTTTTAATTAGTGAACTCTTCAACCATATTCAGGTCTCTCTCTCTTATGTTCAATAATCTTCCTTTCATCTTTTCCAATTTAATCTCTACTTTTCTACTGGACTAGTGAGAATTGGATGTAATATAAATCTGAAGAAGGTTGAAGAGTTGACCAGTTAAAATATAATGATCAAAATATCAAAAATTGTTTGAATTATTTTATCTATTGATGAAATGAAAAAAAGTTTTAATTATTATTTTGTTGTATTTATTTATTTCCTTAGATGGCGAAATTCATTCCTCTGGTCCTTATTATTTGGCCTCCCTGCAATGATCATTACTATGTATTTCATGGCAACGATGCCCAATCATGATCATTCAGGTCATTTCCTCAATTTAACAGCAAATGGCTCAACTGATGCTCCAAGAAAGTTTTCTACCAAAAAAGGAAACATAATGATCATGAATGGCTTGTCTTTGGAAAATCTACTAATGTTTTTATTAGCTGCTGCTGTTCAGGTAAATTTAATTTATCAATTTGATTTTTATGGTGGTTAAACCCCCACCCCCACCCCCACTAAATGATAATTTTTTTTATTACTGTGTGATTTTTACCAGATGTGCACTCAATATTTTTTTATCATAAAGCACAAAAAGTGAATTTTAGTTTCTTTAGAAGCTTCTTTCATCTGACCTTCATAAGAATGACTTTAGAAAAAAGTATGACAATTGGAATTCAATTAACTGAATAAAAAACAAGGAATCATCATCGCAATCAAGAAAAATGAAAAATCGTGTCATCAAAAACTAAAAAGTTATGAAATAAAAAAAAAAAAAGTAAAAGACAAATAGGTGTATCTATATTACCCCCCTGACAAAAATTACATTCAGGTCTGCCAGAACTACCTTTTATGGCAATTATTTGGATTCCCCACAAGGCAAAAATGTTGCACAATGTTGTTTCAGTGTGGAAGTACCCTGCAAGAATCAGAGAGTTGACTATCAGAATTCAATACAATAGACAATAAACAAAGATTCATTATTGAAACTTATTAGTTTTAATAACTTTTCAACACTATTTTTTATTTTTATTAAAATAAAAAATAGTGTTAAAAATTATTGAAAAGTAAAGTTATGAAATAAAAATAAAGAATAAGAATTTATAATTATTCTTTTAATTTTTCTTTCCTATTTGTTTCCATACAAATTCCTCAAAGGTTCGAAGGAAAACAGTAATTCTTTCTCTTTACATAAAGAAGGCCTGTGAATGGTGATAGATTCAAGGAAAGGTAACCAAGTTGCCTTTTAAGATTTTAAAATAATCATTCGTGTAGTCAGCAGCACAATTGGAATTTTAAACTAAATGCTGTTCAGTTGCTGAATTTCTGTGGCGTAATGGTTGATGTGTGGGACTGTAACATTGTAGTGAATAAGTTCAAACTCTGAACCTCCTTATTCCTGCCAAATATGAGTCAAATAATAGCACTACTGTTCTTTGATAAGGATGACTTTGGCATTAGATAACCCACAAAGGTTGATATGGCATTAAACAAAACAAACCAAATTCTGGTTAGACCAGATAATAATAAACGGTGCTGTTGGACACATGACAAGATGTGCTGCTTAAGTTTGTTCTCTAACCACTGAGATGTGGCTGATGTATCTAGAGTTTCATTGGCAGGAAAAAAACATATAGAATCAGTAGTGTTACTGAGAGGTACTGGCAGTAGGGACATTCATTGGTGTAAGCTAGGGACGTAGTCTAGAATTTTGTGCAAAATCCGTAAAATTTAAGTGTTGTTTCTTTATCTTAGAGAATTTTGTGAGAGGACCACGAGCTGATTTTGTTGTAAAGTTATCTAAACAAAAAAAAGTGGGTGCTCACTGTTTAGATGGGCGCTATTTCAGTATTTGTCCTTGGCACTATTTTTCTATAGATATACCACTGGATACAAAAGGACTTTTATTGAGTGATATGCTGCTTTATGCACTGGAATTTTTCAGGCATGTTTACTGCCATATATATGGAAATCTGATCTCTCTGATAAAATAAAATGAGAATTCTTCCAAACTTTAACCATGTCAGTACTACTGTATGGTTGCACCCCTTGGACTTTAACAAAACAAGAAAAGGCTAGATGGGAACTACACAAGAATGCTGCATGCTGTTTTGAACAAATCCTGGGAGCAGCACCCTACAAAGCAGCAGTTGTGCAGCCACTTAACTCCCATCTCACAAACCATCCAAGACAAGCAAAACTTGTTGGGCACTGGTGGAGAAGTAGGGATGAACTCATAAGGACTCCTACATATAAACTCACCAGTATTGGGTGACCAGCAAAAACATATTCATCTGATTTATGCAGACACTGGATACCATCTAGAAGACTTGACTGATAGGAATGGATGGCTAGAGAGAATCAAGGGAATCCATGTCTTGATAAAGACATATGTATAATATATATATATATATATATATACACATTCACACACCTATACTTTCTATCCTATGATTGCTAGTTTACATTAAATCACTATTCTGTGATTGCTGTTTTTACTCATATTTATATCTTGCAATTGCTGCTATGTACGTATTCATTGTGATATATTCTCTTACTGTGCCAAATACGCAAGTGTATAAGTACAATCTTTTTCCCTTTCATACATGTGCATGCATTAATACTTTTCCTACTATGATTGTTATACACATTGATTTTTTTAAAGGTTCACTTAATGTTGCAGTTATTGTATAGGAAATGAAATTAGTGATCTGAGTTCAAATCCTAGATGTAGCTGTGTGCATTTTACTTCACACTAATGCTCTTGGGAAAGGCATGTATCCATTTATTCTCATTCTAGCTATGAGTACAGAAGACTGGGTTCTTTAGCCTTGGTTAGGTAACCAATCTAAGAGAAGGAAAACTCTAAATTCAAACCTGCTTAACTTTGCTTAAAAATTGACTTTGTCACATTTTTCCTGTGGGGTAGGGGTTGGGTATATACATACACACATTAATTTATTTGACTGTAATGCCTGATTGTTGTAATTCATTATTTATTGTGCAATTGCAATGGTTAATTATAATTATTTTTTACTTTTTGTTTCAGTTCATGGGAGCTCGTTACTTTTATGTTCAAGCTTTTAAAGCTATCAAACATGGTGCTGCTAATATGGATGTGTTAGTATGCTTAGCCATCAGCATCTCTTTCCTCTATTCAACAATTGTTGTTATAGCAGCTATGATCCTCAGGGAACCGTTTAGTCCAGTAACATTCTTTGAAACAACACCTATGTTAGTCTTATTTGTATCTCTTGGACGTTGGTGGGAACATATTGCCAAGGTAAGTGGAAAAATTATTTACTAGTGTGATGTTATGAACTGATTTGAGTATAATTGGATATAACTTTGAGGGCAACACCAATATTATGAGGGAACTTTTGAGTGTCAGACAGCAGAAGTTGCATATTTCGTTGGCCAGTTATGGGAAGAGATTGAGTGGGCGTCAAACAATAATATAACTCGGTGCACAGGAAGTTCGAGTCAGTTGGAGAGAACCAGCACCCAGCAGAGGGGGCCCTCAGGCCCCCGATTGAGCAGAGCAGTTAGAGTTCAGAGCCTCAGATGAGTTGAAGAGAAGGTGCTGGAATGAAGAACATGTCCCAGAGAGGCTGGGCCCCCAGTTGAGCAGCCCAGGAGAACGGGGAAAGAAACGCTGTTATGGCCATAAGAGTTGGGGGGTCAATATTTTGCAGTTCTGTTCGGTCTTCAACTCCCTCTCACAGTAAAACCTTTAGTAACCCTTTCAAATAATGTGAGAGGTATATTTTTCTAAAGAACTATGTCGCTCGTCTTTATTGTGTCGTCGTTATGATTCTGCATGCGTATGTATAATGTATTTTGTGGCTATACAACACTACCACCTTTTTATTTTTGAATACCAGTGATGGAACTGGTACTTCTATTTTCCTTACACAATGTTAGAACCAATACTTTTGTCTCGTTAAAACTTCAAAACAAAATTGCAACTATATATGTTTTTTTTATAATATGCCAGAAGAGTTTTTTAGAAAAATTTAATTTCCTTTTTCAAAGATTTATTGATTTTGATTTTTCAGGGCAAAACATCTGAGGCAATTGCCAAACTTTTATCATTACAAGCATCTGAAGCAATTTTAGTTTGTATGAAGGATGGTCAAATTGTTAGTGAAGAGGTATTAAATGTTGATTTAGTACAGAGAGGAGATATTCTTAAGGTAATTTGGTTTATTCTAATCATTTTTTTCTTGTGTGTGTTTTCTTTCATCATTTCTATTAATAAGCTATTTTTATAAAGATAAAATTTACATAACTAGTCAATTTATATCCTAATATAAATTATTATTCAAATGATAAAAACACTCTCATCCATTATGTTATAAACCATTTTCTATGATCATTATTCAGAAACTTGTCAAAGCCAATTTCCAGTTTAGAAATAGTTGTTATAGAGAAGTTGACATGAAAAATGAGTCCTGTTTAAAGTGACCTTCAACTACTTTGACCAGAAGTGCCTGGCTTGAATAGGTTTAGTCACTAAGAGCCTGCTGGTGATTCTTTTTATTATAAACATCTGCTTTCATTGCCAAGACAAACATAAATTATAATAGCAAACAGATTTTATGGAGTCAGCCTTGTTGTTGACATTGTTATGTATTTTTCCATTAGAAGTCAGAGTTCAAATCTAGATAAAAAGCTTAGATTGTGTGATATCATGCATTGGCAAAATAGGTTGTCAGCTGCTTTAGAAATTGCAACTTTAACTATTAATGAATTAAATGTTAGGAAATTCATTGCTAAACAAAAAAAGACTCGGTAAAACAATAATCAGAATATATTTTGTCAGCTGCTCTAGAACTATCATTATTTTCAATGCCAGAATAAGACCAGAGACAAAGAAACCTCTTTTGATTTTTCTTCTGAGGGGTTGAAATATCAAATGCCCAATGAATTAGAGTAACATTTTTAAAGAAGTTTTCACTCTTAAAAAACTCATGTTGATAATTTATTATCTTTTAATATTAATGTGGATTTCAATAGCTTTACATAAAGGTATCTTGTTAACATATTTTCCTTTGTTTGTAGGTGTTGCCTGGAGAAAAAATTCCAGTGGATGCTCGAGTGATTGAAGGCATGTCATCTTGTGATGAATCCTTGATTACAGGAGAATCAATGCCTGTTACCAAAAAGCCTAGTAATAACATTTGATATTCTAATAATAATAATAATAATAATAAATCATTTGACCTATCAAAATTCCTTCGAGGTTGACAACCAAGATTATCCATTATCTCATACTTCTGCTATATTCTCATATTTTGTTAGTATCTTCTCATTCTCACCCTTATCCTTTCCAATCTTCATTCCTATTCATTATTTTATCTGTTACACAAACTTGAATTAATTTCATATGTAAAAAATGAATGAGAAATATATAAATATTTTTAACTGCACTCACTCTTTTATCATTCTTTGGCTCTATTTATTCATAAAATTTTCTAATGTATTTTAATGATTTTTACACCTTTCCATCTCTACCTGCCTTTGAATTTTTCACTCATTGTCTGTTAATATCCAGACAGCATACCTGTCATTCTTTTTTCTCTATCCCTTCCCTATTTCTCTCTCTCTCATATATATATATATATATATATATATATATATATATATATATATATGAATTAAATTCTTTTCCATTATTTACTTGTATGTGTGTGTGTGTATATATAATATATAATATCTGAAAAAACAAAATATTAAGATGTTTGTTTTAAAATATGGTAATATGTCAATTTTTTTTGTTACATGATCTTCAGGACAGTTAATAGCAAATGTTAAATGCCTAATCAGATAAAGCATTTAACCGCTGCTATTAATTGCCCTGAAGATAGTTTAACAAGAATACTGAAACGTTTGCATATTATATATAAAATCTGCAGAATATTTTTTTGATATTTTTAAATTTACATACTGTTGGATTTATTTCCATTTTTTTTCTTCTAAAATATGTATATCCTTATTTTAAAAAAAAATTTTTTTTTTGATGCAAATTAAGTTTGACTGATTAATTTTGTGTATAATTTGAGGTTTCAGTAAAATAAAAGTTTAATATAGTAACTAATTAGAATTTTTTATGGAGTTCTGGGAAAGTTTTAAACAAAAATATTTTGTGTTTTGGAACTAAATTTTGAATGTATTTTCCACTAGTGTTTTTTGTCAGCTCAGAAACTGGATATCTTAGAGGAAAAATTGCAGTTGGCTAGTCAACTTGGTATATAAATTCAACTTTTGTTGTATACATTGATCCCCAAATGTACAATAGGTTACTGACATTTTGGTTGGTGTGTGGTTTGTGCATCAGCTGTTGGTAATGGTGTGTGATGATATAGTGTTAATATAACACTTAATTCATATTACAGTTATTTTGTATTAATCTTTGTGTTAATATGTTCATCAAACTCCTAGTTAAAGTTGAAAATGTTTGTGGCAATCTGTTGGAGTTAATAAGTGGTGTATATCTATTGTTAGTATTTTTCCACTGGTTGGTGGAAAAAGGTTTGAATTTTAGTCTTGTTGCCACATAAGTCAATCTCTTGTTTTATAGACATTTTCTCAGGCTTAAAAAGTTGACTTGTAAGCCAGAATTTACTGACTATAAAAGATTAATATTTTTCTTAATCTAATAATTATTAATTATTTCAATTTCAGGCAGCTGACTCATTTTCTTTATTGGAAGATCTTGAATAATGTGTGTGTTTTTGTTGATTGTAGGTTCCACGGTGATTGGTGGTTCATTGAATCAAAATGGATTGTTGCTTATAGAGGCTACACATGTTGGTACTGATACTACACTTTCTCAAATTGTCAAGTTGGTTGAAGAGGCACAAACATCTAAGGTAAGTGATGGAATCGATTTAAATATTCAGTGATAACAATTTGAAAGAAAGAATTATTTATTCAGCTTAACTTACTTTGAGGGTAATCAGTGAGGATTGAATTAACTATATCAGTTTCAGTCTATGAAAAAAATTTGCTAATAATTGATTTATAGCAAATTTCATCTTAGGTGATTTTATTATACTGTATATACCCTCAAGTATCATCCAATACTATCTGTTGACTCCTGCTCTTGGAAATTGGAGGTGTACCAATTGCTTTAGGCCTTGGCTATCTTATTCACACATAAAGTTTGTATCTTGCATGTGGTGTGACCCACTAATGTTAGGCTAAAATTTAGGTCTTAAAAATTCACGTTACATGAATATATATATATGTCCAGGAGGCCTAGGTTCAATCCCAGGTCACGTCATACCAAAGACTTTAAAAATGGTACTTGATACCACCTTACTTAACACTCAGCATTATTATCATGGGTAAAGTGGAGAAAATCCAGGGAAATCTTGCTGTTGTAGCTATTGAAAAGGGAGCCTTCTGGTGGTCCTCGACTATGGTCGACAACTTATATATATATATATATATATATATATATATATATATATGTGAAAAGTGACGATATAAGGGAGGTAATTTTTGTTTTCTATGGGACAGTAATATTCAAATTGTTTAAAGCATTGAACTACAAACACTTTTGGGTTAGGCTAATTAATAATTTTTCTCTCTTGATTGTTTTATACCACAATTTATAGTGGTGGTTATTATGGATTTTTTTTTTTTTTATTAATGTAGCTTTAAGCAAACTTTTTTTGTATTACCTTTCTAGTATCTTGGGTCCCATTCCTTCAATATAGAAAATACTGCAATGAAAACATCTTTTTTTATTTTGGTCTTCTGTCTAAAGATAGTGGATGTATTTATCTACCTCCTTCTCCATGGGCAGGTTACAATGTGAGGTCAATTTTTAAATGAAGTACAGAAAGTTTGAATCATAGTTTCCTTCCTTCTAGACTGATTACCTTACTAAAATTAAAGAGATCAATATACCCTACATAGCTGGGAAGAGGAGGAGACAAGTTGGATTCAGGTCTTTCTAAAGTGTGTAATTAGTGCAAAGCAAAATACAAACAGCTCCATCTAGGATTTGAGATCAGGCTGCAGTTTCCATTTTTTTTTTGACAATAACCATTACACCCCACTTGTGTAGAATCTGATATAAATTTGCATATTTTATTTGTTTGATGCAAATCTAGCACTTTGATTGTATACAAAATTATAAATGCAGTCAAAATTATGACTAGATGCAAATTTGTTTTGCTATCTACTTTGTTGGTCTTAAATGGAAAGAATATGAGTAGAAAGATTTCATTATGCTGGCTTTTCAAACTCGGACAAGGATGACCTTACTATTAACTTTGATAACTCATATTCAAAATCTCGATTTTTTTTTTTTTTTTTTTTTTTTTTTTTTGCAAGTAATTTATACTTAATTCAAAACTACAAACTTTTTATAAGAATGGATTCAGATAACTTTTATTTAACAGACAAATATATCATAACTTTCATTTGTTCTAATGGTTGCTTGTGTGACATTGGTCTTTCTTTCATTAACTGAGGCATGCAAAGCATAATGGTCATCATTGTAAGAAATGGAATTGATGACCTGAGTTAAATTTTTGTTCTAAGCTGTTTGTTTCATTTCATATTAATGCCCTTGGGAAATCCATCAATTCTCCTCCTAACTATAGGTAAAATAGTAAGGTAGACAGTATTCTTTAGTTTTAATTTGGCAACCCATCTGAGAGAAAAAAAACTGGATGTGTTCTAGAAGACCTACCAAGAGTGAAAACTGATAGGGACAGATGGTAAGAGATAGTCAATGGAATCAGTGTTGTTGGCATGCCTTGATAATGAACATGAAATTTTCTACAGAATATTTTTTACATAAAAATTGTGCTCATATTTGAGAATGAAGAGATTTTGTTTTATTGAAATTGATTTTTTTTTTTTTGCTCTAGGCTCCAATTCAACAACTTGCTGATAGAATAGCCGGCTACTTTGTGCCAATGGTGGTTGGTGTGTCAACTTTAACATTATTAGCATGGCTTGCTGTTGGGTACCATGATCCAAAATTAATTGATAAAAACTTCAAGGTATTGTATTTCTTTTATTTCCAATTGAAGTTAACTCTAAATAAGGTTTAAGAGAAATAAGACTCTCCTCTCTCCCTCACAGAAGTCATGTCTAATGATAGATTTGATAATCTTTTCTCTGTCTTAAGATGCCTATATGCAGTGGTGATACCCCTGAAAATTCTTACCCCTCCCCTGACCCCCACAAAAGTATAGGAATCTCTATTAACTTTTCATGGGGGTGGGAATGTTCATAAATTATCTTGTAAACATTAATTTTTCTGAATCAAACTTTGTCATTCATAAGAATTGTTAGATGTGCTGACTCTATAACATATACAATGTAACAACTAATCAACTTCCAACTCCAGTTATACTATTGCATTCACTTTCAAACTAGTATCTTTAGAAAAGGCATGAACCCCTTTATCCTCCCAGCTATGGGTTAAATAGTACCACTACTGTTCTTCTAGAAGAATGGTTTTGGTATGAAATAACCCACAAAGGTTGATATGCTATTAAACAAAGAAACCAAACCAATCAGCTTCCAGATAGTTTGGCATCTCTGCTTGTTTGGAATGGGTTCTTTCTTGGAGCTCTTCTAAAGTTCTGTATATTTCTTCTTGGTTTGTTAAGTATCAGTTGGTTGGACATTTTGTGCCAATGTAAACTATATTTGAACTTATTTCCAACAAGCAGGGATGCCAAGCTGTTTTAAAACTGATTGGTTAATTCATATATACACTAGGCATACATTACGTAGTATGCGAATCTCACACATATTTCAACCAACAAAAATGATTGAAAAAAAAATCTGATATCAAAATTCTGTTAATGTAAAAGAAAAAAACAAAAAAGGTATTTAAACAGTTGTTTAAGAAATGTTTGTGTGTAATGATTTGTGTAGATACAAATTAGTTGGTGAATTACACTTGAATTTTAAAAATCTACTTAAAAACAGTTTAAATAATGTCCCATAAACATATACTGTTGAGTGAGATTAATATTGACTTGTTTTTGGTTGAACTCAGTAGAAATAGTTGTTCTTCCAATTGAGAAATGAGCTCAAAAACTGAATTCATTTCCTTCAATGGTTCAAAATCACCTGCAATAACCTAGAAAGGTTCTTAAATTTTGGAAAATTGGTTCTTTATTCATTTCACAGAAGCCAAGAGTAAAGGAAAAGTGATCATCTGCGCTTGTTTATACTCTTCTTGTTGCCATTTTTTTTGTCAATATAGTGACAGGTCATGAAAAATAAATATTTTACAAGTACATAAAATAATGCAGGGTGAGAGGAGTCCCTGTGGCCTAGTGGATAATGTACTGGACTGTGACATTGTAATTAGCGAAATCAAACTCCATTTGTACTATTATGTTAACTTTTGGACTAATACCTTTGGGAAAGGTGTGAAATTTATCTCCCCAGCTCTGGGTTAAATAGTACCACTACTGTTCTTATACAATGATGACTTTGGCATTAAATAACCCTTAAAGGTTGATATGCCATTAAACAAAGAAACTAAACTTAAAGTGATGTTGGTGTAAATAGAGTTAAGCACAATTCAAAAACGACCTTCCATTCAAAGAAAGTTTTAGGATTTAGTCGTTGGATTGTGTTGGTGGTTTGTGATCCACTTGGAATTATTACTAAAAAAAATGTTATGATTACAACTGTTTCCAATGGGCCGCAGTTAATATTTAAACTTTGATGAAAAAATAGACTCATTTGTATTAGTTAAAGAGATGTGATGTTCTATCATGATAATGCATAGCTCCTTTCAACAAAAGTAATTCATGACCCTCCGCCTTCAATAAATATCATTTATGACCCCCAACTGTTTACAGAAAAGAAGATTCATGATGCCCACCTGTCCCTACAGCAAAAAAAAAAAAAAAAATTAATGACCCTCTCCTCCTACAGCAAAGATAATATCTGAAAAATTGGAAGACCTAAATTTAGAAAGTAAAATTTCATACCCTTTTTATTTTCCCGATCCTACTCCATCTGATTACCACAAATTCTGGGACTTAGAGAATCATCTTGATGGACTCATTCTTAAAATACATGAACAAGTGGAAACTACTTCCTCTAAATTCTTTTTTTCCAAACCAAAAAAATCTTTTCCAAAAACGGTATTATGAATCTTTGAAATAAAATTATTATGAAAGAACCTTTGTAAATGAAACAATTTTAATACTTCTGTTTCAAAATTATTAGCATTAGGTAAAAAAACCAAAACAAAACTTGAAATCATGTAACTGTGTGCAAATTATTAGTATTAAGAATAGTTACTTGAAGCTGTAATTGTTTATAAATGATTATCATTAATTGTTTGCAAAAAAAAAAAATCTGACTTTAGCGTTAAGCAACCCAACAAAGATTGAATTGCTGTAAAGCCAATTAACTATTGTATCCGATAGAACTTATATCATAATTAATTGCAAATAAATAAAGGAACAAATTCACTATTATTAGAATTTATTATATACTTAGAGAAATTATAATAATTATGGTGAATGCAATTGTGGAACCTCATATTACTATTAAATTGCAAATTTGATTGAAAATTGTGTTACATGGCCATACATGAATATGTGAAATGTACATAGAATGTTCATAACTCATATATAGATAACATAGGAATCCCGAAACACAAAAAAACACTTACGACTTCTTAGTTCAGGTATGAAAATCCTCTGCGCACGCTTCCGGTGCATGACGTCATTCACATCCCCCAGTCACATTTCTATCTGGGATTTTTATTTTGACATCTCTGAATGACACATCCTCCCCGCGTGCACACGAACACCTGCGCTCATGTTGCACCTAACTAACCCATGTGCTAAGTGAAAGGTTCTCAGCCTCTCTAAACCGAAAGGCAAGATATATAAAACAAAATTCCTTGGCCATTATATTACAATTGTTTTATTCATTAAATTAAATCATTTCAGTGGTATTATTCTAGTAGATATTCTCATCATGATGTACCATTTTTGTTTGGTAAATTCATTGCTGGTAAATTATTTGTGGCTAAATTCCAAATTTGATTATTGCTTTTAAGAATTTAATAAAAAGAGCTAAAAGATTAGAGTAACCTTTATATTATGTGTGCAATTAATCTGATATTTACCCATGATGAGTATACTGTAAATCTTTTTTTGTTGCATTGGATTATCAGACAATCAACAATCTGATCACTTTAGTATAGATATATCTTTTAACTCTTTTAATAACATCCTTTTGAAAACAGATGATGTATTGTGTTTGAAACAAAAAATTTAATAACTTTTCTTTTGTCTACATTAATCTGCAGGAAGGTGGTTATTTAACAAAGCATGAGTTAATATTCCAGTATGCCTTTCAGTATGCAATCACTGTACTGAGTATTGCATGCCCTTGTGCTTTGGGCTTAGCTACCCCCACTGCTGTGATGGTGGGCACTGGTGTTGGGGCTACAAATGGTATTCTTATCAAGGGTGGATCCCCCTTGGAGATGACAAGGAAGGTAAGAAACTCCAACAGATGAAACTAAAAGTGTGTGATCAAATGAAAAACTTTTAATCTTGTTTCTTTTTATTTCAGAGTTTTTTTTTCTTCTGTTGTAATTTTGCTGGTTTAAGAAATTTGATGACAATCTCTAAAAAGGCATGGAAATTAGCTTGTTTAAAAAAATCCTTTTTCATTTATTTATTGGTTTTTGGGGACCTTTTGCTGGAGATATTGGTTATGGATATCAGAAATGTTTAGATTCTATTAGTATCAGTTCTATAAAGATAAATTACCACTCCAACAAATATATTGTACACAAGACTGTCCTTTTGTTACATCCACTTGTAAACTAAACAGAAAGAAGTATCTATATAATGAACAGTGTTGCCTATTCTGTTTGTTTCTTTTTTTATCCATCAGTAACTTCTGTTTGGATGAAAATGCACCTTGTCTCGGATCAACCAGTGTCACTTCCCTGCATATCTACTTAGGATAAAAGTGTAGTATCTGTGAAAATTTATTTAAATATATTACAGATAAAAATTCATAAAATCAAAATAATCTATATACCCTGATGGAAAATAAAATTGTGAAACCCTAAAGGATGATGCTGACTTTGACTGGAGGACTATATATGCTATGGAGTGTGTGTGTGTGTATATATATATATATATATATATATATATATATATATATAATCTGATCCCTCAGCTATGGGCAAGATATGACACAAGGTTAGTTCTTAAGCAAAGTACAGCTGGTTTGAATTCAGTTTTCTTTCTCCTATGCTGGTAACCATATCAAAGCTAAAGCACCTATTCTGCTCTAATTATTCACCTACTTGCTAGAAGGGAGAAGAGATGGATTTATGCCCATCTCAAGTATTAGCATAAAGTGTAACCCTGTTCAGCATAGTCCAGGATTTGAACTTGGGTTGACAATTTCATTTCCTATTATGGTAACTGTTACAATAAGCATGTATCCTTACATGATCTGCTGAAGATATTTTCTTGATTGTATTTACAACACTTCATAGTGTTTGTATGCTATGAGTTACCATTCTCACTTATCTTTAGCCTTTGTGGTAAGAATGGTGTTGACCAGTTCTAGGTATGGTCAGAAAATTATTTGGTCTATTCTGTTGCCATTCATTCAACATGCCCTGTTAGCTTAAAAAATACACTGACTGTGTTTCCTGCAGGAATGTCCTGTTTATGAAACTAATCTAGATAAAGTGGTGAAATTTTCAGTTTTGAGGTTATGGGGAGTATTGAGTACTCCTTCATTGTCATTACTTCCAGGTCCACTCAGAACTGGAGTAGTTGTACCTTTTAATAAATCTTTTATAAAATTATTAGTCTTTGAAAGGAATATTTGAAACCCTGTAATTGTGCAATTGGGAATGTACTACATTTTTATCTAAGGTAGAAAAGTGTGTGTGTGTATATATATATATATATATATATATATATACACTCAAGCTCTCCACACAAGCAGGATATGACAGGAGATCAATTTTTAAGCATACTTTAACCAGTTTGAATTTGAAGTTTTTTTTCTCCTAGTCTAGTTGCCATATCAAAGTTAAATAGCTCAGTCTGCCCTACTATTTACCAATAACTGGAAGGAAAATAATTGTATTCATACCTTTTCCAAGAGTATTAGCTCTATGTGAAATGCACACAGTCTTGTCCAGGATTTGAACTCTGATCTCCATGTTCATTTTGTATCATGATAACCATTACGCCATGAACCAGTGTGTATTTGAATGGAATTATGTAAAGGTTTTTTTCTCCCTCCCAAGTTTCTATTGTTCTAACTATTCATTTAACAATACTGAATTAGTGAACAGATTTTTTTCTTCCTTGCAGACTTCTATTCATTAATTTTGTTATTAGTTTTAACTTTGGCATCAACCTTCTTCTACCAGCAGGATTACACATCTTTCTTTTTGTATAGTAGTAGGTAAGTTATGTAGTGACTGCAGGCATGAAGTCTCATTCTTAGGGGGGGTCCTCCTCCTAACTTTGGATCATATCAAATGGTTACCTCAAAGAGAGATTAAACCAATTCTTATATTGTTGTTATTGTTGTTATATCTGCAGGCAGGCGCTGTGGGATCCCATTTCTGGTTTATTTTTACATCTGCCTTCCAATATTCCATAACTGTACTAACAGTAGCTTGTCCTTGTGGTCTTGGACTGGCCACACCAACCGCTTTAGTTGTAAGTTTGGGAGTTGGTGCTACAACTGGCCTTCTCATCAAAGGTGGGATTCCTCTGGAAGATATCTCCCAGGTAAGACTCTTGGCAGAATTTCTTGGCATCCTGATAGACAGCTTGCCAGAGATGCCATTCAGTGGTGCTGGGGTATCAATTCCATCCTCCCTAATCCTGCAGAAGAAGGTTCAAGAAGTAAAAAAAAATTTTTTCCCCTCTTTTTGAAGTCAGCTTCAAAGTGAGTGAGTTACCTCCCCTTCTCTCTCTCTCTCTTTTTTTTGCGATGGTTGCAGGTTCCTTTCCTTTACGGTTCTGTCTTGATGACAAATATTGTAATGGCCAGACCAACTCTACATCAAGGGTAGACTGACAGTGATCTGAGCCTCTGAGGGGGTGGAGAAGGATTATTTTTCTCTTTAACCATCTCTTACCATTCTATAAATATATGTACAATCTTAATCAGACTTTTATTTTAAAATTTTCATGTCTTAAAAAATATTGAGAAATCTTTAGATATTTATTTCCTGTTACAAAATTATCTATTGGACTATATTAATAGAACAGTTAATTTATAATGTTAAAACATTTTTATCTATAACACACAGTTTTATTTAGGGCTACTTTAGGGGCCTCTTAGAAATTTGGGCTCCTGTTTGCATGACCACTCATTCTGCACCCCCTGCTCTGCATCTGCTGTTTTCATATTTATCCCATAAACTTCTTGGGTATTTAAGAAAAAATTTTTAAAAAATTCTCTTGATCATTGTTCAAATATGATTATTTCTTTTTTATATGGATTTTGATAACATTTTTGTTTGCATTACTTAGAGAAATTATCATCAGTTTATTTATCTTGGTTGTTATCATAGTTAAATGTTCTAGTTGTTGTATCTTCCACATACTGAGTCAGAACTATAACAACAATTAAGATGAGGACATTAGTCTGAATACATTGATGTATAATTCTGATTGTATATTTAAGATTTAAAATTTTGCTGAATTTTAGAATATTGTTTCTATTATGAAATCATTGTTAACAAATATTACCATATATATATATATATATATATAAGCATATAAGCCTAGTCAATGGGCCTTAGAATATGCTAACTGTATCCCCTGCAGAAGTACAAGACTTCTCTCCAAAAATGGGTGTTCTGGATATGACTCTAAATTACATTTCATTGTGAAACTGTAAATCTGGGGAGTGTGGAGTACTCCTTTACTACCATTACTCTCTGGCCAACTCTGACCTGGAGTAGTAGTACCTTTTAGGGTACCTTCCAGGGGTCAAATATGTTAGTTTTGTTTTATAGTGTATCAACCCTTTTTGAGTCATTTAACACTGAATTGTCATTTTGATAAAAATTTAAAACAATTCAGTTTAGTATAAGTATATTTTTCTGTTTACACACAGTTAAATGTCAAAGCAGTTCTATTTAAAACAATTCAGTTTAGCATTAAGTACATAGGATTAATGTCAAAACAATTCTATTTAGCATAAGTATGCAGTTTAGTTCTGTTTGGTCCATAGATAGGACCCTTATCAGGTGCTACCACTCTGGAGCAGAGTGGACCTGGGTGTGATGGCAATGAAGGGGTACTCCACATTCCCTAAAGCTTCAGCATTACTGGAACTTCACCATCAGATTGTTTAGTGTCATATGTAGAACTCTCGTTTGGGAGGGGGAGGTTTACCCCTCTGCAGAGGTGCAGTCAGTATATTCTACAGCTTCAGCCAACTGGGCAATAAGGGGTCAAATAGATCTGTTTGAAAATTATATTTGGTAGAACTGTATGCAAAAAAACAAAACTTTCTTTTAAAAAAAAAATATAAATATTGACAATAATGAACATCATTCCCTAACCTTTAGGCATAAAATGACTCTAAACATGTTGACATACCATTAAAATCGCTCAATCAATCAATATATATATATATATATATATATATATATATATATATATATATATATGGGCATATATTTTATTAAAGATGACACGGATTTCATATTGTTTTTTTTTATTGACCTTTTTATGTTTGTGAGTAAAATGTCAAAAACTGTAGATGAAGGCAATTTAGAAATTGTCTGAAATCTTTGATGTTATAACATGAGTACATGTACTTTTGACCATCATTGGTCATTGACAAGGATGTGGGGTATGACCATGCGATGGAGTTAGATATTTTCTATGATCAATGAATTTTTTGATTAGGAGTGTTCATCACATACAATTGATGTCATGTTAGAACGCTTAGTCTTGGTGCTTGTTTAAATGAATTGAAATCACAGATCAGGGTCATGTGACTGAATTGCTGAAGCTGTAGGACAAAACGCAGATGCATTCAAGTATTTCAGCTCCTAAACTAAAAGGTATTGTTAATTGTGGGATGTCTGTTTTTTTTTTTAAAGTATAGCTTTTAATATTTTAACATCAGAGAATTTGGACAATTTTAAAACTAGTTTCATCATAGTTGTAACATCTTACTCACCAAAATGAAATGACCACTAAAAATCTCAACACAAAATCCTTGTCTGTCACTTAAATGCATACATTATATACATACATAATGCTCAAAAAACTTTTCTTCTCACTACTTAGTTTTAATTATCAAGCTTATAATAAAAAAGCATTTTTTATTATTTGTCTGTTGATCACAACTAAGTATAAAACTTTTTGTTGGGAGCAAAAAAGTTTGTCTTAACATTTTATCATATTTTCTTTATCAACTACATATCATGCACTCATTTTAGGTTTTACTGTTTTGTCACCATTGTGTGTGTGTGTGTGTGGGGGGTTAGTTCTTACTCAGCTCTTGTTTCATATGGTAAGATTTATCCTTTCCACTTGATGATTCATTGATAATAAAAAAACACCTGATACTGATGAATTTGAATCTTTTCATTCATTTGTTTTGTTTTCAATCTGACGTCAATCAAGGGGGATAACTTTATAAATTTATTGTAATACAAAATGGGTTAAAAAAATATTGAGACTGAAGGTGAATTTATCTCGACAGAAATGATCATTGAACGAAATGGTAATTTTCTTCAAAATGGTCATTTTGACATTCAACATTTATTCCATTGGTTTAAACACTAAAGTCTTTTCTTTTGATATTGTGTGAACCTGTGCAATCAATTTTTAAATGTCGTCCACATTATCAAATCACTTGAAATGAATTTTCAACTTAAGAAACAAAAATAAATTGTGTGAAAAGTGTTGCATTTGCATGATCCTGTGTTTCACCAAAAAACTGCTGGACAAATTGAGTGGTATGTGTGTTGTTGCATTGTCATGGTGATGAATCTGCCTCTGACCTAGGAACTACATATCATGTTAAACTATATTCTCTTTGTCCCCCCCCCCCCAGCACTTTGGTTTTGCTCTGCACTTTGTGATGACAGAAGCTTCTATACAGATAACCTTTTGGATCAGTCCTCTACCCATGATTCATCATTATGATTGTTTTCACATAGTTTTTGAACACAGTATCTAATCAGTAACTGTGATCCTTAGAAACTATGTTTGCCCTAGTGTCAGAAGCTGTTAAACATAACTTGGCTCTAACTCAGCTCTCTCTCTTTAACATATATATATATATAATGTATATTTAGGCAGCATTTCTTTGTTAATGCAAATTTCATTAAACATAATAGACATTTTATGCCTACATATTTTCTTCTGGATCCGTTCGAATTCCCGTATTACTTTTATCATATTCGGGGGGAATTGATTTAGGTATTGTCCATAGTTGTATGTATCCCTAGTACTTTCTGCCCGACTTTGGGCCATCATCAGGGGAGAATCTATTACAAAAGTGATGTAACTTTTGTTTTAGCAAATTACTACTGTGTAAGGATGTCTTTGTCGTTGAAGATTATGGCGTTTGCTTTTAAATGTAATTCTGTAAGTAATGCCAGTAGCTAAAGACATTTAAGTACATTAGCACTGGTTTGAAAATTAATTCTATTAAGTGCTGGTTGCAGGTTTCTAATATATAGTGCTTCGAGAATTACATTTAAAAGCAAACGCTATATGTGTGTATGTGTATGTGTGTATATATATATATATATATATATATATATATATATATATATATATATATATATGTGTGTGTGTGTGTGTGCGCACAATCTCGGAGCAGAGGTGATTTTACAGATTATTAGTCTCCTGAAGATCATGAAATCCAAAATGTGGAGCATAATGATATGAAATAAAAAATCTCAAGTACCACATTCAAATTCATTTGTGGACCTATTCATATTTAAGATATATATATATAATTCTAATTAAAATTTACAGCTAAAAATAGTCAAAATCAATAAAAGATATAGTAGTATATGTACAAGAATGCAGAGTATTATTATGCTATTGCAATTATAAAACCAGGTAAATTAAGATCACTGTTTTATACACATGATCATCCAGTAAGCTTGTATTGACATTTCTCTAGTCTCTATCTACGCACTTGAAGTTGTATATAAAATATTTTGGCAATATATAATAAATCTGATCTCACAACTGAATAATGAAAAATTCTATTATGGTCACATGATGTATGCTTGTCTCAAGTTGTCTCCTGTAAGGGCTTTTGTTGACATATTAACAAAATTTTTCATTATTCTGTTGTCGAAACATGTGTCTAACCAACATGTCTATATTCATGAGCAATACTCTATATTAGAAAAACAACTTTTTCCAGAAATTAAAACTCCCCCCCACCACCACAATGACTAAATGCTTTGTTATACCAATTGAAATAAAATTTGGTTCTGGTCTAATGTTCTTGTTTTTATCTTAACCCTTTCATTACCAAAATTTTAAAGAATATTTTGAACGTGCAAAATCATGCTTTGAGCATGACGTTTAGAGGGTTAAAATGGTGTCCCAGTTAAAATGAAAGGCTCAGACTTTGGGCAAAAATCTATGTCATGAAAACTTTTTAATTTTCTCCCAGAATGTATCTGTTGGACTTTCTGGTTTTAGAATTTTTTGCTAAATCATAAAATTGAGGTTAAATCACTTTTGACTACTTAGTTAAAACTCATGGCTGAGAAACTTGTATTTTCAGTGGTCAGTGTTCATATTTGTTTAAAATGTTAGGATGTTGAATGCTTCATGGCATCCTTTTGTACATCTCATGACATCTATTATTGAATAATAGTGTGAATTAAACTCATAAAACATTTGCTTGTGTTGTGAGTTCTCAGTTTGACTTGGTCAGATTTAAGTTAAGTTTAGTAAATATTGAAGAAAAATATACCATTTACATGTAGTGTTCGCCAATGGTCCGGGAGACCTGGGTTCAATCCCAGGTCGTGTCATACCAAAGACTTTAAAAATGGTATGTGATACCTCCTTGCTTAACACTCAGCAATATAAGGTACGTATTGAGGGTAAAGTGGAGCAATCCAGGGAAAGGAGTTTCGCCCTCCCCTACACCTCTGTCTAGTAGCTATTGAAAAGGTAGCCTTTTGGTCGCCCTCTTTGCTTACATGTAGGGTTATAAAAAGCAATTAAAGGAGGTTCTTGTTTGCTATATTAATTTTTTGAATTCTTATAAATTTTTAAGAGCCATTTTGCATGAAGAAATATTTCTTTTTGCTTAATTTCAGGTGAAAAATATTGTCTTTGACAAGACAGGAACAATCACTCATGGTACCCCACGTGTCTCTCGAGTGAGGTTATTTGTAGAGAATCACGTGTGTTCACTAACAAAGCTGATAGCCATCGCTGGAACAGCTGAGACCAGCAGTGAACATCCTATTGCAGGTGCCATTGTGAATTATGCAAAACAGGTGAGTTTTTCATTTCTTTAACCTTTAGAAAAATTTTACCCTATTTGAGAAATTTTGTAAAAAATATTTTTTTCTAATTTACGTCCCAACTCTTTCAGCTGGGACTGTAGAATATGCTGATGTCATCCCTGCAGAGGGGTAAGACCCCCCCCCACTCCCAATGAGTGTACCAGATATGACATTAAACAATCTGTTGGTGAGGCTCCAGCCTTGGAGATTTGGGGAATGTGGAGTACCTTTTCATTACTATTACTTTTAGGTACACTCTGACTCAAAAGTGGTTGCACCTGATAGGGTCTTATCTATGGGTCAATCAGAACAAACTGTGTGCAAAACAAATGACTGTTAATAGCAATACTTAAAACCATTTAACTGAGTGCAAAAAAGATCTCAGGCTTGTTTAAGAATGTTATCTAAAAAATGTGTTTACAAATCATATATGTGTGTGTGTGTGGATAAACATCATTTGGCATTAAATAACTTACAAGGGTTGATATACCATTAATTGTGACTGCTGTATAGCAATACTTAAAACCCTTTAATTGTGCAGAAAAAAGAGCTCAGGCTTGTTTAAGAATGTGATCTACAAAATGTGTTTACAAATCATATATATATTTAATATACAGTGGCAGCCATAATGTTAAGAACAGCATAGTTTCGTCAGAAAAAGTAGTTATAACTTTTTATCTAAGTTGTTTTAGATTCTATAATTTTCACAGACAATACATATAATATGATATTGTTATTTTGTGAAATTTTGGTGTTATTTGAGATGATAATAAAAAGTATTTGTCTGTGAAAATTATAGAATCTAAAACAACTTAGATAAAAAGTTATACCTACTTTTTTGACAAAACTATGCCATTCAGAACATTATGGTCACCACTGTATATGTATAAAGAGGATTTGGTATTGAATAACCAACAATGGTTGATATGCCATAAAACCAAACCAAACCAAATTTAAGTCCATCTTATTACTCCTATAATAGTCTGGGTTCATCTACTGAAAGTAATGTGAACCTATGCATAGGTAAAATTGACTAGTTAATGAACATATAAAAGTCTGATCACTCTAATAAATTTACTCTTTCAAGCTGTAACCATATTCGTACGACTCTATAGTTGCACCATTTAGATTTTAATGAGATGCTAAAAAAAAATGATGTGAATTACGTAAAATAAAAATTTATAAATTGTATAACTATTTAAATGTAAGTTCACAAATGATGCTTTCAGTAAGTCCTGTTGTGCTAGTATCGGTATGTTGAGTGGTAGAGAAGATATTTGGTTGAGATTCAACTTACCAAGAATCTTAATAAGCATTAGTACATTCACTGAACACAATAGAAGAAAAGACAAGATAAACTCATTTATACATACAAAAAACATTTAACCTTTTTATATACATAGTTTACATACAAGTAATATCATAAGAAAGAGTGCAATGTATCCTATGGTAGAATTACACAAGCAGTATGTGAAGAAGGAACAGAAATGGAAGAAAGCTTACAAGTGTGAGTAATATCACCATGTGGCTTTACCATTCCCTAACAAAGAACATTGGCAAAAAGAGATTAAAAAGGGGTTTCTAGGACTGTTATGTGACACTTTACATGCCCTTACTAACCATGCAAATTAACTAAGGGAGATAATTATTGTATCTTTATACTAGTATCCTATAAATCTTTTTTTTTTTTTTTGGTTTTGAACTGAATGATGGTAGAATGTGTACTCTTTCCACTTTCATTAAGTGGAGTAAAGCTGGTTTAAATTAAGAGTTTTTCTTTTTGTAGGTTAAAGAACTAGTCTGCCCTACTATTAACCCATAACTTGGTAGAGAGAGAGAAAACAGATTCATGTCTTTCCCTAAAGAAATTAGTGCAAAGAGATATGTAAACAGCCTTGTCCCAAGATTTGAACTTGGATTGCCAATTTAATTTCTCATAATGATAATTGTTATGCTAAGAGTGCTTCTTGTTCATTTAAGTCTTTGGTAAAATTGGTTTTGCTTTTTCTTATTTCTCTTAAAGTTTTCCTTCTTCCCAAGTTGAATATATCAACAATGTCAAGCAAAAAGCTGCTGTAATTCCAACACAAAGTCAATTTTTCAACAAACTTTAACTGGTCTGAATTCAGTTTTCCTTCTAGATTGGTTGCTATACTAAAATTAAAATGCTAGTCTGCTTTACTATTTTTACCTATTGTTGGGTTGTAGGGAATTGTTGGATTCATACTTTTCTCAAAGTTATTAGCAAACAGCCTGATCTAGGATTTGAACTCTGACCCCTGTGTCCATTTCTTATGATGATAACTTTGCACTTATGGTGTAATGGTTATTTGTATATTTTTTGTTTTCTTATACAGACATTGAAAAAAGATCTTTTGGGTCAAGTGACCAATTTCCAGGCCGTTCCAGGTTGTGGCCTTCATTGCAAAGTCTCTCAAGTGGAATCTTTGTTATCCAACATTGACATTGAAGGAGTACAAAACCGTAAGAATGTTTGTGGCAGTTTAAACGTACGTGTAGATGGTGTGTCAGGCAGTATTAGAAGCAATACTCCAATCATTGAAGGTCAGTTTATTTGCTCTTTTTTTTCCTTTCTTTTCACCAAACTTATACAGATTAACCATTTTTTTTGTTTGTTTTGTTTTGTTTGCATATGTTGATTTAAAAAAAAAAAAAAAAAGCGAGAAAAAAGACAGTTGTATTTTACTGCACATAATGGAATTATATGAAGTTGTATTTAAGAAAGCATAATTCATATTTGAAGAGTTGTGTGGATTAACAATTTCATTCTTTTTATTGTTACAATACTTTGGGTAATCCCATGTACAGACTTTATCAAGTACACAACCTCCATGGAAAGAATGGTTATTTGGTTTGACCCCCTTGAAAACAGGAAAAAAATGTCTATTTGAAGAAGAGTGTAGAATGGATTGGTCAAATCTGTTATGGTATCAGCAAAATAATAAAGAGGTTAGAAAGAATTCTTTTAATGTTAATGAGTCTATAGAATTAAAGAATCTATCAGGATAAAATTCGTTTTATTGTTTGAAACATTTTCTTTTAGTTGATGATCTGCTTCATATTGCTGTTTTAAATGACGGTTTCCTGTTTCTATATTTTCCTTTGGACTCTTTTGCCTTCATCTCTTTTTGTTTTTTGATTTTGGTCAGAAACAAGACTGTTTTTGAAAACAAATAGAGATAGGAAAAATAGATATGATATAGACTTGTTTAATGGACAAATGAATTTTCAAGAATGATTTTTCACCACAAAAATAAAGAGTCATTCATTACATGAGATATGTATTTGAAATATTGAAGCTTACTTTGTTTCTAGGTCTAACCTTGCCATAACTTTGACCCAAAAGTGTGTGCCTGTATTGCCTATATCAAAACAAAGGTTATTTGTTGAGATAATAAAGTTTATACTTAACATTGTTTACTATTTATAACACTTGTACATATAAAGTATGTACAAGTATAAATAGTAAACAAAGTTACGTAAAAACTTCATTATTTTAACTAAAAGCCACTTTTTAGGTTGTGATTTTATTTATAAAAAAATGTAAATAATGCCTCCTAAGCATACTGAATAAATTACATACATGATTTTTATATTATCAATGCTACTGTGTATCAGTGTTGGGGTTTTAGTATGTTTGAAATATCCAAGTAAACATAAAAGCTACATCAAGATCTAGACTACATTTATTGATGGTATTGCATTGATTTTGATTGTATTACTGTAGTTTTGAAAGTATGAATAAACATTTGAATGTTTTTCATTGTCATTGAATGTTGAAATATTTTTGTAGTCTAGTGTAACCAAAAGTTCAGAGTAATTCATTACTTGCAATATATGATGAAAACACCTTTTTGTGGCTAAAAATTAGGAATCATTCATTACATGAGTAAATATGTTGCTAAAAAGAAAGTTAAATAATTTTTTATTGATAAGTTAGCCTTTGTTGTTTTTGCTACCAAATTCTGAGTCTTTTTAAATTTTAAAAAAAAAAAAAAAAAAGCTCTTTTAATAAGTAGTGTTTGAATTCAAACTTTAAAAAAAATAATGCTCAAATACATATCAAAGATTTTTCTTAGTTTATTTCTTTGAAGTTATTTAAAAATGTTTTAAATACAGAAGAGTAAATGACATTTGCTTAAAATGAAACAAACTTTTTTTAAATTCAATAATAGATAAAAAGGAAATCAATTTTAATAAATCAACACCCAATCTTAAAAAAAAAAATCAGTTATTTTAAAATCTGATTAAAGGAAGAAAAACTTATTTCTTCAATAGTTGAATTTTTTCAAACATTTACTTTTAAAGATATGGATGTGCTTGGTGCTTCAGCATCTCAGAGTTATGATGTTTTGATTGGTAATCGTGAGTGGATGATGAGGAACGGACTTGAAGTTACAGATATTATCAACAAAACTATGGAAGAACATGAAGAGCAAGGTCACACTGCTGTTTTATGTGCCATTGATAGTAAGTTACTTTTCTGTTTTTAAGATTTTGTTTAGTCTATAAGGCAACAATAGTCAGATAAAATCACCCCGTGAGAATTGCACTCAGTCCATGTCAGATTCACATTGCTAACCATTCTTTTGTTTGACTTCAGGACTAGCTAGCTATTGAGATCTCATGATAATAACCAATTGCAGGTATTGACATTTTAAGCTTTACTCGAGGGGAGATAATTCAGTAGAAACTTTTAGACCTTAAATACCGGAATTACTGCCCTTGTTTAAACGTTCCTCACATTTTTCTCGCTCGCATGAGAACATTGCGTATTAAAATTCATACAACAAATACAGAAATCTTATTTAGATATTTATTTGGTTTTTGTATATGTTTTGTTAATCTTTTGGTCCAAATTTTGTCAGTTTGAAGTTGTTTAAGTAATTGTAATTTAAAAAAAACAAAACTTTTTTCCTATTACATCATTTTTTTCTTTTTTTTTTTTTAGTTTACTTTTATAATTTTATTATTATTATTCTAAATATATTGTTCGATATTGACTTGAAGATCACTTTGACATGCTACATTAATTTCGTGGGTGGCATGCTCAAAGGAAGTTGATCACTAGGAATGAGAAATAACAAGAAATGTGCCTGGTTCCTAAAGTAAACAGGACGCAGGTATCCCATTGCACAAATGGCATGCTAGAAGGAAGCATGATCATGTGCATTGTGTGTGGGTAGCATGTTACGAGGCGTGTTCATGCACAACATGTAAGCAGCAGGTTGGAGGAGATGTGATGATGAGAATTTGCTTGTGAATCCGGAATATTATATAACTAGGAACATTTTCAACCTGTAGAAGGCAGAGAGATTTCACAGAAGAACTGTACTGTCACCCCTGTATGTATGTGTGTACAAACCCAGCCGTCTTTGACCCTCTCTCGCTCACTCTACCCATATATACATTTTAGATAATAAAAGGAAAAGAAAAACAGATTGTATTTTCATACTCCAGTATTGTTGTCTTTCTTTACTATACAACAATATTCTGTGGAGGAAAAGGAATAGATACTGCTCTTGGATCTCATTCTGAAAGTTAAGCAGCTATAATCTGATTTTCAGTTGTAGTGCCAGAGAATAACTCTTTGATCCTATGTAGTGTATATCGATACTACTCATTGATCCTAGGCAAAAGTGCCAATTCATTTATAAATAATCTTGTCATTTTGACTTGAATGATACTAATATTTTAATAAGATAAGCATGTAAAGTATAAAAATTTTTTTCTCCTAAGTTTTGTGTAGTCACCAAAATAATCCTATTTTTCTCTTTGTCAGATGTATTGGTTGCTATGCTGGCTGTAGCAGACACAGTAAAATCTGAGGCTCATTTGGCAATCAGCACCCTAAAAGAAATGGGACTACAAGTTACCTTACTGACTGGAGACAATCAAAAAACAGCTAGAGCAATTGCAGAGCAAGTAAGTTTTCTCTCTCATTCTCACTTACTTTCTCTCCCTCTGTCTCTCACATACCCTTTACCAGTTCTTCCTCTCTGTCTCTCACATACCCTTTACCAGTTCTTCCTCTCTGTCTCTCATGGTTTGGTTGGTTGTTTTGGGTTTTATGTCATATCAACCTTTGTTGTTTATGGGCTGTCTTCCTGTTCTCTCATTCTGTCTTATGGGCTATCTACTCATTCTCTCCCTCTGTCTTTCTCATACCCTCTACCTGTACTCTCCCTCTGTCTCTCATGGGCTCTCTTACTGTTCACACTCTCTCTCTCTCTGATGTCCTCTCATTCTTGTGCTGTCTCTCTCTTGAATTCACTCCTTGCACTCTCTCTCTCTTTCGCATTCACTCTACCTGTTCTCACATTCTCTGTCTACCTATACTCAATATGTATTCCCATTGGGCTATTTACCTCTATGCTCTACTTGTTCTTACTCTCTCATACACACATACACCTTCTCTTTTTTTTTTTTCAGACTGGTATTACAACTGTTTTTGCTGAAGTCTTGCCATCTCACAAAGTAAAGAAAATAAAACAATTACAGAAATCAAAAGTAAAAGTTGCCATGATTGGTGATGGTGTCAATGATTCTCCTGCTCTTGCCCAAGCAGATGTTGGTATTGCCATTGGTTCAGGAACTGATGTAGCTGTTGAGGCTGCAGATATTGTCCTCATTAATGTAAGTTTTTCAAATTCTTTCTTGGTTCCATTTTCAAAATTAGAAGACTGCATACTGTCTTTTACTAATACTCCAACAATTAACATTAGGCATTTTATGCAGTTAGAAAAACTACTTTTCTAGTTTTAAAGTTAAAAAAAAAAGATATTTCATTAAACAGAAATTTGAAATTGTTGATTATGACTTCTAAATTTAAGATAATCGACTTTGGCAAGTGGAGAAAAAGAATGTCAGTAAAAAGATGACCAAAAATTACATGCCATTAAAGAATGTGTATATATATGTAACATGCCATTAAAGAATGTGTATATATATCTGTAACATGCCATTAAAGAATGTGTATATATATATGTAACATGCCATTAAAGAATGTGTATATACATGTAACATGCCATTAAAGAATGTGTGTATATGTAACATGCCATTAAAGAATGTGTGTATATATCTGTAACATGCCATTAAAGAATGTGTATATATGTAACATACCATTAAAGATTGTGTATACACATAACATCTCATTAAAATATGAGAAAGAAAATAAAGAACCAGTTGGCCTGAAAAAAGCCAGACTTGAAGTATACATGAAAAAAAAAAAAGAAAAACTATATTCAAATATGAAGTGGAAAAGTTTTGTATTTCAGACTATGTCTTGAGGGAGAATGGCTTCTACTATTCTTGCTTCTTGGAGATGGTCAAAATGAAAAATATTATTGGAGGATAGGAAGATTGTATACATATGTCGAGTATGGAATTATATAAGGCTGGTGAATGTGGATTTCTTTGCTTAGCAAAAATAGAATTAAACACAACTTGATTAAAAAGTATGGCTGCTGGTTCACATACACTATGAGAAATCACATTAGTTCAATCATTTGTGTTATTTTTATAGTTTTCAATGCCAAAATTTGCTTTTGTAAAGATTTACACTTGATCAAGTTCAAAGACTATATTGTATGTACTCACATATTATGCGACTTTAAGATCTAAATTTTTGCCTAATATTAGAGGGCTGCACAATATGCGAGATACAAATTTTGTGTGAGTAAATACTGAAGTTTCATCTAATTTCACGTATTATGCAACCCCCTAATATTGGAGCTAAAATTTAAGTCTCAGAAGGTTGCATGATATGTAAGTATATATACTGTATTAGTCTAAATATTGTCGGAGCAGAATAATAGATGGTAAATAGTTTGAACAATTCTTAAAGTGATAATGTTTCCTAAATTACCAAACATTTTATGACAATCTAAACTGCTATGAGGTTAAACCAATACTTAAATAGTGAATTAAAAAAAAAAAACCCAAAAAACTTTGAAGTATATGAAATGATCAAATGGAGTGAAAAAGTTTTCAAAGATTTAAAAAAAGTTTAAATCTTTATTTAGCAAATTTGATATAATATATTGATGGGGGTGGGGGTGGTGCTAATTTTGCTGAAATGTTTTATGTCATTTATTGTCTATATTTTAATTATTTTATAGTTATATGTTACCATAACATAGTAAAAAGCAGCACATTGAGGCAGTGTTATTGTTAGGGCAATAGTGGTCCAATGCTAGTCATGGAGCCCAATGTGGTCTGACTACTAATCACAGTACTTGTGGTGGCTATTGTGTTCGTGACTACCACATTAGCTTCCAACTGTTTGCTTTGTCAAATCCTTCTGTGTCCATGCTGTATTTGAAAGATCCACGGAGTGGGGTTGACACAATTCAGCCGGATCTTCTTCTGACGGTCAAGTAATATGAGTGGCTATATCGTCTAGCAACTCAAAGAATAGAGAAAACCCCTTATTTAACAAGCAACAAAAAATCGTTTTTATTGAAACACGTTTGGCAAAAATAAGAATATCGAGAGAGGAAGATTGACGATGAGGTGCAGCTAGAATGACACTAATATCTCTAAAATCTGGGACTTCAAATTTTTGGAAAGTCTGAAGGTTGTTTGGAGTGCCTCGGGTCTAGAATGGAAGAGATGCTTCTTTGGCAGTCTTGAGTTTCTTCTTGGTCCCTTTTCTCATCCTCTCTGAAGATTCGTTTTTCCATCCCATTTTTTATAGATCAATATCTGGACTAAAAAAGGTTTCTGATTGGTTGTCCAATAAGAGATACTTAGGAGTCATATCCCCATTGGTCAGCCAATCCTAGTTTAGGATTATATCTTAAAGGTATAGAGAAAACCCTTTTTAGATGCTTTGACCAATGGGAACAGGTTAAGAGCAATGGGGTTGAATAAAAAATTCTCAGCCTCATCTGACTGGATGAGCCATGCCCAGCTCACCTTTATTTTGGGTGGAGCAAAATTAAATCTCCCTTTTGACATTGACCTTTAAGATAAGGACTAGAAAAATATATTTTACAAAATGAACTGTTTCATCATTATGATTGATGAAGTTAGTTGACAACCAAAAAATTAAATAAATTCGCTAACCTTTAAAATCAAAAATAATTGTCTTGCACTTAACTGACCTTTAGGAACAATCAACCAGCTTTTTAGGTCAATTTAAGCCTTGAACAAAAAGATACTTATTTTAAGGATCTTTTTGTTTTTGATATATATAATTTTCATATATTTCATAAATTCTAATTTTTACATATTAATTATTTAACTGCATGTCGTGTCACACCCTTTGAGAATTAAGCCATTTCCAATTCAATAAAACTCACCCTGATCATAATTTTTGAAAAGAGATAATTATTAGATATTAATTCTTTTATTTATTTACAATTATGAAATAAATTCTATGAATAGGATGTGACTTGATATCAGAAGTTATTAAGGGCCAACTGTTATATATCTTTAATGAATATTTTAATGAAGTGAGGAACTCATTAAATTACAAGCCACTGAAATTAGTAGACCCATTCATATACCTCAGTAGAAATATCTTATTTACTGAAAGTGATATGAATATATGTATGGGTAAGACATAGATTGTTATGAATAGGTTAACAATTTGATCTCTCTGATAAAATAAAACAGGAATTCTTTCAAACTGTAGCTGTGTCAAAACTACAGTATGGTTGCACCTCTTGCACTTTGATGAAACACTTTGAGAAAAAGCTAAGTGATAACTACACAAATATTCTGCATTGAACAAATCCTGGAAGCAACAATCTACAAAACAGCAGTGTATGGCCACTTACCTCCAATCTCACAAACTATTCAAATAAGATGAGCAAGATATGCTGGGCACTGCTAGAAAAGTAAGAACAAACTCCTCAGTGATGGTCTCCCATGGATGCCATCTCGAGAATTTACCAAGCTTGATGACCACTATTGATGGATGACGAGGGAGAGAAAGATTGGCTATGAAATTAATTCTGCTAAATTCATAAAATTCATCTTCTACCTACTTCAGTTTATTACTGTGCCAATGTCAAAACATGTAAATAGTTTAATTTAGAATCTATCTTACCAACCTCTCCAACATTAATAATATAGACAACTATAACAATATAATTGGCTTTATTAAGAAACATAAAAGGATTGCATAACTGTTTGTGAGTTTTTCATGCTGGTTCTAACTGATGGGTTTTTTAATTTGAGTCCAGGTAACAGTAAGTCTCATGTTTTCAGGATTCTTCTAAGTATCCTATCTAATTTTTGTAGTGCTGTGGTCTAGATATCATTATTACTTATTGTTTTATTTTTTTTAATTCATCATAACATTATTGAAATCAAAATGTTCATAAATCTCATTTTATTTTGTGCCCAAAGTTAAAATACTTTCCAGATTTAGTGGGTCATAGTACCTGTAAATAATGTGCTGAAATAATGGCCAAAAGTATTTTAGCTGACCACTGGACTAAGAGTAAACAATTGTAAATTGAAAATAAGTTGCATACAATGAAACTTAAACATAGATACCACTCCAAAGTGAAAGATGATTTATGGACATAACTTCAACTGCTTTGGCCATTGAACTGAAATTTTAAAATCATTTGGTCACACATTTTTATCTACTTCACTGCTTTGTTTCAATACCTTGTAATATTGAGGGTGAGTCTAAAGTTATGCAATATTTTAGTAACATGATACTTTTGGATAGGTTGAGTACATGAAGAACCACAGAGGACTTGAGATACTTACATCTCTAGCTTGGAGCACAGCCTTAAGATCTCAGGTTTAAGGCCTACCTGACCTTGCAACCCAAGCAAAATTTCTTGCACCGATTGGTTATTGTACTGTGATCAACTTCCTCTTCACCTTTTAGACAATAAATGTTTATGGTTACTTTCGTGGCATTATGGCCCAGTTTGAATTTGTAAAGCCTAAGATCCCAAATTAGACGATGTTGCATGTTTATTTGTATGGCTTTCAAATCACATGAGGAGGGAAGCAATGCACAATGTGTCACCAACTACCATCGGTACCTATCATAAATTGAACTGCTTCAGTCACTTAATGTATGCACCTTAAACTAGTATGTACCAAAATATTGCCAAAATTTGGATTCTCCTCAATAATAAATTATTTTGAATGAATGGAAAAGAACAAAAACTTAGTCTGGCATTAGGCAACTAATGAGAAACAAACTGTCAACACTGGCAAATTGGTCTGCCTTTTATTTAAAAAACCCACATCACTTATGTTAGCTGTAATATCACAGGTAGGATTAATTGAACAAACACATCAAAAATTTCATCTGTCCTCATAATTACAGTGACACAATGTTTTTGTAAGGATAAAAAATAAAACTATTTTGAGCTGACTCCAATTATACTTCATATACAAGGTTAAGATATCAACTTTTTTAATTATTGTTTACAAACTTTATCATCGTTGGCCCATTTTAATTATTGTCTACAAACTTTATCATCGTTGGCCCATTTTAATTATTGTCTACAAACTTTATCATCGTTGGCCCATTTTAATTATTTTCTGGCAGTAAAGAAAAATTTAAGCAGCAATTGATGATTTGAAATTTGAATTAAAAATCTTTGTTCATTGAAAAAGAGGATAAAAAGTATTTCATGAGTCAAGGATTAAAGCAAGTGTTAATAAAAATAAAAGGGTGATGTATAATGTAAATCTATTGAAAATCTGTTAGAAAGGGATTGTTAGTGGTCAGGAATTAAATATAGTTAAAGAACAGAGCTATTCTATATATTGTATAAATGCATTGATCATTTTACTATAAGAAATAATAAAAAATGAAAAAAAGAGGTTAGTCAGTGGTCAAGAATTAAGAGAAGAGTTATTATCAAAATAGGATTTTATATATATATATATATATATATATATATATATGAGAGAGAGAGAGATAGAATTTACTTAAGAGCAGTTTATATAGAATAATAGTAACATTTATATTTCAAAATGTACATACAGCTGTTGCTCATTATTGCACAACCCCAAAAAGAAAAAAAAAAAATAACTGAATCATTATAATGCATGCACAGATGTAAATTTTTGTGCCAAAAAAAACCAAAACAAAATTCATAATAAATTGAATTTAGTTTCATACTTTATCATAATTAGTTCATAATTACTTCTAAATAATATTTGTATTATTTGAATTTGTACTAAGCTTAGCTGTATTAAATTCTCAACAGAAAATTCAATGAACATTTTTTTTGAATTTTCAGCATCGATTACTACCAATAGAAAAATGGGTTTGTAATGTTGTCCTTATTCGACCAATCTGGCTTCTAATATTTACTAGCATAACTTACTTATAAAATATATGTAACATATTTTCAGGTCATGGTAGAGGTTTTTGTTTCTGTATTCCTAAAAACATACTATTTAACATGTAGCCAACAATTGTCAATCTTCTCTCATTTTTACTAAATAGACTTGTGTGCATAAAATATAATAAAATCATTAACATTATATATATTAAATAGTTTTTCATGTAAATAGGAGAAAATTGAAGACTGTCATTTTATAATACTGACATAGGTTACCAAATGATTTTATACTCTAGATAAAATAAATTCAAAGACATTGAGCCCAAACAAAACAAAAAAATGCATGGGTCAATGTCTGGATCTGGATTTAGATCTTGGCAAGGTTTTATGAAAAACTGGTAATTGCCTATGCAGCTAGTCTCTCATCATTATCACTAATGTTGCCTGAGAAGAGGACAGCTTGCTACCAGAAATAGTTAAAGGTTTAGGAAAATATCAGATTGGTTTAGGAACTACTCCAGCTCTTGGTTTTTCAGTTGGTTTTCTCTGAGACTGATTATCCGCCAAGGCTAGAGAACTCAATCTGCTTTATTCTATTTATAACTGGTACAAAAAAATGGATTCATTCCTTTTTACTATTTGTGTGAAATGAATGCAAAATTTGGACTGGAATTGAAACTTAGTGATTTTATTTTGTGCTGCTTATTACCATTACATCACTAGATATGATACTGGGTTTGTACTCAATACATATGTTTATATTTACACAACCCCTCTACCATGAGCATGATGTGATACAAGGTCAGTTTTTAACTAGAGTAAAGGTGGTTTAAATTCAGTTTTCCTCTTCTTATATTAGTTGCCTAAATAAGGCTGAATAACCCAATCTGTCTTACTATTTACACATAACTGGGGGAGAAGAGAGAGATTGATGCTTTTCTTAAGGACATTAGCATGAAGTGAAATGCAAACAACCTTATCCAGGATTTAATTCTATCTCTTATGATAATAACCATTACATTAAGCAAGTCTCCAATATTTATGTAACTCAATGAAATGTATTCTAAATATGTAATTGATAAAAACATACCAAATACTATCAATTTATTTACTTCCCAAAATACGCAAGAAAAATTATTCAAGAAAATCAGTAATCTCCTTAATCATTTGCTGCTACTAAACTCTCTAAATATAATGTCCACAATATACAACCTTGAGTTAAAAAAAAAAAAGAAGTGAAATTCTATATACAACATGCAACAGATTTCTTAAGTAAGATTAATAACAATGAAATAATTTCCCAAATATTATCCTCTTAACTATGGCTATTAAATCCTTTTACAAACATGACTGAATAATAATAATAACCCTAAAAGGAAGCCTAGACAATTGAACAGTTAAAGAACTAAATATGGAAACAATAACAATCCTCATACACCAAATACTAACACTAAATACTTTTAACTTCAATGGAAAATGTTACCTTCAAATGAAAGTTGGTGTTGTGGACATAGTCACTGTCATGTGCCAACATTTATATTATAAGAATTTTATATGGCGTATGATAGTGGCCTGAACTACCAATCACACTTTTTCATAATGCATTAGACTATGTTGTTGATAGTCTCACACTGAATAGTTCGGCAAGGAAAGACTCCATGACATGAAAAGTTAAACTACGAACATTTTATATTTACATATATGGTAGACAATAATAATTGTCCCAAACCATACTAAATAAAAGCACAATAGTTGCTCCAAGAACAAGGTGATGAATGGTGGAAGTTACACTTATGTAGGTCTGATGTAGTTCAAGTTCTTGTAAGGTGATTTGTACGCAAGTATTTCTCACATAGCAGAGGCTGAAGTAGATGTCCTATCGGTAGGACTTTCTAGGTCAGAAAGAAGGAGAACTCGCTTCTTAAACTGTCACATGACCAACAGTCACATGATTATCGGAAACTCTGCTCATGAATCACGAGGAAGGGAGACAATTATGTTTTGTTCCCAACAATATAATATATATATATATATATATATATATATATATCCTGAAAATAAAAATGACTGCTTCTTTTATTCTAGGAACATAAATGACATTATCTTTATATAAAAAAGAGAAAGAAAACTTGAAATATCATTTTATCAGTTTTTGATTATTTAAAATCTATGCGATTGCATTTTTTTGACACCTTGACTAATGAAAATACAGGACTTACTGAATTATTTATCTTATGATCTAAAAATCTTAACAATAGGAATAAATAGAAGTTATTCAAGACACATAGTAAAATTCTACTAAATATGGAATGGCATGGTTGAGGGGAATAAATCAAACTCTGCTTGAAATAAAATCCAACAGTTCATTTACTTTTTCTACAACCAACAGGACTTTTAAAATCTATCACCATAAAGAATGGGGAGCTGATCGAAAGACTCTTTTGCTATTATATAGATCATTAATTAGATCACAAATGGATTATGGTAATTTCATATACCAATCAGCTAGAAAGTGCTATGTAAAAACACTTGACCCAATCTACCACAGAGGCTTATGGTTAGTACTTGGAGCCTTCAGAACATCTCCAGTCGTGAGCCTATACACTGAGGCTAACAAAGCACCTGCAAACATTAGAAACCACAAACTGGCCCTCTACGTCAAGTTGAAGTCATGTCCAGCAAATCCTGCACACATTAATACTTTTTATCCAAAGAACAAAGAACTATTCTAAAAGAACGAAAAAGCCATAAACCCTTTGACCTCCGGATGGAAACAATCATTGGAGAAGTAGACATGAATTTAACAAATATATAAGACAATCATACCAGATATTTCACCTTGAACCATAAGAACCCCAAACATAAACTTAACACTCTGTAAATTTCACAAAAACAAAACTCACCCACTAATTTTCCAAGAGGAATTAGAAAAAGTCAAGGAGAGATATCCTAAACACTTGCATGTCTTCATGGATGGATCTAAACTGGAGTAGATAACAGGATGTGCCACAGTACATAAAGGGGAAATTTTTTTTTTTAAAAAAAACCTCTCCAAAATAACACCTCTATATTCAGTGCAGAAGCTTATGCAATCAACATGGCTCTTGACCTCATCTCAGAATCAAGGAATAACAAATTCATTATCTTTTCTAATTTGCTATCAGCATTGGAATCATTAAAAAACAGGAAATTTGATAATCCATAAATAATAAAAATTCTATGCAAATTAGAAGATTTATCAAATGATAATGATGTACAGATATGTTGGGTCCCAAGTCATAATGGAATCAGTGGAAATGACCAAATAGATAAAGCAGCCAGATTTACTCTAAACATAACCACAGGAAAAAAAGTTTAAAATGTCATATATAAAGACTTTAAAATTAAGATAAATAAATACATACTACAAAAAAGACAACAACGCTGAAACAGCAATAAGCATAATAAACAACTAGAAATTGCCACCCACATTTGGGGAATGGAAATAAAGCTGCAGAAAAAAACAAAACAAAAAGAAGTCATTTTGTCCTGACTTCATATAGGTCATACAAGGACAACACATTGTTACTTACTTGAAGCTAGGCAGCAACCAATGTGTCATGCATGTCTCACTGAATGTACCAACCAAATGTAGGAACTATTACAAAATATTGAAATAAAAAAAATGTAATGTCATTCCTAAAAGCAATAAATATATACAGAAAAATCTAAAAGAAATTTCAACAAGACCAAATTTCTCTTACAAACTGTTCCTCTACAAGAAATACTTAAAATCTGATCCTTTCCACAAACTCCCCCCACCCCAAAAGCCTTTTTACTACAAGACAATTCTCTACAAATAAACTTTCAGTAAAACCAGATTCTTTCTACAAACCTTTCCCTACTAATAAATTCCAACATAACAGATCTTTCTGCCCCACCTCCTTTTTAACTTGATTTGGCATTAAATGACCAGGGAGGTTGATATGCCATGAAATCAAATCAAACCAAAATCTATCAATTAAGCTGCAATAACAAAAACATTATTCAATTCTTAGAATGTGTGTATTGCTCCAAACTGAATGTTGAAATCAGAATGATCTTTGAATTTTGAATAAATAACTATTGACATAGAATAAGATCATTAAAACATAACAAATAACTCCAGTGAGTAGCATTTCTTCTTAACAGATTAGGATTTTTACAGATGCAAAACACTGTCTAACACTAGTGTCTAACACTATCAGTACTAGAAAATCATTAAGACACAAGATATTTTTAAAAACACCTTTAACACCAAATTAAACCACGTTGCATTTTAATTCTCAATAAAATACTGATACCAACATTGAATAATAATACAAATATTCTCATATTCTCAACTTTTATATAAACTGATTTTTTTTACTCCACTCTGATATCTTAGATATATAGAAAAATCAAGTCATTTTCTAATTTGGAAATATTTTTAAAATAACAAAGCTCCTCATTCTCAAATGGAATGTCGAAAAAAAAAACTTTATTTTCATAAATGCAGATATTCACTTTAAATGTATTCATAAGCTTAATAGTTGAATCAGACTTGAAATATATTATTAAAATAATTAGCTCCTGATGAGGGCTGTAAACGTCAGTATAAATTACAAATAATTTAACAATATTAATGAGCCAATTTCTTTTTTTAGTTTGTTCTATCCACACACACACACACACACACACACACACACACACACACACACACACACACACACACTTGAGGTAAATTCTGATAGTAATGCCTACTATTTATTTCCATAAAAGCAGCAGTGACAGGAAGTACAATAATATTCAGGAGAGCAAATTTTCAGCTACAAAGATTTTTTTTACCATAAACACAACCAGTGATTTGGCATTTTTGATTAACATGAAGCTGTATGTTGCACTCTTCATGCAGGGCCAATCAAAACATGGTTATTAGTGAGAAGGTTCAACCTCTGCAGCCATACCACTAACATTTACCTGTCATCGTGGACTGCCATAATAATAAAAAAAAAAGGAGTCATTACTTTCAGAGTTGACCCTCTGATGAGCACAGAATGTATGCTCTTGTTCATTATGGTAAAAAATGCATAACCAGTGGTAATCACTATGAGAAAAAATGTGCAGCAGTGGGTGTTGTGTTCGCTGAAGCTGGCCGTTGTAGTTTTCAAAGAAATAAATACTATGCATTACTTTCAGAAATTGTGTGTTTTGAGATATATATTAGCTGTACCTGTAGAAAAACTGTAATACATAAACAATAATTGCACAAATTTACTACTATATATGACATTCTGAGATAAGTCAATTTCTATTTTAACATTTAGTGAATTAATAACAAAAAAATAAGATATAACCTTAATAACAAAAAAAATAGTTGGATAGAAAAATTGAAGATTGTTTTTTTTTTTAAAGTAAGTAGCTCTCTTCCTATTTTTGAGGAACATTTTAACTTTTTCAGTGGGTGGTTCAATTGTTGCCAGTTTGCAGGAAGCTCAAGGTTGACTTCATGTTTGCTGTTATTGTTTTTATTCATTCATAGTGTTGATTGATTTTATTTTTTAGTTGAAGATTTGTCAATCAATATATGAATTTTTGACTCAAGTTTCTTTTTTTTTTTTTTTTAAATCAAAACTCATTAGGTTCAATAGTTCTATGACAGTAAAGAACATATTGATAACCTTAGTATAAATCTTATGAGTGAGCTCATACTCTAATTTACGTACAGGGTGTTTCAGAAAAGTCAGTATCATTTCATTATCTAATAGATTGACCAATTTTCATTCAAATGATCTCATATTTTAACAGCAGATGTAGCAAAAATTAAAAGTTCTGTTTAATGTTTTCTGTTATAGAAATGTCATTCACTGGAAAAGAAAATATGTTTAAATATCAAACCAAGGATTTTGAATTATTTGCCGTTAAAATTTGGGATTATTTCATTGAGAATTAGTCAAGTTATTAGATTACAAAAGTGATATAAATTTTCCTGAAACTCTTTCAAATGATATTGAATTTTTAGAAACATCCTGTATAATGTATGACTCACCTCTTCAACATAATGTGTGATATCATGTGCATATATGTCAGAGTAATTAGTTTATTACTGTATATTACTGTCAATATTTAATTTTACTTAGATAAGGACAGTGATATATAGATAAATGATTTTTTTTTTTATTCTCATCATCAATGTAAGCACTACTCTTCCTACTCCATCTTTGTGTGTATGTGTAGATTTTGTATGTAAATGAAAGTATTTAAAGTTTTGAGCCTAAGATTTCTGAAATGTTAATTTGGATTGTCTTTTTGGAATCCGAATATTTAACCCTTTCTAGACAAGTTGATAAAATTTGGTTGGATCTACTTTCTTTCTTGACTGATGATCAAATTTTGATAGTGTAACAATCACACATTCATATTATTTGACTAATTAAATGTAAAAAAAAACAAACTTTATTTTAAATTTTTTTTCCTATATTATTATTTTATTTGAATTTATTAGATTTACATTTCTGACAAATAATTTATTTATTACAACTTCATTCTTGATACTGTCATATTTGCAATTTTCTGTCAATTTTATTGCATTTCATTTCCATGGAAGCAAAGATATATTCCGTATTAAAAAGACGTCTATCATATATGGCTTAATCATAATCCTATCAGGTTATATTTGGTATATTTTAAGTGAGCTTAAAATTTATGAATAAATTCAGTTTGGAAAGGATTAAGATATTTGGATAGTTTATTCATTAAACAATTTTAAAAAATAGATATGGAATTTACATATGAACCTGTAAGTTTATATATTTTTTAATCAATTCTAAAAGATTACTTATAGGATGAATTTTGATGAATTTTTATTTATTTTTTTAGCAGAGTTTATAGTTCAATCTCAGTTTGCTGTAGAGTTGCAAAACAGTTATCTCCCTTTGATAAGTTTAAATGGCTGCCCGTTTGTCTAAGTTTTCAAGATGTTGTAAAATGATTTTAAACTTATGTTGTTAACATTGTCGTGACCAAATCATTCTAAGGCCTTCTTTGACCATAAAATCCTTAAAGAAAGGAAATTCTTTGTATAACCAGTAGTATGTTACTGTTAATTAATAAAGGGATGACTTTAATCTTATAACTTTAGTAATTCTTGACCAATCTTTAATAAAATATGTCAATTTATCGAGAATGTTTGTCTGAATAACTAAGTCACAAAGATTGCCCTGATAAGTAATTCATATAAAGTTTTAACCTAAGTTTTTTTCCCCCTTTTTGCAACAATTAATGCTGCTCTGGAAATTGTGAAATTAAGTGGAAACTCATCAAACTATTTTTGATGGAATTTTCAATTAACTGTAAAAGATTAAAAATTTGATTTTTGTGATTAAAGTAATTGAAAAAAAAGTCTTCAGAAGAAATAAAGATAATTAAAAAGTAAACATTTTTATTACTAGTCTTGTCTACTGTGGAACAGGAAACAGTAATGAGAATTTTTAATTTTAAAGATTTTTATCACCTTTATCAGTAGGTCGGATGGGGGATGTTTACCTATACAATATATCATTATTTTCATGCTAAGATATTCTTGTTCTGTGTTTTATAAGCTTTTACAATTATATCAACACAATGACTGACTTATAAGTTGACATTTGAAAATAGGGGGTGTCCTCGTGGTGTAATGGTTAAAGCGATGGACCGCGGGATCGTAATAAGCAAGTTTGTACTCCAGTCGCGCTATTACGTTGACTTTCGCTATTACGTTCACTTGGGAAAGTTATGAACCCCCTCATCCTCCCAGCTATGGGTTAAATAGTACCACTACTGTTCATCTAGGAGAATGGCTTTGGCATTAAATAACCTACAAAGGTTGATATGCCATTAAACAAAGAAACCAAACCCAACATTTGAAAATAAAAATTAGGAAAAGAAAACTTGTATACATGTATATTGAAAAGTCAGTTTGATTTGACATTGTCCATTATTATTGATGATTTTTTTAGTATTTCTTTTTTCTTAAAAGTTGCTTTTTTATTTTAATTACTCAGACCGCCATTTTATGGTTATTAATAAACAGATCTTAAATGGCTTTAATAACTTCAATAACTTTCAGACATTTTGTATAATTTTCTTGATATCATATAAAATAGAATGCTGAGAACTTTTACATCACTCCTTTATTTATTTATATATATATATATATATATATATAATTAAAATTTATTGCTGAAAATGGTCTAAATCAGTAAAATATTGTGTTCTCTGTCCAAGAATGCAGAGCAATATTCTATTTCAATCATAAAATGGTAAAACTCTATGCGTTTCATTTACCTGATCTTCAGGTGAGCTTGTATCTATATATTTTAAGCCCCAACATTGTGAGTTTTTTCCCTGTTTTATTTTATAGTTAGAATATTGGGTAAATATATAATTATCAGGCTCAAACATTTTTTATATGCTACTGTCCCTTTTCAGCAATCATCAGGCAATTAAAATAATAGAAGGTTATCTCCTAGTTTCACTAATATGTATGTTGTAGTACACACAGAATCATCCTTCTCTGAAGATACGTAAGTGTTGTCACCTGATATATTCATTTGGGAGCAGATGACAGCTTGACAACTATTTTCATATATATATATATATATATGTATGTGTGTGTGTATGTGTTTCTCTTTACACTAAGATAATTATTTTAATCACTCTTGTTTTTTGTCTGTCTTGTATAATTTAATGACTTTTGATAAATTATATTGCTCCCTTTTTTTAAAAATGTCTTCATTTATTTTTCAAATTCTTTTTCTAGAATAATCTTTTGGATGTTGTTGCTGCCATCAAGTTATCAAAACAAACAGTGAGACGTATTCGTATCAACTTTTTTGCAGCGTCAATTTATAATTTAATTGGTATTCCAATTGCTGCTGGTAAGTAATTGGCCATATGGCTTACATTTTAATGTATTTTTGTAAGTCTACTCTAAGTGAAATAGGAAAAACAATGTTTATCTACTGTATCTAAATCTTTTACTTGATAGCATATTAGTTTGGTTAAACCAGTTAGAGACATTGCTCCGCTCCATTTGCCTCTTTTCCTAGTAATTGTACAGGATTAAACAAAAAGAAAAAGTGGAAAAAACTGAACTTTTATTATTGCCACAAATTTTAATAAATCTTCAATGACTATAGACATGCATAGGAAATGATTATTTTCCTTGATTATTATTGTCAAAGTTTCCTTAGTTGTAGTAATAATTTTCTTTTCATTGATTTGATATCCTAATTTGTGATTAGTCGTTTGCTAATAACTTTGGTAACTTGAGATAAACTGAGATCTCTTTTAGTATCTTTACAAGAGAGAGGGACTGATTATGTAAATAGGCAGGAAGGAAGCCATGTTATATCAACTACTAAAAAAAGTGAGTTAGGACTATGAGATAGACTCCTTTTACAGAGAGGAGAACAGTAAGACAGAGACAGGTCCCACCTGTCATTTAAGATGTTATACTATTTTTAATGCTTTTTATGGGTTTCACAATTTAAAAGAAAAAACAAACAAACAAATGAAATGACTAATCAAATCAAACAGATTTTATTTTCTTATTTTTTTGCTTCATCATTTTGGCTATTTTTCTACTGCCAAGGATATAAACCATTATGTGTGTCATGTTTTAATAAACAAATGTCTATACTGTCTTCCTGATGCCAAGGTGTGTTACAAGCTATACAAAAGAAAATCAGTCCTGGGTATGACATTAAATTGCAACAAATGGTGAGGTTCCAATTCTGGACCTCTGGGGAGTGTGGACTACCCCTTAATTGCCATTACTCTCAGGTCCACTCTGACTCAGTGTGGTAGTACTTGCTATGGGTCAAATAGAACAGTTTAAACATTTCTACAGTAAAGGAATATGTGAAGCAATATAAGTGTGAAAACAAATAATTATTATATATAATTATTAATGTTAGATAAGAATACTTAAAACTATTTAACTGTATGCAAATAATTTGTATTAAGAAATTACCTGAAGCTACAAATGTTTACAAAGCTTATTATTTACTTGAAACCATAAAACTCTATGCCAGCATATGATTAGTAAAGTAAATTACTTTAAACCATATAATTGTGTATATATTACTAGTAATTAGATAAGAATACTTTTTATCATATAATTGTGCAAACAAATTATTATTGAATGGTAAGTTACTTGAAAACATAATTGTGTGTAAATTAAAAAAAAAATGTAATGGAAAATTGAAAATATAGTTGATTACAATGAAGCATTTCCAAATGAATCAAATTTTGGGATTAAATAACCCATAAGTAGTTGATATGCCATTAGACAAATGAACCAAAATAAAATGTTTCTCAAGTTTTATTTTCTTTGCTCCTTTAAGGTGTGTTCATGCCTTTTGGAATTTCTTTACGACCCTGGATGGCTTCAGCAGCCATGGCCTTATCATCAGTGACTGTTGTGTTATCTTCACTTTTACTCAAGATGTAAGTATTATTCAAAATTCTATTCATTTTATTTGCCCTGTTGGCTGGGACTATAGCATACACCAATTAAACCTCTGCATAGGAGGAGTAAGACCCTTCTAATTGGGCCAACATGCTTGAGGATGAGATCCTGGTGGTCACAAGACCTGCAACACTCCACTTTGGCTCTTATTTGGGTTAGATGGGTTATTGGAGAGATCCAATCTGATCAATCAGCTGGTTTATGATTAAGCCCTGACTGTATCCATCAAAAAATACTCTGTTCACTATCATCCAACCCTTTTTATAGTTGCTAGAAGATGATGGCTGAGAATCAATCAAGCTGTTAGAAACAAGACTTTAACCACTGTTTAACTTTAAGACACAAGTTTTAGAGTACTGAAAGCCTGAAATTAGCAGAGGCTTGAAATTCCCCTTCTGAAACAAGATGTACGAGGTGCCTTGTGGAAATAACAATAAAGATGAAGACAATAGTCCGAAAACCCTTAATGATAAAAATCACCAAGCTTTGTCTCAGAAATTTAGACAACTACCAACAAGTTGATATGCTATTGAAGAAAAAACAAAACCAATCTATTCATTTTGTGACAAATATCCTCATCTTGATTGTTATGGTCACATCAGATATATTAATATACGTAAGAGAAAGTCAAGACTTGGGTTGTGGTCAGTAAAAATGCAAAGAAGAGGAAAAGGAATGAAGAAAAAAAAATGAATATACATTAATATATATCAATGAATGTGGCCATTTTGATTGTTATGGACACAGAACTGTATTCACTCTAATGTGTCTACACACGAGAGTAAATCCAGATCACTTGATAACTGAATGTCATTATCTACAAATCACTCATATTTTGAGTCGACTAATGCACAGGGAAATTTTAAAATCATAATATTATACAGGAACTCCCACAGAAATATTTAACATTTTTGAACCACCCAGAATATTGCATTAGAAATTCTAACAGAAATTACAGAGTGGATTTAAAAATTTTTTTCAAAATATTATAATTGATTTGGAAAAAAAAATTAATACCCAACAAGAGGTTTTCACAAGTGGCTCGTTAAATAGTTTGAACTCTTTTGGTCATGTGGTATGTGTGCTGCAAACTAGTAGATACCAAAATATTGCAAAACTTTTGATTCACCCTAGTATCTACCCAACTCTTCTGCTATGATTTGGATACAACACAAAATCAAATTTTTAAGTAGAGTACAACTGGTTTGAATGCATAGTTTTCTTTCTCGTAGACTGGTTGTCATTGCAAGGTTAAAGGACCCAATTTGCCTCACTATTTACCCCTAGTTGGAGAGAGAGAACAGTTAAATTCATACCTTTTCCAATTTGTATTAGTGCTATATGAAATACAAACAAGCTCATTTACAATTGGAACCCATGTAAATCTTGATGTATTATGAAAGAAACTGTTCTTTTTATTAACTTTAATGTTTTCTTTTTAGGTTCCGCAAACCTACCAAAAATGATCTGCGCACTCCTGAATATTTCCGTAAATACTGCAACAAGAAAGTTGAGAATGTTTCTGTGCACCGTGGTGTTGAGGAAGATCGCTCCAGTCCTAGAGGAAGCCGACAAAGCAGTATTCTATCTCGGCTCAGTGGCAAATCTAAAAAGCCATCAATGGCAGAGGCCAGCTTGCTTGAACTTGATCCCACCTTAGATATTGAAGCATAATTTCTAAAATCTCTTATTCTGATCAATGTTCCAAACCACTTAACATTGTATATGACATCAATTCTTTAATCAGTTGATTTGCCTTTTGAACTCAAAACCTCCTCCACCACCACAAACCACCATGAAAACCTCCTTTCCTCCTTCCACTCTGACAAAAAAGAAAAAAAAAAGCTGCATATTTCATTGATATTTTAAAATTTCTTTGTCTTCCATTCCCACATTTTTCTTTGTTTTTTATTTTTATTTTTTTCAAGCGAGATTTTATGTATATTTCCTTGATTGTGTATTATTATTTCAAATAAGTTGTTTCTGGAAGAGCCTGGAAACAAATTATTTTGATACAACTCTACTTTTAAGAATATTCTAAAACTAATTCATGTGTAGCCATTCATCAATTTAAAAAATAATTCATATGTGCAAAAAAAAGCATGTTCCCTTTCTCTCTCTCTCATTCACACACACACACACACACACGCACACACACATTACCACATCTTGACTGATGATAACTGTCTTTATCACCAAAATTACAACTCAAACATCCTGATTAATAATTCAACTTCTGAAAATATACAAGATTCATAAGATGATAAGGTAGTAAGTTGTATATAGCATAAGCTTGAACAACACTTATGCCTCTCTCTCTCTATATATATATATATATATATATATACACACACACACCTCTAGACACATGGATGAATGGTGCATAAAAGTTACTGCAAACTAATGAAATTTCTTCTCTATTTGATGAAATTCTTCATCTTTTGACCCTTAAAATGGAAATCTGTGATTTTTTTTCTCCTTTTTTTTCTTTATGGAGGTGGAATTTTAAAAAATTTTATCTTATAAAATGGGTTTTAAAAAAAGAAAAAATAAGTTGGTGGTTGGAAATATAAAGAATTGCTTGTCATGGATTCCAGATTTAAATCAAGTATTTTTTAATCGTATTAGAAAAATCCTAATATTTCTGCCATCCTCTTTATCATCGTCGTTTGGATTTAAATCTGAAAGAATTTTTTTTTTCTCTCTTTCTCTCACAACGCATCATTGACAATGTTACTGTGATAATCAGAAATGTTTAGAAGTTAAACATAAATCTATAAACAATGCTGTTGACATCTACTTTATGTTTTAGTTGGATCGATTGGAAAATTGTTGTCAATGTGGGTGGATGATAAGACATGGGAAGGATGAAGAAAAGGCTAGGCTGAGAGGGGAAATCTTTTAGATTCAGTTAGAAAATTTTAATGTCATATTTGAACCCATATATTTTTTCATCTCTCCACCTCAAACCAATGATTATTCATTCATTTTTTGTTATTTTTTATTTTGTTTTCTGTCAGTAAGTATTATTTGTGTTGATATAGTACATTTGTATTTGTTGGTAAATGTTTTCAAGACATTTGGTTATGACAAGTAAAGCTGATTGATTTCTGTCTCTCAGAAAAGTGAGTGATCAATTTTATTAGTTGCTGACACTCTCATACTCTTGTGAAAGAGAGTGAGGATCAATTTCATTAGTGGGTGGAACCCCCTCCTACTTTAATGAGAGAGTGTTCAATTTTATTAGTTGCTAAGATCCCCTTCCTCACTAATGAAAGAGTGTGTGTGTGATCCCCCACTTATTTTCTTCTACTACAACTCAATATCTTGTTTCTGTAATTTTGTTCCTCAGGTTTCTGAGTTTTGATTATGAGATTGTAAATCAACACAGTTTGAGATGATAAGGCCAGGTACATTGCAAATAATAATATATGATTATTATTTTTATTCATCTAAGCTTCTTATGATAACCTGGTTAGAATAAAGAGGTTTTATACCCCTTTAAAATGATTTTATATATATATATATATATATATATATTTATTGTATTTGAAAATTTTGACTTAAAATGATTCTCTCAATCTGGTTTTACATTTGTTGTATCCATTTTTACTCACCCATAGCCCCACCTCTTTCTAAGAAATAAGATTGGATTAAATATATCTAAATTGTATTTCTTATCACAGAGCCGAGTCTTTTTTTTTTTTTTTTTTTTTATTGAAAATGAGTATTTTTTTTAATATTAAAAAAATTAAAAAGAAAAAAAAAGATTTTTAAAAACAAGGTCACAATTTTTCAAATTTCATCCCGGTATTGTACTTCCTTTTTTTTTTTTTTTTTTTTTTTTTTTTTTTTGTTCCTCATGAATTTTTTTCTTTTCATTCCTGGTGGGTAATAGTAATTTTTTCCTTAACCAAAAAGACCTGATTATACCCAGGGTGTTAGGTTTTTTCTTCTGATGTTTTTTTTTTTTTTTTTAATTTTAAATGTTTTGTTATAAATAAGTTCATTTTTATTTTATGATATTTTACATTTTTTTTTTGACTACGTCAAGCAGAATGCAAACATTAACAACCCCTCCTTTCTCCTCTCCCTCCAAAAAATTGTCATTCTTGTTCTGCCTTTTCTTTCATAAAATTGAATCTGTATATTTTTATAAACTATAAAAAGTTAATAAATGGATTATAAATTCGTCTGAAATTTTTTTTTTTTCCATTTAGTGCTGGTGCGGACAGGATTTTAATTTTACTTGGCAAAAAAAGAAAATGTTTGTAATTGCTTAAATAATTGAAGCACTTTCTCTTTAAGTTATCTCCCCTTGGATTGGGAACTCTTATTGGCAAGGTTTTAAGGAAGAAAAAGTAAAGAAAAGGAAGTAGTGAATCATAAAAGGCTTTATCCCTTTTGCAGTAACAACAGACAACAAATTTTCATGGCTGATAAACAAGTAAAACAAAAGAAAACAACTTGTCTGTTTATGCCTGCAAATAGGGAACCCCCACCCAACAAAAAAATAAAGAAGACCCCAAAACACAGGATTCAAATTTTTTCCCTTTTTTTGACAGATTATAAAATAATCCTGCTTTGTCTAAGTGTACATTTAAAATCTAGTCAGGAGAGAGAAGAAAGTTCCTAATGTGTTGTCTGCCTTTATCCAGAAGAGCATCTGTAAGAGTTATAAGATGAGATCCCGGTAATTCTGGCAGTTGCATGTTTCTCTACCAATAGTCAGTGTTCAATCATAGCTTTTAATCTTGACAGACTCGATCATGTAGTATTAGATAGTTTGAATAAAGATTTATGCTAATCTTAACAAATATCAGGACTGACTTGATGGCTGAGATAACTGCATATTTTCTGTCAGTTCCAGTTGTGTAAACTTTTCAAATTCCTTTTTTTTCTGGACAGGCAAGACTTAACCGTTTGGAAGATCTTGTGCCAGATATACAAAATCGAATCCTTTGAATGTGGTCACTAAATTGATTCTTTTGAATGGCTTGTGATATTTGCTTATATTTACCCAACCCCTCTGCACGGGCAGGATGCAACACAAGGTCAATTTTTTAAGTGGAGCTTAACAGGTTTTAACTCAGTTTTCCTTCTCCTAGACTGGTTGCCACATATATAAATGCTTATATAAATCATTAATTTTTTATGTATTGTCATCATCTTTGATTCTTCCTTATCTGTTGAAACATATTTTCCTTTTGAAATTTTGTTTATGAAATTGTTTAAAAAAAAAAAAATGATTAAAAATTTTTTAATTTTTCTTTGAACTGAAGAGGAATTTCTACATGGTTTAAAGTGTTAAAAAAATTTCAATACATTGAACGTTTTCAAAATTAGTTCCCAGTTAGATGCAGAATATAGAATGTCAAAAAAATCTAGAAATTACTTCAAGATTTACCGATTTTATAATATTTTTTAATTGAATAAATCTACCAAAATTCTTTTCTTAAATATGTACAACAAAAACTCCTGCCTAAATTTTTTTGAGGAGGGGGAAAAAATAAAAGGTTAGGCTGGTCAACAGCATTTAGTGACTGTTAGTTACTTGTCTATGCAATCATCAGACACTTGATCTGATAACATAAGCAAGAAATTAAGTTACCAATTGCTGTTGACTCTGTCTATGCTATCCTAACTTAGATATGTATGTGCTTTAACTAATATTGAGTGCTCTTTATTTTTAGATATACCAAATTACATTATATATAGGTAGAATGGTTAATTTTTGGTGAGGATACGTAATAAGCAAAGAATTTTTAAAAATCTATTTATAATAAAGTATATTCTAAAATAATTTATTTTTAAAATAATTTTTCATGTTCTCATTTTATTTTGTTTCTATCTGAAAGTATTTTTTTTTTATTAATCAAAATAGATGAAGATTTTGTAGATTTTTCTGCTTCTATCATTAAAATTTTGCCTAATTGTGTATGTGTGTATTTTTTTATTTTTTTTATTGATTATCTTTTTAACCCCAGTTTCTAGATTGACCATTGATTTGCACAAATTAGGAATAAAACTTTGAACTTTCATCCCCTAGCATTATCTTCTTCTATATTAGGTCTGTTCACTTAAAAACAAAGATTAACCCTTTTGCTGGCTGATAATTTTTTTAGTCCTTATAGAATGGGTGAATTATTTCTATACATCAACATTGCAGTTAATAGGAAAATGCCTTACATTGAATTACTGATAAAGATACTTGTGTACTCTTGGTGACAAAAATGTAGCTCTACCTGCAAAAGGGTTAAACATGAAATCCGGGCTGTAAAATTGGTGCTTCTGGCTCCTATTTTTTCTCTCCTCCTGTGACTTTAATTCTTTCATAAATTGCAAATGTTTAAGAATAGAATTTGGATCTTGTGTCATATACAGACCTATGAAATATTTTCCATTTTGAGTCCAAATGAAATAATCAAATAGACCAATTTCATATGCTCTTTTTGAATTTGTCAGTTTGTATTTTAAAAAAAGAAAGAAGAAAATCGAACAAATTTACAGATATTTTTCCTGCAAAAAATAAGAGGCCTGAGATGTAATATTAAAAAACAAAACAACTAAAAAAAATCAAAACAATTTATTATTGTCTTATAAGTTTTGATTTTAATTCTGTAGAGTTGGTATTTATTTTTTACTGGCTCTGATCTATTCTCCCAAATGACCTGATTCTAATTCCATCTGAACAGCCCAGTTTACATAAATTCATCTTTATATTTTCATTTAAGATTCATAAACATTTTTTAAAATTACTCTTATTCTATGAAACAAAGGAAATCATTTTTCCATTCTCAAAAATGTCATGATCAATTGATTGTAGAAAAACTTTAAAATTGAATTATTTCAAATTTTTTCAAGGCTTAGTTTAAAAAAAATACTTTATGAAATATATTAACCCTCTCTCCAAATCTTCTGAATGAAAATCTGAATTGGAGGAAGGATTCTGTATTTTTTTCTTTTCACTTACAAACATGCATAAACTCTCAGAAAATAAAACTGTGATACTCTGAATATTCATTTTAATTAAGTCAAGATAAAACATGCACATAATAGTGTTGGTTTACAGTAAATGATCACATATACAAATTAATAGATTCACAGGTTCCAAAATAAAGGGTGTTTCAGCAGTATTCAGACCCTGTATTAATACAATGAATCATCTCCTTGTTTGTTAATACAAATCTATACTTTATCATGCATATGGTGCACTAATATAAGTCACTACATTACAAGATGGCCAAAAATTGAAAATTTTGAGAAAATCTACTACCCACTAGAATCTTTGTACAAATCGAAATTGTCCTTCAGAGTGTTGAAATTTTATTTTTCATTAGTATGTATATATGGATACACACACATGCACAAATACACACACACATTTTTATGGCTGTAGAAAGGGATATTAAAACTTTTTTATTTAAAAAAAAAAAATATCTGCTGCTTTATTCGAACTGGAATCCTCTTCTTGGTTTTTACAATCACAATTTCTTATCTCAGTCCATTTTGTTTAAAGTAGAAATACAAATTAATAACTTTATTTTTGTCTGCACACACTTTTTATTTTAATGTTTTTTTTAATTTTAATTAAAAAAAAAAATAATCCCCAAATTAAAAATTTTGTTGATAAAACATTTTCCTTGAAAAGATCATTTGTTTGCCATTGAATTTATGATCCAATATCATCAATGCAGGTGGAAAGGCCAAAATTGTACATAGATATTTTTTGTGAAATAATCAAAAAAATGGCCCCTTGCAATATATAATTCTTTTTTGCATTAAAAAAAATAAATCAGAATCTGTTTTTGTTTTCCTTTAGTTCATGGCTCTGTGCCTGCTTTTTTTTGTAGCCATGTGATGAAAAAAACAAAACAATTATTTTACCAAAAAATTTATATTTTCAATCTCATCTTTCTCAATGGACTTAATAATGGTGAATATTAATCACATATTATAATCTGTGATTAATATTATTGTACAGTTGCAATTTTAAGTAAATATTCAGTTCATATTGTTGTTACAATATGGAATTATTCACTTGCCAATTTATGTCTCGTGAAATAACAATTATCAAAAGATATCTACGAGAAGTAAACAGATAGAATTTCCATTTTTTATTTAGTGTATTGACCGGCTCATTGGTCCAGGCGACATGGATTCAATCCCAGGTCACGTCATACCTAAGACTTTAAAAATGGTACTTGATACCTCCTTGCTTAACACTCAGCAATATAAGGTACATATCAAAGGTAAAGTGGAGCAATCCAGGAGTAGCACCCTCCCCTACACATCGGTGTTGTAGCTATTGAAAAGGGAGCCTTCTGGTCACTCTTGACTACGGTTGCCAACTATTTAGTGTATCAATTGATGTAAATGATGATACTGAGTGCTTTTTACAAAGCCGTAACTATGGATTACACTTGGTATTCTTGCAAATTGGTCTATGAGTCAATCTTTGTAAACTAGTGCTCCTTGGTAGGGTGGTATGGGGTATGCACACATATATATGCGCACACACCCAATCGCTATCATGTCAAGGAAATGGAATAAACATCTACAATGTGGTGGGTAGAATGACATCATGATGTGAGAAAACAATACAGACATTTCCATAAACTTAGTCACCTGTGTCTGTAACAGCTTGAATCTCATACCAAGATTATAATTCTATAGAAAGGATCCAGAGTCAGGATTTCCCACAATATCCAACATTTCTTTGGTTATCACTGCGGATTATCAGTTAAAAAAAAAAAAGTCGTACTTAAATTATGTAGAACTTAATGCAAATTGGAAAATCAAGATTATCTCTGCAAACTATTCAAATTAACATCATTGAATTAACGATTCATCATTGAGATCTTGTACATTGTCAATTTCCTGAAAGTTCTCTTCTCATTCATGTTCAAAATAATGATGTATCATCTTTCATCATTGAATTAATGCTTCATTACTGGAAAATTGTGAAGACGACGAAAGATTATGTGAATTGGCTTCATCTTGATCTGGCATTCTCATCATGTTGTTATAGAAAATCTACAAAGTTTGGTTAGTATTGTAAGATACTCCTGGTGCTCTCTGGGCTACTGGTAATGATGCTTTGGTACTGAAACTATGAGCCCAGTTGGTTTTGGCTGTAGAATACACCGACTACATCTCTGCACAGGAGTAATACACTCTCACCCAACAAATGTCCTTGACATGACACTAAACCATCTTATGGGGAGGCTTCAATTCAGGAGTTTTCTAAAATCTGAGGTATCTTTTTCTTGCCATTACTCCCTGGTCCACTGTGACCTGCAGTGGTAGTCCATGTTAGGTTTCATCTATGGAACAAATAGAACTATTTAAGTATCTAACTGTATGTAAACAAATGACTGATATTAAATTGAGCTATTAGTGTTATGTAACGATGCTTGAAACCATTTAACTGTGTACAAATAAAACTATTAGTGTTTGCTAAGATTACTTGAAATTATTTATCTGTGTACAAAAATTGAATTATTGGTATTACATAGCAATACTTAGAACCATTTAAAGGTGTGTGCAAATAAAACTATTTGTGTGAGCACTACTTGAAACTACTTCACTGTGTGCAAACAAAGGATTAATATTAAATAGAATTATTAGTGTTAAATAGTTTCAAGCATTGCCATCTGTGTGCAAACAAATGAGTTCTGGCTCGTTAATATGTCAACTAACTAGGTTTATCAACAAACTATGTCTACAAATCATATATATTTAATATATATGTATAAACAATAATGCTGAAAGAATTGATATTAGAAAGCAACACTTGAAACCAAATGACTAATATTGAATAGAATTATTCGTATTAGGAATACGTGAATCCATTTAACTGTGTGCAAGTAATTGAGTTCTGGCTCGTTTAAAAATGTTACCTACAAACTATTTGTTTACAAATATATATGTGTTCAAACAGGATTTGACATTAAGTAGCCTACAAGGGTTGGTATGCCATAAAATCTAACCAACCGCAACTATGCCTAACTCCAGAATCCTCAATTTTGTTGACTGCACTGTTGTTTGGTTTGCTGCGGTATGTGCATATTATGTATGCTTAAGGTAATTATTTACTAAGTTTCGTGTAGATTTGGTTGCACAAGATTCACTGGCTTTCAGCGACCTACTGTCCATAAGTGGTCAGAATTAAACGGATTAGTCACTACTTCTATAATCTAACAGGAAACGATGCTTTTTACATTGCTTGACCATAAGTCAAATGTAATTGAGAATAAATTGTAATATAAGAGAACAAATATTAAGGAAAATATACATTAAAAAATTGTACACAGCATTTCTGAAGCAGGTTATTCAATCTTGATGGTTTAATGCGGCAGCCCCAGAGGCGAGTGAATACCAAGATCAGACGGTTGTGTGTTGGCTTTCAACAAGTCCTTGTGGGTGGAGATGCAGTTTGGTCTTCCTTTGAACGATTGTAAAACATATACATATGCACGCGGAATAACGAAACACTGACGACTCTCCGTTGTTCACGTACGAAACATTTCTTTACTTCTTGACTTTAGAGAGAGACACAATTTTTACTATGATGACTGTTCCTACATCGCCCACAGTCAACCTCTCCAGCTGGACTGGCTCGGACCCAGAATCAAATCTCAACTCAGCTTTTTCGAAATCACCAAATTCTCAGCCCCTCGCTTCCGGGTATGACGTCATTCACACCCCAATCATATTTTCTATTTGAGGTTTTTATTATGACATTTGTGATTGTCATATCCTCTCCGCACGAGCGTGAATTGTAGTCAATGTGTGTGTGCACCTGCACTAAGAGCCGAATAGTTCAAAGCCCAACCAAACCGAATGATAAAATATAATTAACGAAAAATGATTAATATAAAAAAATATTCCGTAATTATATAACACGATGACCCAGACCTACTATACCTCAGTATTCGAATCTTGAGAGCTAGGAGGCTACTTGTTGGTGAGGTAACATGATTGCGAAAATTCTTACCTATCCAGTCATTCCTAGGTCAGATAAGAGAGAGCAGAGTGTCACTGGAACATGTCTGACTAGCTCAACTCACCTGATCTAAGGCTTTATGTTGACTGAGCTACTTGGAGATTTCTCTTCATGACTTCCTGGTTGATATCAAGGATCAGATGGACGAACTTGGCCAGCCTTACGATGTCTATAGATGATGAGTTCTTGACGTTAAACTAAAAAGGCTTGACCTTCCCCTTGGGACCCTGGATAGCTGGTGCATCGTTTATCTGTGGCGGTATAATTGACTAGTCAATTCATCACTTTACTACAGACAGTTACATGAAACTTCAACTGGTATGAACCCAAATAGGTTGGTGACGATACAACATTCAGACGTGTTTTGGAGGTTTTAACGTTTAGAAGTTCCTTAATCAAAATAGATGCAGAATTTTCTCTTTACAATGAATTTACGAAATGATGGTTGAAAACTCACAGCAAAAGCTGCCCCGATTAAATGGAAACATCAATTAATAAACGTTGGAATCAAAATATAAATGCGTGCTTGTCGACTTAATTCCTCAACCAGACAGGAAGGACAATCGAGAGTTTTTGAATTTTGTCTGAGGTTTTGGAGCGTATCCGCGAGATCTTCGAACCAACCTGAAACCATTTTCCGTACACCAATCTCGGTGAAAACAATGCAGTAAATCCTAATTGATAAATGATAAACCCAAATATAAACGCCTTTTAAATTCGAATAATTATCCTCAATTCTAACAAAACTCGTCTCTATGCCCTTTACTTTTAATAAAAACCATTTCGCAATACGTATGTAATATGGGTAATCACTGCTATAGAATAATAATCCTCAAGTTTAATAAAAGCGAATGAGCGTCTTTTATTTATTTATTGTTTTGTATAAATGACTATCATCCAATACGTATGAAATCGGAGTAATTATGTAATAGAGGTAAGAACTGATTAATCATCCTAAACTTTAATAAAATCAACTGTACATCTTTTATTTTTAATAATGACCATCTCACAATCCGTCTGCAGTAAAAGTAATACAAATTAAGAATCAAAAAAGGAAATTTTTATCCATTTATTTTATGTAAAATTTCAAACTTCTGCCTAAATGATATAAATTGTATGTAAGCAGCTTCCCTAACGAATTTTTTTTTTATAACGAACTGTGAGTAATTGTTCGGATAGAAGAAAGTGAAAGTTAATTTTTAAGTTCTGAATCAATGAAAATCATCATCATAACAATGAAAATCATCATCATAACATTAATCAGTCAAAAGGTGAATTTTCTTGATTACACAACAGAAAATTTGTAATGTTTTATCAAAACCTTGTTTGAGTAAGTCTGCTCACAGCATTGAATATCAAGAATAGGGTTGTCAGTGGTTAGGAATTAATGCAAGCATTTCTGACGAATTAATAGTATCATGTGTATAATTTCTTTGTGTGTACGTGTTCAGTATCATTTTTAAAGTTAATGAATAGTTGATGGAAAGTTGATCAGTCTTTGTACAGATTGATTTTGTTTTATTACAGTCATTAGTAAAAAATGTATTTCAATCTGTTTGCAATTTTGGGACTGCAAGTTGTTACACTTTGATATAACGTACCATTTACAACTGTGCAACACGTTTCGGTATTGATAAGATGCTTAGATGGAAGAATATTTCATTGCATTTACTTTCCATTCTATGAGGAGCAAACACACGCACGCACGCACACACACACACACACACACACACACACACACACACACACAAAGAAAAGAAAAAAAGCTCCCAAAACAAAACTGATTTTTAGGCAACAGCAGCTTTAATTTATTTTCTTCTTCAAATTTCAACAACACAATCCAAACACGAAATTTCTGTAATGCAACAAACTTTGAAAATTGAACATTTTCTTTCGGGGAGAAACGTCTGTACACTAAGGTTTGAGATTGACACTGAAATTTGAACTGATGGAACTCACTCTTACCTTCCCTCACTGTCAATTGTGTTTCAGAGTTCCGACTATTCAGACATCCTTTTGTGACTAGCTTTTTGGTTGTTGTTCGGTGGTTTTGTGAATTGTGCAAGATGTAAATAAATGAATAATGTAACATTCTTTTTTTAAAAAAAAAGAAGTATGCTAGTAATTTTGTTTTGATAATCTATTCTGCTCATATACCTTTTTATTTCGATAAAAATAAACTGCCTTTGTAATATAAATGGTCTTTAATTATTCCATCGAATATTCATTAGGTTCACTGCAGAAATATTAATGTCTTTGATAGAATCCATTAATATTTTATCCAGTGGTGGGTAATCCTAAGAAGCAAGGAAGATATAGCTTACGTGAGAGAAAATTATTTTGTGTCAAATTCAAAATATGCTTATTTATTAAGTTAAACGTATTATTTATTTTAGTTGGATTATACCACACTTTAGGAAGACTTAGTGAATTTATAAGAAGGAATTTTTTAAAACTTTGAAAATCTAGACGTTTAACTGGTGTGGTATTAGGAACGTCATAATTTGATTCAGTTTGGCATAAAATCACAATAGTGGGTTGCGCCAGTCGGTTGGGGCTGTAGAATACACTGACTGCACCTTGCATATGACACTAAACAGTCTGATGGTGAGGTCCCAGTTATGCTGGAGCTTTGGGGAATACGGAGCACCCCTTCATTGCCATTGCTCCCAGGTTCACTCTGGCCCGGCGTGGTAGCACCTGAGAGGGCCCTATCTATGGGTTAAATAGAACTAACGCCATAATTATGCTAAACTGAATATCTTGAAATAGAAATGTTTTTTGACAATTGAACCGTGCTTACATTTGAACTGCGTGCTTGTGCTAAACTGAATTATTTCAAATAGAACTGTTTTTTGACATTGAAACTGTATTTACACTAAACTAAACTGTTTAACATAGAACTGTTTTGACATGTAACTGTGAGTAAACAAAATCTGTACTTTTACTAAACTGAATTAGCTGAAGTAGAATTGCTTGACTAAACTGAATAGCTCGAAATAGAAATGTTTTTTTTACAATTAAACTGTACTTACATTTAAACTGCGTGCTTTTGCTAAACTGAATTGTTTTAGATTGAACTCTTTTTGACATTGAAACTGTACTTACACTAAACTGATTTGTTATATATAACTGCTTGAATAGTTTGAAATAGAAATGTTTTTGACAATTAAACTGTGTACTCATGCTAAACTGAATTGTTTTAAAAAAGAACTGATTATTTACATAAAAATGGATTTGGCGTTAAATAACCTACAAAGGTTGATATGTCATAAACCCCAACAAACCAAGCCAAACAATAGTAGGACACTCAGTGAGTACGAAATTCTCTTCAATAACAATCGCTTGCAAGATAAGCTTCCTAATCATTGTTCCATGTGGAGGCTCCCAGGATTTTTGTTAATAGCGCAACCTAGTTTCTTGACCCATCGCTAGTATGGTGAGCTTGCTCTTTTTCGGGGCTCTGTTAAAGTAGCCACTCGTCAGAGTTACCGAGTTAAACTTATTAAATATATGGATGCTTCGACGGGGAGTAATGATTTATAAGCTTGTCTTCGAAAAGCATTCTGTAGACTAATGAATTTGCCCATCACAAGTTGCTCCTAAAATATATGAATTTATCCAAACCCTCCCCCAAGAGCAGAATGCGATACAAAATCAATTTTTAGCGAAGTACAAATGGTTTGAATTCAGTTTTCATTCTTAGTCTAGTTGCCACTCTAAAGTTAAAGAGGCCACTCTGACCTACTATTTACTCATAGAAAGGGTTGGGAGCAAGAAAAAAATCACATTAAGGTATTGATTCGTTATGACTCAAAAGACAAGGAGCAAGGTATGTATTTACCTAGGATGTGACACAAAGTAAATATTGAAGCGGAGTACTGCTAGTTTTTTCCTTCTCTGAGATAGGTTGTCGTACCAAGGTTAAATAACTTCGCTTTATTATTTACTCATAGCTGGAGGAGAACAGATGGATTCCTGCTTTTCCCCAAGAGCATTAGCGCGAAGTGAAACACAAACTGCCGAATCCAGGATTTGAACCCGGTTCCTGAATCTATTTAATTTCCTACCAATGACGATAGCTGTTTCACCACGAGCACCTCCTAAAGTTGCAACTTTACTGTAGCCTTGTGCCAGACTAAGCTGAACACAGCTTGTCGTCAACATTCTAAGAGCTGAAAGATGTTGAGAAATGACGAGGACGGAAGCAGATTGGTCAAAGATTTAAAAGGTAAGAAGGGTTTGGGAAAGTGATGGTGGGGTGGGAGAGAGAGAAGATTTTTCTCCAGTCGTCATTCTTCTTCCTCACTCTGCCGCCACCGCCACCGCTGCTCCGCGACTCCACCAAAACAAACAGCCTAATCATCAGCGGATTGTCTGCCGAAAGAAGAACTGCACAGAAATACGGTCATTCCAGAGTCACAAGTCGACAATTACAACGTTTAGGCAAATTAGCAGTCGGATAAAATAGACAGAGATGGGCCCAAACGGCTGGTTTATACGGTGACGTCACAGTCTCCAAAACGTTTCTGGCCATCTTTTGATCCTGGAATAACCGCAGTTTGTGCGTTCAATTGATTTTGATTACTTAGCATTATCAATTAAACTGGTTTAAATCAGGACTTAGGGCGATTACATAATGAGGAACTACTTTTTCTTATTTTCTTTTTCTTTTTTGAAGAGGGAAGGAAAGGGATGTTCTTGAGAAATGTTCTGCGCTGTGTAATGATCAGTACGGCGACCACCACTACCAGTTGTCGCGTCTTTTCGGGTAAGTCCAGGTGAGGGTCTTTGAAGGCCACACTTAAATGATATAGAAAGTTAAAAAGAGGATTTTGATGGCTACTCTGCAATTTATTTCTCTCTCTCTCTCTCTCTCTTTCTCTCTCTCTCTCTCTCTCTTTCTTTCTCTCTCTCTCTCTCTCTCTTATCATACTGAATCTCCTTTCTTTCACTTTCTCTTTCTACCTGACTTTTTTTTTGCTCTTAACAGCAAAACTGTTTTATTTCAACATTTCTGACTGACTGGTTGATTTTAACGACCTATCAACTCGTCTAGAGTTATTTTATGTTTACTGGTTGGGGTTAGGGTTGGGGTTGGGCTATCGAGTTCATTGTATATTCATATTTACATTTTTTCTACAGTTTCTAAAGAGTTTTTGGTGCACAGTCCAATCGAATACGCAAAAGATAGGAAAAATGAGCAAGCTGGCCGTTTCGGTTCTTCATACTCTTAGTGAGAAGATCGCATATCCATAGTAACAAGCCTTCTTTCAAAAAAGTGAAAAGACTGTTTTTCAAGACAATCATTTCAGATGACGAAAAATATGGGTCTTTTATGACAATGTTCAACACAAAAGGCACTGAATTAATAAAGATGAATCTCCGCTGTTTACATAAAAAAGTGGAACTTCAGGGAAGGAAATTTATGCCGTGTGCATGATCAGAGATCCCGATGGTATTATTCATTTTGAGTTTTAAAACCACAAATAAGAGAGTCAGTGTAGACTTTTACTCTCAACAGTTGCAATGGGAATATGAAAAATTTCTAAGAAAACTCATGCACTTGTCAATAGGAAAAACATGATAACGCAAGGCTACATTCAGCAAGAATGACGCAGAAAAAATATTGGATTAAGGCTGGTCTATTCTACCTCAGCCACCATATTCACCAGACCTTGCATCAAGTAATTTCCATCTTTTTCGTTCTCGACAAAATACTCTGAATGGCAAATAAATTCTCAAGAAGATCAGGTGAAAACATTTATGGGAAACTCCTAGAACTCGAAACTATTCGAATTTTATTTGAGAGGATTCAATATGTTAATTTGATATATGACAAGGGGTGATTCAAAATAATGGCGAATTTATTATTGAGTGAAATTAATTCATTGTTAAATTATACATGAATAAAACATATTTTACTAAAACTGAAATCATTCATGAATCATATATATATATATATATATATATATATATATATATATATATATATATATATATATTGTTGTATGGGCCTAAACACACTGATGGGACGATTGTGGGGTATCGAGGAAAGGCAAACAAACAAAAAGTAAAAAAACTTTGAGAAATAACATTGTGGTTCCTGGAAACAGGAGCCTTATATGATTATTAAAGAGTTGTCTATAGAACTACAGACGATATATAAATATGTCATTTATAGATAATGTTTGCACTTGTTGTGATGCAAGGAAGCTAACAGGCATATGGATTGTGATAAGTGGAAGATATGGTGAGGAGAAGATAAAAGGGATCAAGAAGATTATTTTAAACTGATTAATACAGAAAAATGAAAACAGTACTGAGTAAATGTCTCGCTGTTCGGATTATATTTAGTCAAGACAAAAGACGATTACAACGATTTGGGGAGAATTTTTTTATAACATTTACATGACCGCTTACATGTAATAAGTATGAAATAATGTTAGTGTTGTTAATTCACTTTTCAACATTTTCTTCTCTTTTAAATGAGAATTAATTTAAAAGTGAAAAATCCTTTTAACTTTTCGTGATCATTCGCTGATACTACATTCTGCATAATTGCAAGTCTTACAAAAGAGTGGTACATGGAAAGAACGTATCTCTCTTTAACTTGAGTAGAGTTACTAGATATTAAATGAAAATAACCTTTTTTAAGGAATGATACATTATTATACATTGTATACCGAGTTTCCCACCAGTAATAACTGATGACTTTCGTATATCCTTTTAGGTTTATTATTTATTATTATTCATTATTATTTCTTCAATATTCTTTACTGTATTTAATGTTATATTCAAATGAATAAGAACATACAAACTCTTCCGTGTTTTTTTTTTGGGGGGGGGTTGGTTTCTTAGTTTAATGGCATAACAACCTTCGCGACTTATTCAATGCCAAAGCAATCCTTGCTGAAGAACACTAGTGGTACTATTTAACCCATAGCTGAAGGGGTAAAGGGGTACATACCTTTCCCAAGAGTATTAGTCCAAAAATAAACGAAATCGCAAGACTTGAGTTCGAACTCATTATGATGTCAAAGATCATCGCGTTAGCCTCTACACCATGGAGACTCCCACCGAGTTTATTTGAAAACTTTACAAAATAAGACATCATGAAATCTATCATCATCATCATTATTATTATCACCGTATGCCGATAGCACAGGTTCCTTTATTTCTCTCTCACCATCCGTCCCAAGTATGGCAAGTCTGTAGTAAAGAGAAAATCAAGAACATAAAACGAACCTGATTTGCATTATAGAATGTCCAAGAAGTCCGCACAAGAATAATTTGATAGATATCTTCGAAAACAACGATTCCAAATATACCAAAAAAGCTTAGAAATCTATAGATTTCTTATATATATATATATATATATATATATATATATATATATATATATATATATATATATATATATCCCTGGACAAAATGAAGAAAAATATATTGTTTAAGATTTTTAAATTATCAAAATCAGATATATGAAAGATAAGGTTAAGTGACATTTAGATATAAAATAAGAGGAAATTTCCATTCATTTTTTATATGGATATTAGCATTTATGCTCGATTTAAAAATTTTTTTTTGACATAAATATAAGACCACCAATAAAAATTACAGAAAAAAAGACTTAATTTTATTGAAAAATTTATTATATATAGTCTACGTAATATAAAAGCTATTAAAACTACAATTCTTAAAATACTGAAAGCATAAATGGCTAAAGGAACTAAATTATCTGAATTTGAGAAAGGTGAGATCACAGCTCTGAAAAGAGTTAGAAAACCTCAGAGAGAAATTTTGAAGGCCTTAGGATGTAGTAAAACCGTTATCTGCAATTACTTGAAAAGTCCAAATAAGTATGAAGCAAGAAAACCGACTGACAGGCTAGAAAAATTATCATCACAATTTCTAGAGAAGAATTGTTCGCGAAATAAAAAAGAAAACTTCGTCAACATGAAAAATATTGAAAATTCTATTGAAAGCATTAGAAAGCATTTAAACAACGAAGAAATTAAGCATAAGAAAAGAATTAGTCGTCCAAGGTTAACTATGAAGCACAGAGAGAAATGACTGGAATATGCTCGTCAATATCAAACCATGAGTACAAAAGAATGGCGAAAAGTTGTTTTCTCGGATGAAAAGAAATTCAATTTAGACAATCCAGATGACTTTCAGAAGGACTTGTACGCAAAAAAAATTTCCAGAAGAGAATTACTCAACAAGGCGAAGTGGAGGAGGATCTATTATGATGTGAGGGGAGGGCTTCTCATATTCAGAAAAACTTAAATTACAATTTGTCAGTAGTCGACAAAAAGCAGCAGATTATGTGAAGATACTAAATGATTTATCTCTCGCACAAGAAGGGTGTTGTTTATGTGGAGAAGAATGGATTTTTCAGCAAGATAATGATGCTATCCCCAATGCATCAATAACAAAGAAGTAACTGCTTGAACAACAAAAAAAAGACTTCTTGACCACCAAGTGTGCTCTCCAGATCTCAATCCTATAGGAAATTTGTGGGGATTGATTGTCGCAAAAGTTTATAAAAGAGGTCGACAGTATTCATCAATTTCTGAAATCAAAAATGTAATGTTAGAAACATGGGAAAAATACCTTCGGTTCAACTTCAGAAACTAGTTGATAGTATACCTAGTCGAATTTTTGAGGTTATCAAAGCCAACAGCGGATCTACAAAATATTAAATAAAAAGTTTGCCTTTATATTCTATAGTTCTGCTCATTGGTATTTATGTAAAAACAAAATTTTTAAATTAATCATAAATGCCAATATACATATAAAGAATGAATTGAAATTTCTTTATATTTCAAATTTAATTGTCTTTATGTCTTATCTTTCATACATCTGATTTTCATAATTTTGAAATTGTAAACCATATCTTTTTCTTCATTTTTGAGGTTGGTCCTATATTATTGTACCGGTGTACACACACACACACACACACACACACACACACAAATATATATATATATATATATATATATAATGTCAATCCTTTTATCCCATTTTATAAAACTACTGCGTAAAAAGAGTATGTGATAGCGTTCGGTGACATTGAGTAATTATGTTTTAATCTAAGTTCACTTCCATTTCAAATAAACTTCTTGATAGACGGACACATACACTCGCGTATACGCACACACATGTGCGCCCACACTCATATACATACACAAACATATAGATAAACATATGCACACCCTTATGAGTTTGTGTATAGAAGTTTAATACTGTCATCTCCCACGGAGAGAAAAGTTTGATAAAATGGCAAAGCCCACTAAATGCTTTCAAGTAAATGAATTTAAATTTACATATGCATGGACGCACACGCGTTAATATATTGTTATTTACGAAACTTCTCTTAGTTTGGCCCAAGGCCACAGTAGAAGAGCGCTCAGTAAGAATCGAATTGACAACATTATCGAATTGGTTTACGAAATAAGATCGTTAAGTCTTGTGATATACACGTCGTTGATATATAGTTTTGTTATTTCTTGTGTCAAATTTTGTTGGGCCCAATGCCATAGTGGAGGAATACTCAGTTAGAAACGAATTAACATTATTGAATTGATCTGTGAAACAAGATTGCTACACTTGTCGTTGATATATTTTTGTTATTTACTGAGTTTAATTTAGTTGGGTACAAGGCTACGATACTGGAGCACTTACTTAATATCGAAGTCACTATATTGATCATTTGGCCAGCGAGATGAGTTTGCTATGGTAGGTGCCTTTATCATTTATGCGTTCTCGATGGAATAAACAAAAAACATCCTCCCCCCCAAAAAAACGAAACAAACAAATACTTATCTCCAAAATCTCAAACAGGAAATTGAAAACTATCTATTTTGGGCTTTGTGCATTTTTATTATTCTATCTTTGTTATAATAGATAAGCGAACATCTTATACAAGTTCTTTTAATTAGAAATCCTGCTGACGCCCTTGGTTTTATCAAAATGAAGATATATGAAGTTTGTACGAAAAAAAAAACCAACAACAATCTAGCCCAGAGGCTCAAAATACGCTAATTGTGTACCTTGCATCTGATGGTGAGACTCCAGTTTTGGAGACATGTGGAGGGCAGAGTAACCTTGTGTTGACATTACTCCCAGGTCAACTCTGACTCGGAGTGGTAATACCTATTGAGGATACATCACATAACCCTGTGCATAAAGCAAAAAATTATAAAAGAACCTCTTAACAACATAAAAATGTAAATATAAACACGCGTTTCCACAACCTCACGACCTAAAAAACTGTTTAACGTTGACCTTGACATCCAGTAAAGAAAGATTATATTACACTACATTGGTTAAAAAAACGTACTAGACATATTAAAATAAATGTGTGAGTACTGTGCTTATCTCTTATATATTTATATATATAAGTGATATGTCATAAAAACCAACCAACCAACCAACCCTTAGTATATAAAAATTCTCTCGGAGTTGTTTTCTGATTGTCTTATATCTTGTAGATGTATGGTCTTCATTATAATTTCTGTTGATGTTATGAAGAAATTTTTCTTCCCATAATTATGAAATCAGAAATAACTTAAAAAGGCAATTCAATAGAGCAGAACCAGAAGATAAGATGATACGTAAACTAGGGAACAAATTTAAATAAATGGGTTCTGTCATATATTTCTTATATATCTAGGCTATCACTTTTAGCCACAGGTAAAATTTGCTAGACCAATAGGTAAAATTAAAAGTAAAGTTGGCGACCCTCCAGTCAAAGGCGACCAGAAGGCTCCCTTTTCTAGTGCTACTACACTGAGGTATGGGGGGGGGGCTACTCTTTTCTTTGGGTTGCTCCACTTTACCCTTGATACGTACCTTATTTTGCTGAGTGTTAAACAAAAAGGTATCAAGTACCATTTTTAAAGTCTTTGGTATGACTCAACTTGGGATTGAACCCAGGTCTCCCGGACCATTGGCGAATACTTTACCCACTGTCAACAAAACTTTCCAAAACTGAGGTACGTTTAAGTAGTTCTTGCTAATGAAAATAACCGAAAATAATGTTTATTACGTAAGAAAAGTTTTATTTTTTTAAAAATTTGCCAATTTTTTTTTTATTACTAAAAAGCACAATCATTCCTCAGCCTCTGACAAATATCGACCTAGATTAATAAATTTTTATATACAAATGCAACATTACCCTCTCATTATTAAAAAAATTGGACATAAAGCCGGGAAAATATCCGAAAATAGTGTTTTGCGACTTTTTGTCAAAAATATTCTTTCTTTTTCTTTCTCTAAATCTACTGAGACCTTGATTTTGGTCAAAATTGATGTACGATGGTCGGCTGAAAAGTTCATAGGCTGACCAAGATACTCCCATTGAATGAGACTAAATGAGGTTTTTTTTTTCAACGTAGTCCCCATTACAGTCCACTGCATTGCAGTGGTTGGGTCTCATTGGTAAAAAAAAGTCATCAACAGCAGATATGATGTCATCTTATGAACTTTTCAGCCAATCAACTTTTTATCATACCCTGAGTACGTTAAGATACACATCACTTTAGACCGAAAGAAGTTCCTTAGATTCTTGGAGCCCAGATTACTCAAATACATTCCAGTATTGGGCTTTTTTTTTCGGTCTTCGCTAATTTTGAAAATAACAAAAAGATAAAGACCCTAAAGTGATTAAACTAATGTACAGCTTATATATATATCCACCATTGATATATCAGATGTCAAGAAGGACACTTTTGCGTTATTCTAAACCAAACACGCGGTGATGAGGTGATTGTCTGTTGAGAGAAACGAATCAACAGGAACAAAAAACATTTCGTAAAATATAGGACCTTATCACTTTTTAAGGCCACAGATCGATGGATAATAAGAATTTCAGGTTACTTGGAATAACGGGAAGAAATTTTACCATTTTCTTTTGAAGTTACATGTTCCTTTCTTTTACGGTTTCATCATTTTCCAAATTCTTTCACTTCTTCCCCTCCCTCTCCCTCTCTCTCTCTCTTTTTCAATTTTATCTCCCTGTCTCTATTTTTTCTCTCTTCTCTCTATTTTCTGATCTCTTCTCTCTATTTTCTGATCTCTTTCTGATTTATTGTCTTATCTACTCTATTCCACTTTTCAGTTGACGTGTTGTTCAACAAAGCTTCACTGAATATTAATATTCAAAATTATGATTCTGACTCTCGAAATTCCTTTTAAATATAAATGTTCCTGTTTACACTGACACTTGTCAATCAGACGACCTTGGCATCCTTTTTTTTTTTTTGACAAAATTACGTTTTTAAAACATGCCGATGACACAATTGTAAAAGAAAATATAACTGAATCAAATTTAGCGCCAAGTTATTGTATTTGTTTTAACTTTTCTCTTTGGGTTAATGGTGAAAAAAAAGGAAATGTTTTTAACGTTTCTTGAATTGGTATATTTTTAAGTGCTTTGCAATAAGAAAGGCTGGTTTCAATTTTAACTGATTAAAGATTCATTATTTTCATGTGTCAATCAGATTCTTGTAGTCTTCACATACAACAGCGTATTACAACTAATATATTTTTATTTTTTTTTATTATTTTAGAATTGTTTATTTCCACGGAGTAAAGACGCGGAAAATTGTTGTGTGGACCCGGTTATGATATCTTCACTACAATAAGTTCATTGCGTGGAGTAGTGGCTAGCAAGCTAGGATAGCCAGCGATTACTGGTGAGTACGTTTCTCACTGGGTATTCCATTCTTCTGGCCTTGTGTAAAAACTAAGTTGTCATGGGTAAATAACTAAAATGGATTCTCACTTAGTGTAATGACCATCGTCAAGGAAATAGAATGAGAGACTCGAGTTCGAATACTGGGTCAGACTGTTTGCTTTTCACTTTGTGCCATTGCCCTTAAGGAAAGAATGAATCCAGCTGTTCTCCCCCAAGTTATGGGTAAATAGAAGAAAAGAGTGGGTTCTTTAGTCTTGGTAAAGTAATCAGTTTAGGAAAGGGAAAACTGAATTCAAACTAAATTTACTCCGCTTAAAAATCGACCTTGCGTCACATGCTGCTTGCAACAGAGATGTGAGCTAAATATAAACCATAATAGATGTGTAGTACTATCATTGTCACGGCAACAAATGTAATAATATGGCCGTCACAGTTATCGATACCAGCGCCAAATGTAATACCGTAGTACACAACAACATCAGTGGCACTAATTGTAATACTATAGTTGTCTCGGTACTTTTATTTTGGTTTTATCCTGGTAACGGCACCAAATGTGATACTATGGCTGGTAACTGTTCTTTATTGTGGCCTTGTCACTGTGAGTATCACATGCGCTTCGGGGTAGTTTGTTTATCAATCCCCTCTGTGTCCACGTTGTGTTTGAAAGATCCACAGATAGAGAATGACACAATTCATTCGGAACTTCTTCTAACGGTCGAGGTGGTTCGTTGGAGCTAGTTGCCTGGATATAGACTAATCAAAGACAAGATGAATTCTCCGTCAACAATTAACAATCATTTATTAGGATGTTTAGATATAACAGTAAAATATATTTATAGAAATTGTCACTTTATTATCCAGATATGCTGTTTAATGTTCAAACTGCATACAGTAACACGAGAAAAAGAGAGAATTTGAAAGGGTCTATGAACAGAGACACAAAGAGACACCCCCTTCGACCCGACCGACGTCTATCCTCAACTGTTTGTTTGTTTGGGTTTTATGGCATATCAACCTTTCTAGGTTATTTAATGCCAAATCCATTTTTATGTAAATAATCAGTTCTTTTTAAAAACAATTCAGTTTAGCATGAGTACCCAGTTAAATTGTCAAAAACATTTCTATTTCAAGCTATTCAGTTTAGTCAAACATTTCTAATTCAAACAATTCAGTTTTGTAAAAGTACAGTTTTTGTTTACACACATTTAAATTTCAAAACAGTTCTATTTCAAGCAATTCAGCTTAGCATAAGTATGTAGTTTAAATATCAAAACTGTTCTATTTCAAGTAATTCAGTTTAGCATATGTACGCATTTTAGTTCTATTTGACTCATAGATAGAACCCTATCAGGTGCTACCATTACGGGCCAGAGTGGACCGGGGAGTGATGGCAATGAAGGGGTACTCCGCATTCCCCAAAGCTCCAGCATAACTGGAACCTCACCATCAGATTTTTAGTGTGATATTCAGGACACTCATGGGGAGGGGTATTACCCCTCTGCAGAAGTGCTGTCGGTGTATTCTACCGACCCAACCGTCTTGGCAATGACCCCAACTGACGACTTCTCCATCGCAAAATTTGATTTATCTAAATTCAGGATATTATTAGTGTGAGTCATCTCACTAGGTTATTGCGTTATCTCACATTTGTTTCCAATTTTTTTTACCGTGTTTTTCTTTTTCTCAATCAAACTTGTGACAAGACATGAATCTCTTTTGTTTATATTTGGTCTGCCTGTGTAGAGATGAAAGGTGTTGTCCCCTCCTGGTCGCTGATGCACGCACTTGAACTTTCCAATTTGATTTACATTTCCACTCAGCTAACAGAAAACTGGCGACCCGACCAAACTAGGAAATTATCAAATAATTAGTACAATTAACCATTTCAGTTATTTGTTTATAGATGCGTACAAAATTGCATTCTTGTTTCCCTTGTCTTTTGTGACAGGAAATAATCCTGTTTCATTTTGTGACAGGAAATAATCCTGTTTCATTTTGTGACAGGAAATAATCCTGTTTCATTTTGTGACAGGAAATAATCCTGTTTCATTTTGTGACAGGAAATAATCCTGTTTCATTTTGTGACAGGAAATAATCCTGTTTCATTTTGTGACAGGAAATAATCCTGTTTCATTTTGTGACAGGAAATAATCCTGTTTCATTTTGTGACTGGAAATAATCCTGTTTCATTTTGTGACAGGAAATAATCCTGTTTCATTTTGTGACAGGAAATAATCCTGTTTCATTTTGTGACAGGAAATAATCCTGTTTCATTTTGTGACTGGAAATAATCCTGTTTCATTTTGTGACAGGAAATAATCCTGTTTCATTTTGTGACAGGAAATAATCCTGTTTCATTTTGTGACAGGAAATAATCCTGTTTCATTTTGTGACAGGAAATAATCCTGTTTCATTTTGTGACTGGAAATAATCCTGTTTCATTTTGTGACAGGAAATAATCCTGTTTCATTTTGTGACAGGAAATAATCCTGTTTCATTTTGTGACAGGAAATAATCCTGTTTCATTTTGTGACAGGAAATAATCCTGTTTCATTTTGTGACAGGAAATAATCCTGTTTCATTTTGTGACAGGAAATAATCCTGTTTCATTTTGTGACAGGAAATAATCCTGTTTCATTTTGTGACAGGAAATAATCCTGTTTCATTTTGTGACAGGAAATAATCCTGTTTCATTTTGTGACAGGAAATAATCCTGTTTCATTTTGTGACAGGAAATAATCCTGTTTCATTTTGTGACAGGAAATAATCCTGTTTCATTTTGTGACAGGAAATAATCCTGTTTCATTTTGTGACAGGAAATAATCCTGTTTCATTTTGTGACAGGAAATAATCCTGTTTCATTTTGTGACAGGAAATAATCCTGTTTCATTTTGTGACAGGAAATAATCCTGTTTCATTTTGTGACAGGAAATAATCCTGTTTCATTTTGTGACAGGAAATAATCCTGTTTCATTTTGTGACAGGAAATAATCCTGTTTCATTTTGTGACTGGAAATAATCCTGTTTCATTTTCAAGAGTCTTTCTACAAGGAAGTACCTTCTCTAATGCGCTAAAACGGGGAAGGGTCAAATTTATCTTCTGATGCTAGACGAGGATTGTCAGCAGAGATATTTTTTGCACCCCTCAACTACACACGAAAATTTCCGGCAATAAACATGACCTCATATCACATCCTACTCTTGCAGTGCGTGTGTGTGTGTGTGTGGGGGGATGATGAATATCCATGTTATGACATTCAATTTTGATTCTCTGAAGGACATAGTCTCACTATTATCAGATGACACTAACAAAAGTCCTTAAGAAGAGACGATAATTTTCTGGGAGATATTTTATTACAAAAGGGAGTTGCAGCTATTCGACAGAAAAGCGAAGTTATCTTTATAAGGAATTTGATCTATCTGACCCCAATTCCCTGCACAAAAGGAGATCTTTTTGAAAGTTCAAAGCCTCACCCTGATTTTAGATTCGTTGCACACACCTCATTTTTGTATGAGCCTCACCTGTACAGAAATTAAGAATGTGAATTAGTTTTTCTAGTTTTATAAGAAGTAATAGTTTGTTGTCACAATAAAAATCTTCTGCGCTGACTCTTCTTTCTGGGTGAGGCTTAGAACTTTTTCGTTGGTTCTTTGTGTTTTAAGGCATATCAACCCTTGTAGGTTATTTAATGCCAAATCCTGTTAACTCTCTCTCTCTCTCTCACACACACACGTATATATATATATATATGATTTGTAAACGAATAGATTGTGACAACATTATTCGTATTTGCACTTAGTTAAATGGTTTCAAGTATTCCAATCAAACAAAAATAATTTTACTTGATAATAATCATTTGATTCCACACAAATAAATAGTTTCAAGAATAGGAAATAATTAAATAGTTCTATTTGATCTATAGATAGGACTCTAACGGCGACTACTATTTCGAATCAGAGTCGACCTGGGAGTAATGGGTATGAAGGGGTACTCCTCAATTTCCAAAGCTGTAGAACTAGAGCCTTTCCTACGGCTGATTTAGTATATATCCGGGGCACTCGTTGGTGGGGATGTTTTACTCCTCTGCAAAGATTCAGTCGGTGTATTTTACGGCCATAACCGATTGCGCTATTTGAACGACCCACGTATATACTCCTACTTACACATATATATATACATATATACATATGTTAGAATACATCTGCATATAATCCCCCACAATTCCAAGCATACACACACACACATACACACATCCATTATACATACACGTATATGGACATTTGATTAAAGATATTAGTACACTCACTTGCGCATGCATACGGATGCACCCACACACAGGCACACACCTTTAAATTTACATATGCATATATAAGCACACTTACCTACATACGCACATAGTGTATCTTTTATATTTGTTTCTTTTCCGCTTCTCTCACCTTCCAAACTCTTTCTCTTTTCTCTCTCTCTCTTTCCTTCCTCTTAATTCCAGCTCTCCTCTCTCTGTTCTCTGTTATCTCTCACCTTTTCCTTCTCTCTCTTTTTTCTTTGATTTCCCTCTATTCTCCCTATTCGCTTTCTCTGTTCTCTCTGCTATTTTGTTTTTCTTTCTCTTCTCTGTTTATTGTCTCTTCTCTCAGTTATCTCTTTCTTTTATCTCGACTTTCTCTGTTCTCTCTCATCTCTCTTCACTCTGTTATCTTTCTCTGTCTGTCTATCTGTCTCCCAGTTACAGCAATAATCGTTATTCGAACCCAGGGAAAAAGGCGGCATTTTAAATGCTGATTTTCAAGGCATATATATATATATATATATATATGTTTATATATTTATTTACACACACACACACACACACACACACACACACACACACACACACACACACACACACACACACACACACACACATATATATATATATATATATATATATATATATATATATATATATATATATATATATATATATATATTTATTTATTTTTGATTTAGTCCCAATTCAGGCCAAGCAAAGCTCAGTATATATAAATGTGAACTTATCCAGCCATGGAGGGCTTTGTACGCCATTGTTATTGTTCTATCCTCATTGGGTACCCCAAAATTGAGGCCTTGTGCTAAACTTGGATAAGATTAGTAAATATACTTTGCCATAGACACCCACACAAACAAGAAATGTAAATGTACTTGCATGATATGATGGGAAATTATCCTACAATGGAGATGAAATTACTTCTAGTGTAGGATTACTGTGTTGGGAGGGGGGTAAATAGTTATCTGTGATATGGATTTCGATACAAGTGACCCCTCTCTACAAAAAAAAAAAAAAAAAAAAAATAATATAGAATAAAAATGAATCATGAAGGTTTTTGCTGCTGAAGAGACGTTGATGCTTGAATAAACTCGTTTGTAGTAATATATCGTTTCAAGTGAATCAGGCGATTAGGAAGAGAAAAATAAGATAGTTTTATCTTGTGGAGAATAGTAACCCCCTCCCACACACACACACATATATATATATATATATATATATATATATATATATATATATATATATATATATATATATATATATATATATATATATATATAAATAAAAGCACTCGTGGTGTAATCGTTATCGTCGTAAGAAAAGGACATGACGACTCGAGTTCTAATCCACAACGTGACTGTTTCTATTTCACATAGCGCTAATACTTTTGGGAAAGGTATGAATCCAACTATTCTCCCTACAGCTTTGAGTAAATAGTAGGTTAGTCGGGGCTCTTTAACCGTTGTATGCCAACTGGTATGCGAGAAGGAAAGCTCAGAATTCAAACCAGCTAAACTCTGTTTAAAAATTGACCTTGTGTCGCATTTTGATCATGCAGAGGGGTTGGGTATATATATATATATATATATATATATGTATATATATATATATATATATATATATATATATACCCAACCCGTATCTATCTATCTCTTTCTCTCTCTCTATATATATATATATATATAAACACGATTACTGCTCTTACCATGGACGAGCAAAGGAAGGACGTCCAGCTCGAACCTACATACAGCAGCTCTGTTGCCCTGAGGATCTGCCGAAAGCAATGGACGATAGGGAGGTGTGGCGAGAGAGGGTCAGGAATATCCGTGCTGATAGTGCGACATGATGATGATGATGACGATGATCGGTGGAAGTCTTCTAACTGTAATAAATTCTTGTAAAAGACAAATGACAAAAAGTATTCATTCTATTTTCAACCGGGGACGCAGTGTGACAGTCGAGTTTACGCTGAGTTCTTTAGCCCAGCAAACTCTATGAGTGAGAAGTACTCACTTCCTGGAAAAGATTAAACAAAAACAAGTATGTGCAAGTTTCATTTTTTATTTACCAAAAGGACTAAAAGAATTTGAATTATTTTCAAGACCAACACATCCACAAATACACACATAGGTCACCGTAACGACAATATAGATCGGATGAATGTTATAAAACAGAAATTTTTATAGTGATCTCGGATTTGTAAAGAAAAAATGAGATCGAGGTTACGAGACATATAATTGAATGAGATTTATACAAGAGACGACCTAAACACAACCTCGACTTAAACACGTGTATAGATGAAGATTTATGTGCTCCAAAGTGTCTCAAAAGCCATATTCATCATCACATTACCTATGTTAGTCTTTTAAGAAAATTATGTTAAAGAATAATGAGCATCTTTGCAAGAAATTTCCTTGTGAATGTCGACGTAAGAAAAGGAGAGAGAGAGCTAACATTTTTATACTAAGGTACCCATCCTTCTTAAAGGTGATTTATAAGAAAGTTCGGCATATCAGGTTCACTTCTTGCATTCCACGAATTGTTTTCAAAAATTCAACTCTAAGTCGCTTACGGAATTAATGGAAAATTAAATGCTTCTTTTTTATTTTCAGATTTGTCACGTTTGTCAGAATACTGACCGACATCAATTGTTTTCTAATGTAGATTTACACGGGTCTTTTTTTTTCTCTTTGGGCTGGTAGACAGATTATCTATCTATCTATCTATCTATCTATCTATCTATCTATCTATCTATCAATCTATCTATCTATCTACTCGTATTTTAAGTCATCTGCTGAGATATACTGGTCCCCAGGGAATTCTTTTTGAATATCTGTTGATGATAGTCACACATATGTAGGTGTTATAAACTGTTTTAACTCTCTCTCTCTCTCTCTCTCTCTCACACACACACACACACACACACATGCACACAAAAACGCACATACACGCACGCATGCTCACACACATTATTATATTTGCTTTCTGTTTGTCATCAACAATAATGCAACTAGGCAGATATGAATAGAATGATATATATATATATATATATATATATATATATATATATATATATATATATAGATAGTATCTGTCTAAATTTTTGTGATGAAGCTTGATAATTTTTATCATTTAGAGTATTTGAACTATTGTCTTCATCTTTATTATTATATTCTCAACATTTCAGCCGATGCATTTTTCGGCCTTCTTTAGGTGTTTCTTATCGAATTCCTACACGAAACTTCTGACCGAACCCTTTTATTTTATCCTCGAGGATGGAGTGTTTTCATTCAATTAACAATCTCAGAGTGCTAGTGTTAATCTATTATAAGTTTTTCTTGTTATTTTTACCTTTCGTCTGAATTGAACCTACAATCTTTAGAAATTTCACTGAGAAGTTCATTAACCAAACGTCTATATTTGTTATGCAATTCGACTAGAAACACATGAAGAAGGCCGAAAGACGCATCGGCCGAATCATCAATATAACAATAAAGATGATGACAATAGTCCAAATACTCTAAATGATATATATATATATATATATATATATATATATATAGATTGATAGATTGGATTAGACTGAGATAGATAGATCGATATATATATATATATATATATATATATATATAGATAGATAGATAGATATATATAGATTGAATAAGACTGAGATAGATAGACAGATAGATTGGATCAGACTGAGATAGATAGATTGATAGAGTTGGAAGAAAAAGATAAAACAACAGAACAGAATAGAAACTCAACGATATCAGAGTCGCCAGATTTATATGAAGAAAGAAAGAGACTGGTTGAACGAAGAAAAGAAAGAAAGAAAGAAAGAATGAATAAAAGGTGAAGAGGAAAGAGAAGAGGAACAACTTGAAGTCACTTTTCTCTTTGATCTTTTACTCAGACGACCTTAAACAAATGCTGTAAACAAATTACCAATGTATTAGATGTTTAGGCCAACATTGAAAACTTGTCAGTCGCGTAAACTGTCGTTCGAGCTTTTTTATCAGTTTGTCTCTGTTCGACACTCATGGACAAGACAAATCCAATTAGTACAGCACAATTTAAATAGTTTTCTATTAAGCAAGGGCAGTAGTGAAACCGCAACATTTGTCGAATTGTTGGATGAAGAAGCCTTCAACCTTGTCAGGGGTCTGTTACCGCTGCAAGAAAAAAAAAAAAAAATATCGAACAGAACTTTTCAAGGAACTGGTCAGATTTTTCCGAGGCAAACATAGATTTGCTGTGTACATCTTTTTATTTTCAGTCGTAAACAGTGAATTCTCTGGACTCTGGAGATCCAATTCTTGGAATGAATCTCTTTTTTGCTTTTCAGTATTCCGGCCGATCTCAACTACGTTATAGTTTGAATGGTCTCCACTCGTCCTCTTATTTCCGAGCCCTACAGTCCCAGTGCCAATTCTTTGGTGACAGTACCGAGTGCACTAATTACAATTAGTATCACCGTCACTTTCATGTTCCACAGTTTTTTCTGTTCTATAGAAAGGTCTAGGAATTTATCTCTCTTTTCATTTTCATTCAGTTTTAACCTGTGGTCAACTGGAACGGCAAAGTCCACGATTCGGCAGGTTTTTTTGTTGACTATAACTAGGTCTGGTTGTCTGGCTGAGATTAGATGATCTGTCTGTATCTCAAAATCCCAAAGAATTTTGTGCATCTCTTTTTCAAGGACGAATTCTGGGTTTACCTTACAAATTCTAAATGTATTCTCCTTTAACTGTGTGAAAACAAATCACTTATATTAGAGTAAACTGTAAGTGTTACATACTCTTTAAATCATTTAACTGTATGCAAACCAATGAGCTCTGAGTCGTTTAAACGTTATTTATAAACTATTCGTTTACAAATCATATATATATATATATATATATATATAAACAGGATTTTGCATTAAATAACGTACAAGGGCTGACTGCTGTAAAACCCAACCAACCAACCTTAAGAAAAAAGCGATTACAATGGTAGACCATAAGTGAAAACTGTTAGTTTTCATTTCATACTACAAAATACTATATTATTTTTTAAAATTGAATTTTTTTTTTATAATTCGAAAATGTTCACCAAGATATTTATATCTTATAAAATAAAACGGGATTTCCTTCAAGCAGTGGCTGTAACAGTACAAGTATGTGGATGTAATACATGAACCCTAACAAAATGCATCGTGAAAAAAGCTAAAAGGGAACAACACAAGAACGTAGCGTACTATATTGAATAAAACCAAGGAACAATATCCTACAAAACAGCAGCTATATGGCCGCCTACGTCTCAAAAACCATCCAAGTAAAACAAACGGGACATGCGGAGCACAGCTGGAGAGGAAAGGAAAAACTCATTAGCGATCTTCTTCAAAGGAATCTTACACATAAACGCACCAGTGTTGGCCGACTAGCAAAAACCTACAGCTATCAGCTCTGTACGGACACTGGATACAACCTAGAGAACTTACAAGGTTTGATGGAAGATAGGGATGGGTGGAGAGAGAGAGAGAGAGAGAGAGAGAGAGGGAGAGAGAGAAAATTACTCTAAGCTCTCTTTCTGTGATCTTTCTTTAAATTTTGATTAATGAAGATCTTATAGATTAGTTGGGGTTCTTTATTAAATGGCATATCAACCTTTGTGAGTTATTTAATTCCTTCCTTGTCAAAGAACACCAAAGTGTTCCATATTTCTATAATGATATATTTAGGAGAAGGTTACTCTCGTAAGATTATAATAATAATAATAATAATAATAATAATAATAATAATACAGTTTACTGTGTGGAAATCATCTTCACAGTCTCGACTTGCTGATCTAACAAAGAACACCAACCTTATACAGTGGACTACCTAGGTGTTTCATATTTCTATAATAATATATTTCTATAATACATATATCTATGATAATATATTTCTATTATACATATTTCTATGATAATATATCTCGGAGAAGATTACTCTAGCAATGCTTGCCCAGTCAGCTGGGGCTGTAGAATACACCGACTGCACCTCTGCAGAGGGGTAAGACCCCCTCTAACGAGTGTCCTAGATATGACACTAAACAATCTGATGGTGAGGATCCAGCAGTGCTGGAGCTTTGGGGAATGCGGAGTACCCCTTCATTGCCATCGCTCCCAGGTCCACTCTGGCCCGGAGTGGTAGCACCTGATAGGGCCCTATCTATGGGTTAAATAGAACTAACAGCATACTTATGCTAAAATGAATTGTTTGAGTAAACTGAATAGCTAGAAATAGAAACGTTTTTGACGATTAAACTGCACTTCCACTTAAACTGCGTGCTTATGCTTAACTGAATTATTTCAAATAGAACTGTTTTTCGACATTAAAACTGTATTTACACTTAACTGAATTATTACATATAACTGCTTGAATAGTTTGAAATGGAAATGTTTTTGACTATTAAACTGTGTACTTATGCTAAACTGAACTGTTTTCAATAGAACAGATTATTTACATAAAAATGGATTTGGCGTTAAATAACCTACAAAGGTTGATATGCCATAAAACCAAACAAACCAAACCAAATCTAGCAATGCCTAATATTCATAAGCTTTCTTTAATAGTGACCAATCACATGTCCTTCAAGTAACTCAGCCAAAATTGAATCAACTCGGCTAGGAAGTTTTCCTTATCCAGCTTACCCACCAACCCTTTCTCCGACCGACAACCAATTATATAACTTCTTCCGACATATTGTACATGGGGCGCAGTGGCTAACATGCTGGACTACAACACCCTAGTAAGCGATTTCGAATTCCCGTCGTACTATTACGTTCACTTTCGGGCTAATGCCCATTGGGAAAGGTATGAACCCCTTTATCCTCCAGCTATGGGTTAAATAATACTACTACTGTTCTTCGACAGTGATGGCTTTGGCATTGAATAATCCATGAAGTTTGAAATGCTATTAAACAAAGAAACTAAATCAAATCATATTAGTACATTTTTCCTCTAAGAATGTTTTTTCAGGTGTGACACAAACCTTTATGCAAACCTTTTGATCTTATCTGAAAAGAGTCTATCGTTTGAAGAATCCATTAAAAAAAAAAAAAACTTTATAAAAAAAGAACCCCGGTTAGTCGTACAAAATCATAGTTACTCGACTTTTTTAATAGCAGTTGTATGGGATGAAGAATTGACATTTGATTTTGAACTTATTCTTAATTTTTAGAACTAATAAGTCCTAACTATTTTATTCTATATATTGGACAATGACTTAAATGTTTTGCACTACCAAGTCTGACCTTTTATTGACTCATGGTTGGAGGTAGAACAGATAGGTTCATGCTTTTCCCAAGGACATTGGCCCAATAGTGAAACACAAACAACTTTATCTAAGATCCGAAGCGGAGGGGGCACTGTTTCCATTTCCTACGACAATAGCCATTACTCAAAGCGATTTTTTGGGTTTTCTTGCAGTCAATAAAGTTTTCAAAATTAGAAATTTTAGAAAAATGTTTTCGTGTGAATTTCGACGATTATTTTTCAAGGACTTTTGCGAAATCAATGTATATTTGTATTTAGAATGGGTTGTATAAAAAACTATTATTGAATTAGGAGAAAAAAGATGTGTTTATTTCCCCCAATCTCTCTCTCTCTCTACACATATATATATATATATATATATATATATATATATGTATGTGTGTGTATGTGTGTGTGTGTGTGTGCGTGTGTGTGTGAGTATGAATTAGTTATTAGAAAAACATTAGCTAGAGTCAGGAAAAATGGCACGTGATTTGGACAGGGATATGACGCCGATATATTGATTTGCGTTGTACCTGTAAAACAGGAGAAACTGGATGGAGAAAATAAATTGTTCTATATATAAAGAGTAAATCAATGAGTATCCATACTGTATTGATCTAATATTATATAATAATTTATATTTATTCTTCGAATATGAATCAAAAGTGCGCATAATTAATGACTAACCTTTGTATATATATATATATATATATATATATATAGATATATATATAGATATATGTGTGTGTGCGTGTGCGCGCACGCGTATGTTTCCCTACTACCTCTATCACGGGTAGGTTGGGACAATAGGTCAATTTTTAAGAGGAGTAAAGCCGGTTTAAATCAAGAGTTTTCCTTCTCCTTGATTAGTTGCTTTACCAAAGCTAAAGAGTCAATTCTGACTGATAATCCATAGCTCGTGGAGGAGGGAGATTGGATTGGTTTGGTTTGGTTTGGTTTTATGGAATATCAACCATTGTAGGTTATTTAATGTCAAATCTTTTTTTATACATATATTAAATATATAATTTCTGAACATATTTTCTAGATAACATTTTTAAACAAGGGTGAGCTCATTTTTTGCACACAGTTAAATGGTTTCACTTAATTTCAAACAATTCAGCTTAGCATAAGTTCATTTTTTGTTACACTCAGTTAAATGTAAAACAGTTCTATTTCAAACAATTCAATTTAGCCTAGGAACATTTTTTTTATTTACCCATTTAAACAATTCAGTTTAGGTTAAGTAAAGTTTTTTGTTTACACACACTATTTCAAGCAATTCAGTTTAGCATAAATACACAGTTTAAATGTCAAAGTCCTATTTGACCTATAGATAGGACCCTTTTGGGTGGGTGCTACCACAACGGGACAGTATTACTGGAACCTCACCATCAGATTGTTTAGTATGATATCCAGGACACTCGTTGGAGGAGTCTTACCCCACAGCAGAAATGCAGTCAGCATATTCTGCAGTCCCAGCCGACCGGGTCAGGAGGAGGGAGAGAGTTGGATTCATGACTTTTGCAAACGCAAACAGCCTCGTTCTAGTTTTGAACTCGAGTCGTCGATTCCATTTCCTTCGACGTACCTTCACTTGCATACATACACACACGTATATATATATGTATATATATATATATATATATATATATATATATATATATATATATATATATATATATATATATATATATACGTGTGTGTATGTATGCATATATATATATGTATGTATGCATATATATATATATATATATGAAATGAATAAAACTGATAAGATACAAGTTCAGGATGTGAACACGTGTAGCCTAGGCGAGTCAATAATTCTCCGTACTCTTATTGTTTTAATATTGAATCATATCTTATTGTATTTTGCTGTTGTCCACCTGTAAATAGTTATATTCATCAACTCTGTGCGGATATGGGATGGGTCATCTTGAAGACCTGCTACGAGCAATCGGTGATAGGGATTGTTGTCGAGAAAGATCCATGCTATCAGCATGACTTAATTATATATATATATATATATATATATATATATATATATATATATATATATATATATATATATATATATATATATATAGGTAATATTCTGTCAGGTTAAACCAGAGTTTGGAGTAATTCCCTCAGGACAAGAAAATCATTCAAGAGCTGAACATTTAAATTTTCCTGGTAGAGAGCTCAATGTAATTTATTACAGAGCAATATTTCTTTAAGAAAAAAACAAAGACCGGTTAATTTAGGATTATAAATTTATTTCCATCCTGTATTTTCAGTTTCTGGTGTGAACCAAAAAACACGAAGAAAAAATTTATACAGGACTTCTTCAGATCCAATGGATAATTGATTAAAACAGAATAGACACGCGGGGTGGAGGGGGACGAGATTAGGGAGTTACCTCCTCGTTTTATTGAATTTCCGTTTTATTCTAATTTTTCAAATTTCTTCTGTCAGTCATAATTAGAAGTATATATATATATATATATATATATATATATATATATATATATATATATATATATATATATATATACTTCTAGTGTCCATAATTCTAATATATATATACGAGGATCATTAAATAAGTTTCTAGACTTTTTTCTTACGGGCACTTTTATTGATAGTACACACATGAAACTTTAGTCCCCTTCGAAGTAATCTCCTCCAATTGTAACGAACTTGTACCATTCCAACAACTTCTGGAAGGTCCCATCGAAGTCCTCTTGTGTGAGCGTGTCAATGACCTTCGTCACAGCCTCTTTCATCTCCTCAATTGTCTCATAACGACAGCCTATGAGCTTAGGGAATAAGCAAAAGTCACAGGGAGCAAGGTTTTGAATATACGGAGGGTGAGGAACTGCCTTGATGCTCATCTTGGTCAAATAGTTTGTGATAAGGATGGAGTTGTGGACTGGTGCATTGTCCTGGTGGAAATGCCACAGAACCGATTTGAAGAGTGCTGGCCTCTTCCGACGGAATCTCTTGCTGAACTCCCTTAAAACCTCAACATAATAACCCTAACCCTAAACCTTTGGCCCATCAACTCTGGTGTATTGACTTCCTTACTCCTCCCACACCTCTTATCATCCCTCACAGACTCCCTGACTTCCTTGAATCTCTTATTCCACTCAGAAACTGATGCTCGATTCATGCAAGATGCTCCAAAAGCAGTCTGAAGCATTCCATACGTTTCTGTGGCGGCACTTTTTCTAAGTTTAAAACACAATTTTATAGCATATCGTTCTTCTAAAGTGTCCTCACGTCCAGATTGCATTTTTGAAATTCACCAGCTGTGACATTCAGGCTTTAGTAGGGTGTATTCCAATTGCTGCTGTAGCTGTTCATTTGAACCTGAAATCATAAAAATTGGTCAGTCATCTTATAACATGTATAGCAATAACATACTGAACTTTAAAGAGTCTACAACAATTTTAAATGCCTGTACAAAAAAAATCTGGAAACGTATTGAAGGCACCACGTGTATATATATATATATATATATATATATATATATATATATATATAATATATATATATATATGTGTGTGTGTGTGTGTGTGTGTGTGTGTATTAGAATTATGGACACTAGAAATCTGTTACTGAAGTTTTATGTGTTTTATACAATCTTCATAAGGCAGTGTTATAAAAGTGGCCAGTCACGCGGTCCGTATAGCGTGAAGAGTAGTCACGTGATAAGATGTTAGTTCGAGAGACATTTGCACGAAAAAAAAAAACTTGGTTAGATATTAGTGCATGTGACATTCAAACGAGAAAAAAACATTCTCTGGCCGTCTGAAATAGAAAATAAATTATGGGATTAATCAGTATCAGGTGGTAGATGACATAGGAGAAATCCGTTGACATGCCTACACTTAGATATTGATTCGCTTCTTTTGTTTAGCAATTCGGTTTCAGCCTGTTGTATGATGCATAATTTTTCTGCAGTCATAATTACCTTTTTTGTCAGCTTCTTTTTCCATTTTATTATGATAAGATTTGCCTCGTTACAGATGGTATAACAACATAATCAGCTTCATTAGAAGAAGATAAACCAACAGAATGATGTTATTCAATCATATATGGAAAACAAAGGACATAATTTAGAGGTTTTATATCTGCTCTTTTATAATAGCATCAAGTACTCTTTTTATTCAAAAAATACTTCGTTTTGACAGTTCTTTGTTCATTATGATATTATATCATATCATATCATATATATAGTCCGCTAAAACATGGATACATACTCCAGGAAACAAAAAATCTAAAATCTCTATGAATAAATTCAGTATATATATATATATATATATATATATATATATATATATATATATATATATACATGACTACAAAATTGAGAGAGAGAGAGAGAGAGAGAGAGATAGAGAGAGATCTGTATAAAAGATGTCTTATCATTTAAAATGAAGAACTCAAACGTAGACGAATGAAAATTCAGTGTTCAACAAAAATGGAGGTAAATTGATGAAGGTGTGGCCAGGCATTTTGCTATTTCGATAACTGAATATTCATAAGTTGGTGGGAACGTTGGTTTGATGATCGATATTTGTGCTGACTAATGTTTGCAAGTAAATCCGAAATGATCGAATCAATTTCTAATCAAGAAACTCCAACCATGAATCACTTGTTCAAAGAAATTACTGATTTTGGTTTGGGGATATATTTCTGCTTGTGTATTTGAGTGTGTACGTTACTATGTTGGAGTGGACATAAGTTTTTGTGTGTGTGTATGTGTGTGTGTGTTTGTATTTGTGAACGTATACGTGTGTATTTATATGTTTATTTATATGCATGTTAACTTGAGTTTGTGTGTGTGTGTTTGTGTGTGTGTGTTTGTGTGCTTGTGTGTATGTATTTTTGTGTGTATGTATTTTTGTGTGTATGTATTTTTGTGTGTATATATTTTTGTGTGTATATATTTTTGTGTGTGTGTATTTGTGCATTTGTAGCTGTGTATGAGTTTTAATTTGTGCGTGTTTGTGTGTGTATATTCGTGTTTTTGTATGTATTTGTATATGTGCATGTGTGTGTGTGTGTTTGTGCGAGTGCATTTGTATTTATGTATGTATGCGTATGTGCGTGTGTGTGTGTGCGTGTGTGTGTGTGTGTGTGCCTGCATATTCATGAAAACGTAATCTTAACATAAATATGAATACAGCTATTTTAAAAATTTGTAACTGTATCTAGAAAGAGATCCATAAACAATGAATGAAACAGGGATTTTCTTCAGCATAGTCCTTTTAGCATTTAATAATCTTATTCCTCTGAGTTTTCCATTGGTGGAAGCACCTTTGAAAGTCCTCTTTGAAGTTACACTATTATATTTTTTATATCGTCTACGTTCTCAAATTTTAGTTTTGAGATGATTTTTTAATTTAGGAAACAAGAAAGAATTACACAGAGCTGAATGGTTGGTGAGTGGAGAGAGTTTCGTAATTGCACAATCCTGTGTTTCACCAAAAACATTTCGTTCCAATATATCAAGACTATTTTCATAATTTAAAACCAAAATTGACACTGGCTTATCTATACTTCCTTTGTGCCATCAATAAGTTTCCAGACTTTTTTGTACAAGCATTTAAAATTGTCGTAGACTCTTTAAAGTTCAGTATGTTATTGCTATACATGTTATAAGATGACTGACCAATTTTTATGATTTCAGGTTCAAATGAACAGCTACAGCAGCAATTGGAATACACCCTACTAAAGTCTGATTGTCACAGCTGGTGAATTTCAAAAATGCAATCTGGACGTGAGGACACTTTAGAAGAACGATATGCAATAAAACTCTATTTTAAACTTGGAAAAAGTGCCACAGAAACGTATGGAATGCTTCAGACTGCTTTTGGAGCATCTTGCATGAAACGAGCATCAGTTTTTGAGTGGAATAAGAGATTCAAGGAAGTCAGGGAGTCTGTGAGGGATGATGAGAGGTGTGGGAGGAGTAAGGAAGTCAGAACACCAGAGTTGATTGGCCAAATAAAGAATTTCATGGATGAGGACCGTCGTGTGTCTATAGAGACAATAGGTACTCAGTTTGATGTCGGTGTGGTAACTGTACACACAATTATTTGCGAGGAACTGAAGATTGCGGAAGATTTGCGCGAAGTTTGTCCCAAGGGTGCCCAGAGAAGATCAGAAAGAAGGACGTTGTCATGACAGCAGGGAGATGATCCCTTTTTTTACAGCACTGACATGATGTACATGCACTGGGTTCCCACTGAACAGACAGTCAACAAGGAATACTATGTTGAGGTTTTTAGGGAGTTCAGGAAGAGATTCCGTCGGAAGATGCCTGGTCAGTGGTATTTCCACTGGGACAATACACCAATCCACAACTCCATCCTTGTCACAGACTATTTGACCAAGATGAGCATCAAGACAGTTCCTCACCCTCCCTATAGTCCAGACCTTGCTCCCTGTGACTTTTGCTTATTCCCTAAGGTCAGAGGCTGTTGTTATGAGACAATTGAGGAGATGAAAGAGGCTGTGACGAAGGTCATTGACACATTCACACAAGAGGACTTCGATGGGACCTTCCAGAAGTTGTTGGAACGGTTCAACAAGTGCATTGCAGCCGGAGGAGATTACTTCGAAAGGGACTAGAGTTTCATGTGTGTACTATCAATAAAAGTGCCCATACGAAAAAAGTCTGGAAAGATATTGTGTGCTCCTTGTATATAAGTTTCTCAGAGGCACAAACGTTTTCATTTAAATTTTTAAACAAAAAATTAAAAGTTTTTGTTTCGATATTTTTTAACACATATCGTATATTAGCTCATGAGGCGTAATGGTTAACGAGCTTGTTTAGTAGGCGATTACCCGTGACTTTAATTTTCGCTGGTTTTCTCATATTTAAGATCTTGTGCCAAACGTAAATAAAGCTTAGTTTTAAGGAGTACCTCGCGTGATTAGCGAAGAAAAGTAGCATTGATATTAAGAACAATTATCACTGTATATCCGATACTCCTGCCTCTGGGGCAAATTCTGTACGATTAGTATTGTTATGTATTGTTGGATGTTTGAAATAAATTTGACAATAAGTAAAGGGACAATATATTAGCATTTTAAGGGTTAAGCATTCATCTTTCAGGTCTGACGTAGAAAAATAGCCCTGTCGTCAGACCTTGCAATATGTTGACTGTATCTTTTGCAGAGGGGTATGACACTAAATTACATCTGATGATGAAGCTTCAATTCTGGAGATCTAGGGAGTGTGGAGTACCTCTTCCATTATTCGCAGGTCCGCTCAAACTTGGATTGATGCATCTGTTAGTGTTCTATCTATGGATCTATATTCACAGTGTTTCCTCCGGCTCGTTCTTCGGCCTTTTTCAGATGTTTCTTGTCGAACGCGAGAGTCGACATGGAACAACGAAAAAGAAGACAATAGTTCAAACTCTCTTAATGATAAAAAAGAAAATAATTTGTAAAAGACAATGGCTATTGACTTTCATTGGGTGACCTTATAACTTTGCCTTTCAGTTAAACTAAGTTAAACTTAATAAGCGACAATTTGTATATAAATTTCCCTTTCGACAGTGAAGAACGCAGACAAGTGTGTCTGACTAGCGAACATCAGTTTTTATTTGTTTAAGTATAAAAATTCCGTCGCTGCTTGTCTACAGAATCAATCAACAACAAAACAATCGGATTTTTTTTTTCAGAACAATTAATCTTATGGAAGAAAACATATCCCCATTTTATTATTTGAGAAATACCTGTTATAACAAATTAAAAAAGTGCTTATAACAGGATTTCGTTAAGAAAGGCAATTTTTGAGGGTGGAATTAATCGGCAATTTCTTTTCCTAAAATGTTTCAGTATAAGCAGAGTCAACTTGACATTGTTTCTCTTTTGTAAAATATTTTTTAAATTCTGTTTTTAAAATAAACCCGAGGTATTTCTTAAAAAAAACCCTGATGTTTTGAAAGTGTTGCAATCTATGAATTTATGATGGACACGTCCTAGTAAGTTGATATTGAGGATGTTAAATGAAGAAAACAATGTCAAATCCCTTCCCTAAGTGTATTTTGTTTCCACCAACTGTTTTACGCGGAAGAAAAATATTTTTTTTATTAATCTAAGCCAACAAGGTTGTTTTATTTTTCTGTCGGATGCTTGTATATAGAAGTATTTATTTACCTGATCCTTCCACCACGAGTAGGATGTGACAAAAGTCAATTTTTTAAAGCGGAATATAGAAGTTTTCCTTCTCTTAGGCTGGTTGCCTAAACAAAGCAAAAGAATCCATTCTGCTGTATTATTTGCCTATAGCTGAAGGGAGAAGAGATGGGTTCATGCCATTCCCAATGGTATAAGCCCGAAGGAAAATGCAAACAGCATCATCCAGGTTTTGAATTCGGGTCACTGATTCTATTTCCTGCAACGATAACCGTTACTCTAAGTGCGCATTGTGTAGTATCGAATATTAGAGAACGAAAGTTTAAGAATAAAAAAAATCCATTTCTAATGTTTCGACCGTGAAAAAATACAGTAAATATCCTAAAAACTCGTTCTAAACGCCGGTAAATACATAAGAAAAACGAAGGATAAAAAGTTATTTAAAAAATTCTATAATAAAAAAGTGTAACATCCAAAGATAAAGAACAAACATTGTCATTTATATTTATGGGTGATTAAAAAAAATCAATGCAATATTTCCCCACGAAATATATAAACTTTTCAATGGAAACGAATATTTCTGATTCGTCTGTAACATTGTTTCCTAAGTTGTCAAGATAGATTAACCGTTGCAAAGTCGATGAATTGATCAGGCATCTGGTTATCACATTAAAAGCACAAATGGATGGCAATTTCTGCCATTCAAGTGTAGTGGACCATTTTAACGCAGCAGTCGTCATTGCTCGTCAAGGAACCAAAGAATTTGGTATGAAAAGGTCACGCCAAATAGTGTGACGAGGTTTATGTGAATCGAGGCCCAAAAACATTTTGAAAACATCAAATCCCTCTTTGACAAGAAGAATCTAACATCTAGATCAGACACTGACAGACGAAAATTTAGCTCGTTTTTCTTCAGCAATGAAAGTAAATTTAATTTGCTTGATAAACAAGACGGCAGACAATGTAAAGCTGTGAAATCACTTCGTAAATATGGGAAAAATCAGTTAAATTCGGTGGTGCTAGTGTATAGTTGCGTATGGAAGAATATATATGTATCCAGATATATATATATATATATATATATACATACATGTGTGTGTGTGTGTATTTGAGTGTTTTATACCACAGATGTTTATCTTATTTCTCAACCCGATATCATCTTTGTCAATGCATTAATACAACAATTTTCCTCGAATATCGAAAATTTCAATTTACCTATAAAAATATTATTGACGATCTTTTAGGAAATAATGTTACATTTCAATATTCAAGTCTCTCAAATGTTTCATCAGAACTGAACTTTTTCACTTAGCATTGTCCACGAAAAAACCATTTACACGCAAATATATATTTTTGCTCTTTTTAATTCCACAACAAATTTCAATTTACCAAAACTGTAATGAATGTTTATAATTCAAAGCCTGGCTATGAAATTCGAATGTAATATTCTGGGTATGAAATCCAAATGTGATGTTCTGGGTATGAAATCTAAATGTAATATTCTGGGTATGACTCTAAACTGCATCCAAAGTTCTGGGGAGTTTGGGGTTTCGTCTTTCGTCGCCATTACTCTTACTCTCACCCTGAGCGGTAGTACCTGTTATGACCTCAACAATTGGTCTAACTGATCTGTTCGAAAATTAATTGAACAATGATTTGAAATCATATAACTGTGTACAAATTATTTTTACTAAGTATAGTTACTTTGTTGAATAGCAGAGAAAGAAAACAACGCTGATGTATAAAAATATAATCTGCTTCTTTTCATTTCCTTTTATTTGCCAAAATGTACGGATGAGAGTGTTGAGTAAGAGAGAGTCGAAGAAGCTGAGATGCACACACAGGGGCCGATGGTATGGATCTTCTGTAAACTGCTTTCCTATTCGTTTTACTTTTCGGGTCGAAATGTCCCTGGCTATATTATATTCCGGACGCCAACGCAAATTCTCAGGTAACATCTCCTTCAACCTGCTGCTTTCGCGTTGCACATGGAAACGCCTCTTTTTAATATGCCACCCATGCAATTTACACAGAGAACACCTGCGTTCTATTCAGTTTTGGTACCAGGTGCATTTCCTGTTATTTTTGTTACTAGTGTCCAATTTCTGCAGCTGCATCGGCATGTCAAAGGTCATTCAAGTCAATATCCAACAACTTAAGACTGTAATTGTTTACAAAGGAATTAAATACTTGAAACCATATAACTGCAGATGATTAGTATTAGTTGTTAATAAACAAGACCAGTTCCTTGAACCCACATAATTGCTTAAAAAAAAAAGACTCACTTTAGCATTTGATAACTCAACAAGGGTTGACATGCTGTGAGATCAACCAACCAACCAACCAACTAATCAACCAATCAGCTACAACAATATGAGATATTCACTGGTACTAAAAACTTATCGAGAGTATGGAGCATTTTTTTATTTAAGAAAAAGTAATTTTCTTTCTAAGAAAAAGGTATAAAACAGAGGCATTGACTTTGAAAGAAATTTAAAAGTTCAGTGAAGAACTTTCAAATTGTCAAAACAAAAAGTAAGCAGAGTTTGGGTTTTGTCGGTGCAAATTGATCCTTTTTAAATCATCACATCTCGAATTAATTCTTGTCCACCTGCAGGAGTTAAAAGGTCAAATCTTTGGATAGATTAATCACACCTTTAATTTTTATTTTGGTTAATGTGAAAAAGATACCCCCCAAAGGCGTGGACCAGGACCTTTAATTAACCAAACCTCTACATTGTAGTTTGAATGGATGACCAATTAAAATATGATACATTGAAAGGATACACTTCCCACAGACGCTGATAACGCATCTGATTGGCTGACCAGTAAAAAGTTATAGAAGAATACGAAATGATTTGTGATTGGTTAGCCAATCAAGAATATTTGTTCCAAGGGGAATCCTCTTAAAAATACATGTTTTTAGGGTTAGAAGAGAGAAGATATCCGATGTCCATACCAAAGACAAGAAAATAAGAAAAGAAATCTTTCCAAGAACTAAATTCTCTCCAGCAAAAGCCTCACTCTCCGATTAATTGAGTAATATAGAAAGACCGCATCAACCAGATACAACATTTGTCTGTCCCTCAAATACAACAAAAAGTGATGCAATTTGCACACACACACACACACATATATATATATAGATTACTGTTACAATATTGTGTTTCGATAGAAGGCTGTTAATTGTTAAGGGAAAGTTTTTCTCGTCTTTGAGTTGTCAACACACAGGCAACTTACTCCAACGAACCACCTCCGTCGTCAGAAGTTCGGGATAGATTGTATCCCCCCCATCTGTGAATCTTTCAAACACAACGTGGGCACTGAGAGAGTTGATAAACCAACTTGCCAGAAACGCATGTTGTAGTCACAGAACCAAGGCCACAATCAAATACCGTGAATAGCATAGGACCACACAGTCAACCACTTAATCAACCAACCAATCAATCAAATCCAAACTTAACTGAAATTAATGATTTACTTAATAAGTTCAATAATTTATCAATAAATTGAACACTTATTTTTTACACCAATATATCAGCCTTAATTGCAACTTAAAATATAAACAAAACGATAAAAATAACAAAATGTATTGAACAAATAAAATAAACATTTTGTAATTGGTATAAATCCCGATTTTTTATTTCAATTTCATTTCTTTATTTATTGACAAGTTCATTTTTTTTTGTCTCAAACGACAAACTCAACACAAACGACAAAAATCGAAAGAAAAACAACAACTACAACAACAAAGAATCTACCTGTTTAAATAATTTGGTCAACATTACTTCCAATAAACCTAAGTGTAAATCCAGTTTTGTCTTAAATCAGTAAAAATGAGTTGAAATATAAGGAAATTTCATTCCATTGTCATTTAGGAATCTTTGTCAAGTCAAGCATAAAGAACTTCTTCCTACCTAGTCATCTATTTAAGAAGTGGAGAGGCTAATCGTTGTTTAACTTTGGTGATTTGATGGAAACCGATGCTTTAAATCTGCCTTGATTGTGAAGATGGATGAGCAGTCACCACTCTCCAAGGACCAATATTAGCATTTATATATCTGTGATATACTAACTCTGAACACAACAGAAGGAAAGATAAAATGAAATAAACTGAATTAAAGATACAAAAACACTTGTTATATGCACAATATACATGGAAGTGACATAACAAAGAAGGAATAGAAAAACGTGTCCCATGATAGAACTATACACATATTGCCCAATGAATAAATAGTAGGTAGAATGGATACATAATGTTAAAAAAGGCTTATTTGACTAGAATGGATAATATAGACATGTGGCTTTACCGTTCTTTACTGTTCAAAGGGGCAAAAAGCGGTCGAGAAGGGATTTCTAATTGTCATGTGACACCCTACAGGTCCCTAATAGATATATAAATAATCTAAAGGAGATAATCGTTTATTGCAAATCTCCAGTATGAAGTGGGTCGTCGTTACAATGTCATATTAATATTTCTCCTGCCAAATCGAAAGACGATAGAAACAATATATAGTGCCCCGATTCACATTGACACACGTAATTTTCATCTGACAATTTCTTTGATCAACGTTATATCTAATGAGCCTAAACTTAAGCCTATTTTGTCTTTTTGTTACTTCACAAAAATTGCAGCTTTGATTCGATGGAATTTAAATCGAAAAATTTAATGAAAATGTTTATCAGGATTGATATCTATTTAATAATCCAATGTTTAGTTAAATGAACTTAACACGTCAAACGGATTAGCGTCTGCTAAGCTATTTGTTAAGATAAAGGATTTAAACGGAGGGAAAATTTGAGTTCTACTATTAGAGTGTCAAAACCAGGAACAATAAAAATGAATCACACAGAAGAAATTCGACGAACTCATCATCCCTCTCTACCCCTCTAACAAAAAAAAAAAAAAAAAAAAACCCAAACAAACAAACAACAAACAAACAAACAAACAATTCCTTTAAGAAGTAGGACAGTAACTGAATATTGACCAAATCCCGTTTGTATCGCATGACTGATCAAATAGATATTTCCCCAAAATAGACTCTCAAATATCAAAAACATATCCCATCACCTAACAGATCGACGAGATCCTTCAGAGTATTTACAAACGGTTCTTATCTTAACAGGCATGAATCTAATTTTCCCAGTATGTCCAATAAAGGTTTATTCTTTGCTGCTAACAACATGTAACCTAGTACAATTCGTCGCATGTTACTTGGAGGGCGCTGATGTACAGAGTCAAGTAAACTATAAGAATCAATTTAAGCATGGAACTACGATTAGCTTTGAGATCAGATTATTTGAGATACATATGTTCTGAATAAAAATTATTTTGTATTAAATAAAGCTATACATATTCTAAATAACGGTACACATGCTTTAACAAAATTTAATTTCAAATTGATTAATTGATTGATTGAATAGTTGATTGATTGATTTTAACGGCATGCCAACTCGTCTTGGGTTATTTATGAGGTTAGGGAATCGTGTTCATTGTAGGTTCATATATACATTTTTGTGTAGTTGTTTCGTAAGAGGATTTTTTTTTACTCATATCCCATCAAATGATTTTTAAAAGCGTTCTCTTACTGTCATACCCGGGACCCTATTTTAGATTGAATAAAGAAGAAATGTATTTATGTTTTAGATAAAGATCCTGCATCTTCTCGGTAGCAGTGTGCAACGCGAGATCTTTTAATGAAGTTTAGGGTTAGGGTTTAGTCCCCTTTCAAAGAGCGGTTGCATTCGCATACAATGTGGGCAAGTCCAAACATAACCCCAGTCACCACAACCAATGTTACAAAGGCGTCAGATAGTTTAAACTCTCCCTCTTTTGATGTCATAAACAGATGCTGCTCGGGAGTTAGATTCCACAGGCCAAAGCTAGCCTCGTTTTTCTTTGTCGTGTCTCTCTCGAAGATAGGGATACTTATGATGTAAAAGAACAGATACTACATTCTAATCCCAACCGAAAGATCGAGTATTGGAGACCTGATTCTGTATCTAAATAAATATCGCTTGTAGTATACATGTAGTCATTTTTACTAATCCATAGGAAAGGCCCCCAATAGCCCAATGGTTTAACCAATCCCATGAGCCCCCTCCTTGGTACAGTGGGACAGATGCTGCTGCAGGATTGGTAATCCTCGTGACTAGGCTAACCGCGTCTTTCTTTACTACGTCCTGTCCAAAAACAAGAACATGGAACCGAGTCTCACCCGAAGATGAAAACACGGCCGAGGAAGATATACTTTAATTTCATCTACAAAACTGAGGAGTAGTTTAGATAAAGTTCCATACGTTTTGAAGAAAGGTAATTTAGTCTTCAATTAAGCAATGTACTTTTGTTTTAAATAAAGAGACGCATCTCTCTCTCTCTCTCTCTCTCTATATATATATATATATATATACACTCTCCCATGATGTTGTTTACCTCAAAAATACAGACACAGCATTCTCTGCTGAGGGTAAAGTAAGATAGTTTCGTCTATTTTACCTTGGTAATATGTTAAAAACTTCCAAATTTCCGAGCACGGAAGATTTATATTGAATAAAACGTCGATTAGAGAGGAAAAATGGTCAGGCAAACACAGGCCATACATAGAACAACAAACAATAAACTATAATTCAGACCTTTTTTTAAATATAAATCAAAGACTCGCTGAGAATTTGCCCTTCTTCGAACTGCAGAAAGAAGACGCGAGTTAAAACCAAAACAATTCAATGTCAGATTTGGACTGAAGAATAATTGCTGCAAGACAACAAGAAACACCATTGATAAATATTCAAATGCGACAGGATGAATTACAAGAAGGAAGAAAAATCAGGTTCTTACAAGAAAGAAGACGATCATCTCAAAGAATGTAACATCAACGGGTAGAGAAAGCCAACAGAAAACTGCAAGTTAAAATGAGAGCTCTTATTGAAGCAGAAACTGACGGAAATCGTATTAAAAGAACACAATTAAACATAACAGTAATTCAAAGTCGAAGAAATGCAGCAGATAAAATAATAAAAATAATAAAATTAATTTTTCTAAAGAAAATTTATTGTCTCACTGCTGTGGACCTACGAATATTTTCGCCTATTTTGCAATTTCAGACATTTTTCGTCAGAACATCAAATGCAGCCAAGTCGACTGGGGTTGTAGAATACCTCAACTGCATCTCTGCAGAGGGGTAAGACTCCCCCAACGAGAGCCCAGTCAGCTGAAAAGGGAGGCTGTAGAATACACCAACCGCATCTCTGCAGAGGGGTAAGACTACTCCAACGAGTGTCCTGGATATGACACTAAACAATCAGATGGTGAGGTTCCAGTAATGCTGGAGCTTTGGGGAATGTGAAATACCCCTTTATTGTCATCACTCCCATGTCCACTCTGTCCCGGCGTGGTAGCACTTGATCGGGTCCTATCTATGGGCCAAACAGAACTGTTTGACATTAAACTGAGTGCAAACAAATTATGCTAAACTAAATTATTTGAAATAGAACTGTTTTTACATTTAACTGTGTGTAAATAAATGATTGATGTTTAATTGAATAATTAGTGATGCATAGCAATGCTCGGAGCTATTCAACTTTGTTGAATTATGTTTACAAACCATATATATCTACTGTATATGAATAAACCGGATTTGGCATTAAATAACCTAAAATGGTTGATGTGCCTTAAAACCAAACCAAACCAAACCAAACAATACATCAAATTCAATAAGTACTTTTGCAAAAGTAAGATAGAACTGAATAACCAAAGCGATCCTCCATCACATATTCGTGATTTGATACCCAATCCCTCCACCTTGGGTAGGATGTTTTAGTTTTCAAGCGAAGTAAAAATGGTTTGAATTTATCCTAGACTGGTTGCCGTTACCAAAGCCAAGCACGGATTTTCTTGTCTCCCTCTCACCATCCGTTTTTATCAGCTCTGAGTAAGTTCTATAGACGGCACCCTGTGTTCACACAAAGCTCAACACTGGTGAGTTCATTTGTAGGAGTCTGTTGATTATAAGTTTCTTCTTACTTGTACAACAGTGCCCAGCGTATCTTGCTTGCCTTACTTGAATGGTTTGTGAAATGGGAGTTAAGTGACCCTACAACAGCTATTTTGTAGGGCACAGCTCCCAGATTTTGTTCAAAACAGTATACAGTAGCCTTGCGTATATTTCATCTGACTTTTACCCCAAGCGTTTCGTTAAAGTTCAAGTAGTGCAACCATACAATAGTATTGACATGGCTACAACTTGGTAGAATTTTCGTTTTATTTCATCAGAGAGATAAGATTTCCATATGGTAGATAACATATCAATAGAATTCCATTCTTTACCTGTGCATATATTGGCATCCCTTTCAGTTGATGAGATATTGCTACCGATAAATTTGAACTATTCAACTAATTTCAAAGCCTTGCGATTTAACGAGGAGATAACAATATTTTGTTTAAAACACATGAACTATTTTATAAGTTTATATAAAGACCAATGCCCCTTTGCAGCTTATTGCGGGCTATGAAGCAAATTTCGGCTTGATCAGCTGTGTATTTGCAGGAAGCGCTAAAGCATTAACATAATCTGTGTCAGTAATAGTTTTTCTATCGTATACTATGAACGTCAATAAAACTAACTAAAAAAATTGTTTAACTCGAAAAGGCAAGGAGCAGACGATATTCTACAAATACCAGAGTCATATGGTATATAAATAATCCCAGTATTCTTGACATGCACTATGCAAGTAATATAAACAAAATTGCATAACTTTTGAATAAAGTTTGTCATGTTTTGAATAAAGATATTTTTGTTTTTAATAAAGAAACGTATCTTTTGAATTAAAATCCATCCATTTTGGATAAAGGTATTTTCGATTTGAATATAGGAATTTTAAAGTTTCAATAACCCTTTAAAAGTTTAATTTCAGAGAAAGTATCTAGGTATTTTACGAGTCATTATATCGTAGATGCTATTCTTACTGACCCCCAGATTTCTTATTCAATAAATTTATTTATCTTAGTTTTTTTTCTGCTGGCATTTCCATTATTAATTTTTTTCAGGTCACAAGGAAGCCAGTATCCAGACTTTTATAAAAGGGTGCGACAAAGAATAAGTTTAATCTATTCACGTACAGATTCTGATGAACACCCACAAAAAATACAAGGTGTGTCAAAAGTACTTCAAAGTATTTTTGATTTCTTTTATCTCTTTAAAACGTTTTCATTTTATAATCTTGTACTGGATCTATCTATCTATCTCCAAAATTGTTCCTATCTATCTATCTATCTATCTGCAAAATTGTTCTTATCTATCTATCTATCACTGTTAAAAAAAGATAGTTTTTTTGAATGTATGCATTTACCCAACCCCTCTTTCTTGAACGGAATGCAACACAAAGTCAATTTTTAAGCGGAGTACGGCTGGTTTAAATTCAGTTTTTCCTTCTCCTAGTGTCGTAATGGACTCGATACCAGGATCATCTGGTGATCTTTCACTAGATTCTGAGTAACAGCAATTCTCATCATGTCTCCAAGATTATTATGATTCTTCTGATTTCAATAATGCTGTAGTCTGTATAATTTCCAATTCCTCCAATCTTTTTTCCAAATCTTTGGGCGACCGTTCCTAGCCCTTGAACTACAATTGGTACATCGTCAACTTCATGTTTTACAGCTTTTTCGGCTTTCCAGCAAGATCCTGGTATTTGATTCTGTTTTGCTTTCTTTTATTTTCACTCTGCGACACAAAATCCACCAGACGGCAAGGTCTTTTGTCTTCTTAATCAACATAACTCTGTGTGCTTCTGATGGTGGAATGGTTATCAACCAAGACTAGCAAACCTACACAACTGAGTTCGAGTCTCATTGGCTGGTCCATTCATATGGCCTTATGTCACATCTTAGCCAAAAGCTTAGTGAATTAATTAATTTTAGGTTTGGTCTTTTGACCAGGATTGGGGGATCAGTTTATATCTCAAAATCCTAAAGAATTTATGCTTTTAATTTTTTAGGACAGATTTTGGATTGTGCTAAAACCATTTGGTAGTATGGTCAAATTTCATCTGTCTCCTCATAACCAACATCTTATTCTGTTGCGTATTATCAATTTTTGTTTTAAAATAATTTGTCCTTATTGCATTATTTTGGGTTACTATTAAAAGAGATTTTCTTGAGGTTTCCTTCTTCTAAGCCATGTTCGGGTCATTTCATGGGCAGTTCTCTTAGTTTGCTCTCGAAATTTCCATACAGTTGTTTTTCTTCCAATTTTTGTTTTCTAGATTTTGTTGTGTTTTTGTTTGCCCTTATGTTGCCATTATATTACGAGATTATTATTATTTTTATTATAACTCTTTCGAGATTTTTTACACCAGCGTTAACTGGTGGTATTTCACTGGAGTTTGAGTGACAGCAAATTTCCTCAGGTTTCCAGGACTCTTCTCGGTATTCTGGCCGATCTTTAGTAATGCTATTGTTTGGATGGTTTCGATTCATCCTCTGATTTCCAACCCTCTTTCAAGTCTTTGGGGGACTGTTCCAAGTACATCAATTACAATTGGTATCACAGTCACCCTCACAAACCATAGATTTCTAAGTTCCAAGAAGGTCTAAGTTTTTGTTTCTCTTTCTTTGATTTTCACTCGATGGTCGGCTGGAACAGTAAAACCCACTAGATAGCAAGTGCAAGTTCTCTTTTTTTTCAAATTATCACACGGTCTGGTCTTCTGTTGGTATATCAAATCACAGAATTTTATGTGTCTCATTTTCTAGGACCGATTCTGGTTTGTGCATATACTATTCAGTAATATGGTCAAATTTCAATTTCTTATATAAATCCCAGTGGATCACCTTTCCTCTCCAGTCATGTCTATCCAGTCATGTCTAGTCTTATTTTCCCTAGTTTGCTACATTCACTTATGTGATTAATCATTTCGATTTTGTCCCTACATAACCTACACAAGCTATTCTGTTTCATATTGTCGATTTTCGCTTCCCAATTTTCGCTTCTTGTGGCATTGATTTGTGCTGCTATGAGAAGAGATTCAGTTTCTCTCTTAACGTTTCCTTTTTGTAACCTTGTTCAGATTCCGCAAGTTTGTCGCTTGAAATAAGCGTACATTTGTTTTTCTTAACATTCATGTTTCCTAGTTGTTGTTGTTGTTATTCTGTTTGTTTTTATGTTGTCAGTGCTGTTAATGGCCGTTGTAATTAGTCTTTCTTTACACTTTTACTGTAGTTCTAGACTTGTCATATTGATGCATCCACCCAATCTTCTATGCTAGTGAACCCTCTTAATCTCTTTCTTTTGTTGGCACATATAGTCTGTCTATATCACTTCTCGGATGTAAGACCTTATGCTTCGTCATCAACTTTCTTGTCCTCTAGTCCATTTGTGTGAGTTCCTCTCTTGTCTAGTTTAAGAATGATCCCGAGTATTCTACAAGAGGGACAGCTCTGGTTTTGATCCATTTATTTTGATTCCTGCGGCAGAGTTTGGTTTCGAGGAATTTTCTCGTTCGCCTGAGATACTCTTTTTTTCTTTTTTTCTTTCATCCCCGTTTGTTTGATAATTTACGCTTGAGTATTCCCAAGTACCTGTAGTTTTTTTTCTCCAAGCGTTCTAATTCTTTCTTGATTTGTCTGCTCTATTCCTTCAGTTATTTACCTTTTCTCACTTCTCATTATGAGCATGGCAGATTTTTCTATACCAAATTCCGTTCTTGTATTCTGGCTGTATATTCTTATTGTTTGTATCATAGTCTTCAATTCTTTTTCATTTTTTCTAATAGCTTGATGTTGTACATGTACATAAGATGGTTGATCTTTTTTTGGGATTTAGTAAATTTGTAGCCCCCAATGCACTTCCTAAGTGGCACAATTGCTATTGTAAATCTTGATAAAGAAAGTGCATCTCCCTGAAAGATGCTTCTTATGATTTTCACCTCTTCTAAAGTTTTTTTTCCTTCTGCTGTTAATTCCACTTTCCAGTTTTTCATGGAGTCCGTGAAGAACTTTATGACTTTGTCGGATGTGTTTTACATTTTCAAACAATCTATCATTTAAGTACTCATATCATTGGCCATTTGGTAGCCAATCCATGCCATGGTTACATTTTTCCGTCTCGCTTTCGTTTCCTAGGGGATGTGCTGAGGATTTACAGTAAATCACCGGTTCCTCTTGTTTCCCAGTGGCATTCTTTCTTTTCTTCCGGAAACAGTTCGCGGCAATAAATATATATTCGTGTTTAATCTGCGCGGTTAGAATTTTACACATCATAGGCAAACACGGTATCAGTCTTTAGTTGCAGGGGATAGTCCCTTTTTTAGGGGGTCCTTCTGGATCAGGGTTGTTTTCCACTTCGTCATTCATTCGAGTGTGCTTGCCTCTTGTAGGAATTTACTCAGTTGCAGGGCCAGTCTGTTGTAGATGGACGTGAATTTTTGAACCAGAATCCTTGTATGCCATCAGGGCCTGGTGCTTTCCCATTTGGTATTTTCTTGAGTGTTGCTCTTACCAAGTTAAGGGATATATTCCCTTCGGGGCCTTCTTCAAGTTTTTCTAATTCATTTTTCATGTTATTTATCCATTCTGAATTTTTGTTATCATTGCTGCGTTTCCATATTTTTCTCCAAAATTGTTTATTTCTTTTGTATCCGGTTGTTGATTTGTCCTTGTGAAATCGCCAATTAACTCGTTCATTTCTGTGATGTTTTCTGTTGGGATGTGTTTCAAGAATTCATTTATTTTTTTGGGGTCTACCATGACTTTTCTAGTCTTGATTCCTTAGGGAGTTGCCTGATTTATCGAAGAGTAGTTTTTCTTCAATATAAATCTATTTTTTTTAGTAGAATTTTCTTTCGTTATTTAGAAAGGTCTTGTTTTGTATGTATTGCTTGACCCCGTACCTGTAGCATTTGAGTTTTCCTTCTTCTACCAATATCTTTTGATTTATTTCTTCCAGTTATATTGTCAGAGTTATCTGCTCATATCTTTTTATTACGTTTGGTCCATGCATATTTTACGTTTAGCAGTTTTACTTATTGTCACCATTTATTTATTTTTCTATATTTATTTCCCACTCAGGTTTTGTATTTTTTGTCGGATTCCATCGGAAGATGCCTATTTTATGACAGAGTAGTTTTGCTCCAATACAAATAAATTTGTTTAGTTGGGTGATGTTGTCTGTTGGGGTAAGTTTCAATAATTCATTTATTTTTTAATGTCTACCATGACTTTTGCAGTTTTGATTCCTTAGGGAGATGCCTATTATATCACAAAGTAGTTTTACTCCAAAATAAATTAACTCGTTCATTTCGGTGATGTTTTCTGTTGGGATGTGTTTCAAGAATTCATTTATTTTTTTTGGGTCTACCATGACTTTTCTAGTCTTGATTCCTTAGGGAGTTGCCTGATTTATCGAAGAGTAGTTTTTCTCCAATATAAATCAATTTGTTCCGTTCAGTGCTGTTGTCTGTTGGGATATGTTTCAATAATTCATTCATTTTTCAGTGTCTTCCATGACTTTTGCAGTCTTGATTCCTTAGGGAGAAGCCTATTTTATCAGAGAGTAATTTTGCTCCATTATAAATTGATTTTTAAATTTTGGTGATGTTTTCTGTTGGGATATATTTCAATATTCATGTACGTTTTCGGGGTTTACCATGATCTTTGCAGTCTTGATTCCCCAGGGAGATACCTATTTTTTCACTGAATAGTGTTGCTCCAAAACAAATTAATTCGTTCAGTTCGGTGATGTTGTCTATTGGGATATGTTTCAATAATTTATTTAATTTTCGGGATCTACCATGACTTTTGCAGTCATCATTCCCTAAGATGCCTATATTATCCAAGAGTAGTTTTGCTCCAATATAAATTAACTTGTTTTGTTCGATGATGTTGTCAGTTGGGATATGTTTCAATAATTCATTCACTATTTTAGGGTCTACCATGACTTTTGCAGTCTTGATTCCTTAGGGAGATGCCTATTTCACCAGAGAATAGTTTTGCTCCAATATAAATAATTTTTTTCATTTTGGAAATGTCTGTTGGGATATGTTTCAATAATTCCTTTACTTTTTGAGGTCTACCATGATTTTTCCAGTCTTGATTCCCTAGGGATGATAATGTTCTTTTCGGTTTCCTTGTGTTTTTCTTAATTCTACATTTTTTTGTATATTTCTCTTATTTTGGTGCTGGGTTCTATGATGGTTTGGTTTTCAGTATTTTGTGTTAGTTCTTTTGGAGACTTTGAGTTTATTATTCAGCATGTACTTGTCCATATAGTTTTAGAATCTCAATGGTAAAAACAGTCTTTCTTTAAAATAATAATCGCTTGGTCGGCAAGTATTTGACCTGTATTAAATTTAGTGGATTCCGTCCAGATCTCCATCATCATTTTCTATGCCATCATTGTGCAGTATTGCTTTTAAGGTAATATTGTATTATAGATTTATTGTCTTCTGTAGTCCATTTTTTCTTTGTTGTCTCACAGATAAATTCTAGCTTGGTTCTTTGTTTATTTACTTGAAATAAGAACAGCCAACATTCACCGGATTCAGCGGGTTACATGGTGGGTAAACAAGGGAGCACTTGCCGACTATGACACTCAGAACTATCATCTGAGTCCCACGTTGATTTTGATTGAGATTTGTCATTTTTCATAGATTGTATATTGCGGCTATACTACACCCTGGAGTTAATTATCATTTGTGTCCCTGTCACAGATGTGTTCTCGTACATTTCCAAGAAAAAGGACACTTCAGCGGACCCCCAAATACTTAAGCCTATAAAATCACTGTTTTAACTTAGAAAACGTCCAACAAATAATTTTTAAAAATTAACTGTGGGGTATTATTTATTTCTATAATTCATTTTTTGATTTAAAAAAAAATAAATGAATTAATGAAAAATAAAAGTAAGTTAACAAATAAATAATCAAAAAATAAATTTTTTTAGATATATATGCTCTATCACCTATATTGAGTACTCTTCATACTTTAAATTCACCATTTTATTTATTTATTTTTTCATATTTTCAATCATCAGATTTTCAAATGATCATTCAAGTAGGTAAAGATTTTTCCCTATTCAAAGTAAGGTGGTAATACAATCAAGCATAGTATTCATTCCAGTTTTGTGGTAAAGTATGTGGCTCTGCCGCAGGTTTGAGAAGCTATATAATGAGAGTACACGGGGTTAATGTCAACGCCAATGACAGTTCTGTCACACGTGTGACAGGGCTTGCAAGGGTTAAGTTATCGTTATGAGTTACATGCAGTCCCACGTGGTGTAATGGTTACTGTCGTTGGAATTGGACACAGCGACCCGACTTCAAATCCTGGGCTGAGGCTGGTTGTATTTCACATAGTGCTTCCTGTTGGTAAAGCTATGAATACAATTATTATTTCCATCCAGCTATAAGTAAAAAGTAAGGCAGAATGGGCTCTTTAACCTTGAAATAGCAACTGATCAAGGAGAAGGAAAACTCTGAATTCAAATCTGTTAAACTCCTCTTAAGAATTGACCTTGTGTCACATCCTGCTCGTACGTAGGCGTTGGGTAAATACATGCATGCATTCCCACGAGTGCTTTTTGCAGATTGAGAAGATGGCCTTCTTTTGTAAAGAAATAACGGACACACACACACACACACATACACACACACACACACACACACACACACACACACACACATATATATATATATATATATATATATATATATATATATATATATTGTCTTTAGAAAGACAATAAGTGAGATTAAAACTTTAACTAAGACATTTTCGAAATATGAAGTGTGGTAAATACGATCTCCGAAATTCTTTGTAATTCGTATAGTCAACTGCCTGTCGTTATTTTTTCTTTCTGTCTTAATAGGGGAGGTGTTGATCTATTTCGATGTCAGGTGACAGATTTGCTTGAGGAGTGCGAATAACTATTAAGTTGAGTCACAACTCTTATCAAACGTAGACGGGTATTTACAGCTATGAAGTGACTTGCAGACCACCCAGGGCTTCTTCGTCCAGTACATACAAGAACTGCAAATCTTAACTGTATACAGAAAAAAAAGATTAAAAAAAAGACAGTGTAACAGTATCTAAGATTATCGAAGTTTATATTAGCACTAAATTATTGATTGTAACCTGATTAAGAATAACATTATTAGACTATAATAAGAATATATTCTTTGTTATGTATAATATTATTGGGATATTTCAGTAATATTAATATCATTACAATGATATAAAATTATATGCATATCACTACAGATTGCATAGTATCTGTCAAAAATATTGTATAAGTCGGCATTTATGCTAAAGATCAGAGTGTAATATGTGTGCGATTTTACAAAATTGTTACATAAATGTGTATATATTTACTAGACAGCTACTGCACCAGTACGATTCTTATGCCTCTAATTAGAGTGTAGCATCTGTGTCAAAAATTGTTATAAATGTATATATATATATATATATATACTCGACAGCAAATCAGTTAGGTTTCCATTGTAACAACCATCCCTAAGTGTTTCATAAAATTATTCAGTTGTACATTGAACTGGATATCGCTTTATTTATAAAGTATTGAAAGTAAAAATATGTCACTGTCCAAAAATTAGAACACTCTTTAAACATATTTATGAAATTTTATTTTTGGATGACATATCAAAGATATCATCATCATCATCATGTCGTGCCGCCAGCACGGATATCCCTGACCCTCTCTTGCCACTTCTCCCTATCATTCATCGCCTCCGGCAGGTCTTCAGGTTTACATCCTGTGTCCTCACATAGTTGCTGTATGTAAGTTCGAGCTGGTCGTCCTGCTTTTGCACGGCCATATGTGGGGGTCCATAGGAGTACATCACTTATGAGCTCGTCCTTGCTTCTCCAGCAGTGTCCCGCATGTCTGGTTCGTCTAACTTGTATAGTTTTCGTGATGGGGGGCAAGTGTCTGTATAGTTGGTGTCTCATGGGGTGTTGTCCCCAGGACTTGTTCAATACTGCTCTCAACATTCTTGTGTAATTTCCGTCTAGTTTCTTCTCCAGCCGTTTAGTTAGCGTCCATGTAGTGCATCCATATAGCAGTAAAAGATATAAAGTTTGGTGACAAATACCTAATAATATCTTTTTTAATTGTATAATGTTCAACAAGAAATTATAAAATCTTGGTATATTTAGTTTAGAAGAAAATCAACTTTTTATTTAAAAAAAAAAGTATTGGTGTACATATTTATGGGCGATACTCTTGGAACGAAATGAGTTTGTTAGAAATATAGAGACACTAATAAAAGCATATTTAAGTTTTTATTAAGTTAAAACATACTGTTTGGTTTGGTTTTATGGCATATCAACCATTATAGCTTATTTATTGCCAAATCCTTTTTATGCATATATACATGTGATTTGTAAACATATCTTGTAGATAACATCTTTTAACGAGACTCCGGGACAGAGTCGACCTGGGAGCAATGGCAATGAAGGGGTACTCCGCATTTCCCAAAGTTCCAGCATTAGAGGAGCCTTACCATCAGTTTTTTAGTGTCATATTCAGGATATTCGTTGGGGGTCTTATCCCTCTGCAGAAATGCAGTCGGTGTATTCTGTAGCCCCCCAAAACATACTGTGGTTTTAGCATTTTTTCTCACAATCAATATATCTATTATCGCATCCACGTCAGTAATATATCATCATCATATCGCGCTGGTAGCACGGATATCCCTGACCCTCTCTCGCCACTCCTCCCTATCGTTCATCGCCCTAGGTAGGTCTTCAGGACAACATCCCGTATCCTCACATAGCTGCTGAATGTACGTTCGTGCTGGTCGTCCTGCTTTTGCGCGGCCATGTGTGGGGATCCATTAGAGTACATCTCTTATGAGTTCATCTCTGCTTCTCCAGCAGTGTCCTGCATGTCTGGTTCGTCTAACTTGAATAGTTTTCGTGATAGGGGGCAGGTGGCCGTACAGTTGGTGTCTTGTGGTGTGTTGCTGCCGGGACTTGTTCAGGATTGCACGCAGCATTCTTGTGTAATTGCCATCTAGCTTCTTCTCCAGCCGTTTTGTTAGCGTCCATGTAGTGCATCCATATAGCAGTATCGATGTGACCGCTGCCTGGAAGAAACTGCGTTTCATTTTATCGGTTAGGTCTGATTTCCATATAATCGATAGCCTATTGATAGCTGTCCATGCTTTCGTTAACCTCGTTTCGATGTCCTTTTCGGTTGATTCGACGCTGCTTCCTAGGTACGTGAATTTGTCTACTAGTTTAAGAGGGGTTCCTTCTAGAGTGGAGATGTCCCCCGTTTGGTTATAGCACATATATTCCGTTTTGTGTGCATTAACATAAAGGCCTATGCTTGCTGCTGCTCGTTCCAAACTATGCAGAAGTGTTTCGGCTTGGTCAGGTGTATTTGCCAGTATCGCTATGTCATCGGCGTAGTCGGCGTCGGTAATTGTTGTTGCGGGGTACCTTCTGCTTCTTTTCTTCGTCAGTTCGAAGCCATTCTCTTTGATTTTGTCAATCGATGTTTTAAGTACGTAGTCTAGACAAATGATAAAGAGGTACGGGGCTAGCGTGTCCCCTTGTAGTACTCCTGCTACAATGTCAAAGTATTCTGTGTCTCCATCCGGTGATCGTACTTTTACTTTGGTGTTTCTATAGAGAATCGTTATTGCCGCTACGGTTTTTTTAGGTATGCCGTACGCTAGTAGGATTTGTTCCATCTTTCCTCTGTGAATGGAATCGAAATCCTTGGTAAAGTCGACAAATATTAATGTCGCTTGTAGGTTCTTTGCCCGTACACCTTCAAGGATTACACTTACTAAGCTTAGTCATAATCAATTATGAGGTTTACTAAAAGCATAAGGATTAGAAGATTGTGTCACGCCAATCATCCAAGAAGAGAAGGCCTGAAATTCTTTTTTTTTTATTATCCAAATTTTTTTTTTTAACCAAGAGAACTAATAGATACTAATTAAAACCTCTACCGAAGTATCAATGTCAACATGTACCGCTGTTATAATTGGAATTTAACGGGTTTCCTCGTCATCTGGCTGTCGATCTGTCTATTCGTCTGTGCCTGTCTCATTCGTTTTAACACCCACGTTATCCACAAAATAAAACAGTCGAGAGAAAGTGAATATATTGTTCTCCCTCTCTTTGCAAAAATACCGGTTTCAACTGAGACCGGATGCCAAAATTTAGTCAGTTGAGAAACACAAGAAAGATCGAATGTGATTAATAATGCATTGAAACGCTATTGAATTGGAAATGAGTTAATGACAACCCTTTTTTCCCAACTGCAAATAAAAATTGAAAGTAAAAATGGGAATAGAATAAACGACGAGCGTTTGGAAAAAATCATTAAATAATAAAATCCAGCTGACTCCGTTTATTGTCTATCATACAGCCGGTTTTTTCTCCGTGCAGTTGATTGGATCACTGGTATTACATAATGCGCATATTCAATACCAGTTTATTCGTTGCAGTTTCCATTTATTTTCCAAGGATTATTTGTTTATTTTGTTGTTTTCTTTTTTGTAATGGATTTACTGATATTTCAAAATTTTTGCAAAAAACGAAGATAATATTAATGACGGTTTTCGTTCATCGCAGTTTAAAAACGTCGAGTTTATTATAGAGAAAAAAAAGTAACCTATAAATTTGTATATAGGTGTTTATAAATACCCTTCCCTGTACACACCCATCAATCTATATGTATATATTTTATTCTCTTTGTCTTCGTGTCAATTTATTGTTTTTTTTAGATAGCTTTTAGCTGCCTGATTCTATCTATCTATCTATCTATCTATCTATCCTAATCTGGTCATAGGATTTCTGTCATTGTCTCTCTCTCTCTCGCTGTCAGGCTGCATTGGTCAGTCTGTCTTTCTGCCTCTATCACTAACTCTCTCTCTAAGTCTCTGTCTCTGTCTCTCTCTTTATATTCATATATATTTTTTTCATTTTGATATTAATTCATTCATACTATTTTCACACTATTTCCGTCTGTTTATATTATCTCTCTCTCTCTCCCTCTCTCTCTCTCTTTCTCTCTCTCTCTCTATATAAATATATATATAAGTCCAGGAGAAAGTACTTGGGAAATAAATAATTATGGAAAATATATCAATCAATTTCCGCCGAATACTATAAAATCAATACGGCAATATGAAAGGATCAACAAGAAAATATGTAGACAGAAAATGTCTGCGCCTGCTGCATCTCTGTATAGGGTAAGACTCTCCAACGAATGTCCTAAATGTGACACGAAACCATGTGATGGTGAGGCTCCAGTTATGAAGCTCTAAGGAATATGGAATACCCCTTCATTGCCATTACTCCCAGGTCCACTATGACTTGTAATGGTAGTATTTTTAGGATCCTATCTGTGAGGCAAATAAAAAATGTTTATTTGTTTACTATACTCAAAACCATTTACCTGTGTACAAACAATTGACTGATATTAAATAGAATTATTAATATTTGATACCAATACTTGGAACCATTTAATTGAGTACAAACAATAAATACTTGACAGTACTTACTCGTACTTGTGTGCATAAAAAAAGCTCTGGCTCGATTGAAAATGTTACCGAGAAACTATTAGTTTACAAATCACATATTTGATATATATGTAAAAATAGGATTTGACATTAAATAACCAACAAGGGTTGGTGTCCATCAAACCCTACAAAACAACCGGCTTAAATCTATCTATCTATCTATCTATCTATCTCATTGTAGTCATAATTTGTCTTCATCTCTGTTTATTTGGGAAACAATGACGTTGTGTGAAGCAAATAGTTTAAAAGTATTTCATCAGTGAGTATAAAAATGACAAGAAAATGAACTGGATTTTAAAAGAGAAAACTTGTTTCTTTTCAATTATTTTTGTAACCCAAAATACAAAGTTTGGTTTCTTGTTAATTGCGCAAGAATTAAACTTGCCATTTTCCTAACTGGACAAATTTCATCTTTACGAGAGTGGGAAAATATCTGGGTGCAAAGTCAATCTGATGACAGAGACAAAACACTCTTCTATAATTACATTTGGAGCGAGTAAATATAGTAAGAATCTGTTAGATCTATGGTCGACCATGACTGGGGCTAGTATGGCATGGTGTAAAAGAAGAGGGCTAAGTTAAAAGAAAGTTTACAGGATATAAAAACGAGGAAGGGAGACTTTAGGCGTCAATTTGATAAATGCTGTACAAGATTGAATGATCAAACTAGCTGTTTTGCTTAAAAAAAAAAGAAGTTACTTTTTCATAGCATTTTTTTAGTGGTTTTTGTCAAGCATAAATGTTTGACAGAATGCTTTTAATTAGATCCTCGTGGAGCCAAAATGGAAGACAAAGTTTGTTTGGCGTAAGGGTACCCAACAGGAATTGAAACTCTCACAGAGTGGAGGTAAATGTTACTTAGCTTCGTCGGTATTCCCCCTTCAATTTAGGAGCTGAGCAATAAACTCCGATTTAACTCCTTTTAGGGAAAAGGGGCAGGTACTTCTTTGTGGAAGATCACCAGGAAATAAACTGCTATTAATTTATACCCACTTGGCGTGAACGCCAGGTATTTTGATTGAGACACGGATGGTGTAATTGTCATCACAGCAGAAAAATAGATTCGACAAGCCAGTTTCAAATCCTGGATAAAACTGTTTGCCTTTTATTTGGCGCTAATGCCCTTGGGAAAGACATGAATCAATTTGTATATATATATAATTTGTGAATGAATAGTTTGTAGGTAACATTTTAAACGGAATGAACCTGGGAGTCCTGGCAATGAAGGGGTACCATATATTCCCTCCAACTGCACGACTGAAACCACTCCATCAGATGGTTTAGTGTCCTATACAGGACATTCGTTAGGGATATCTAACCCCTTTATAGAGATGTAGTCGGTGTATTCAACAGCCTCTAGACGACTGGACTCCGATGATATCAAGTATTCCTGTCTAATACTAATAATTATATAAAGTTAAAAAGTAAAGTTAGCGACCATAGTCGAGGGTGACCCGAAGGCTCCCTTTTCGATAGCTACTACACCAAGGAATAGGGGAGGGCGCTACTCCATTCCCTGGATTGCTCCACTTTACCCTTGAACCGTACCTTATAATGCTGAGTGTTAAGCAAGGTGGTATCAAGTTCCATTTTTAAAGTCTTTGGTATGACTCGACCTGGGATTGAACCCAGGTCTCCCGGGCCATTGGCGAACACTCTAACTGCTGGGCCAATAATTTCAGGTAATAATTTTATTTTGATAAAAGTCGTTTATTTTCTCACGATTAAGTGATTCCAAGTGACTAAAAATAATCCTTACAAAGCAATTATATCTTCAAGTAACTATTCTTTATCAAAATAATTAACAATTATGTGGTATCAAGTATTCCTATCGAATATGAATAATTTTTAAACAGATCTATTTGAACCATAAAGGGGACCCAAACAGGTACTAATACTCTGGGTCAAAGTGGACTTGGGAGTAATGGCAATGAAGGGATACTCCCCACACTTCTGGAGTTTTGGGCTGTGAGGAGTAATCCTTAATTCCCATGTTTACTCTGACCTGGAGTGGTAGCGTCTGTTTGGTTCCCATCTATAGGTCAACTTAAAAAATTATTCGTATTCGATATGACTGTGTATAAAAAACCAACCAATCAAACAAAAAATTTCTTAAACCCATACACAAAATTTAAGTATAGACGTTCAATGGAAGCGGTTTCCTAACCCCAGGTATAAAATAACCCTAGGCGGGTTAACATGCCGCTAAAATTGAGCCTACTGCAGATGATGTCTCACATAAACAGATTTCCTTTTCACAAAATCAAAGAAAATCATTCAAACCTGAAAGTTAGCAGTTCAATTTGACCGATTATAGAATCGGAAGTTTATGCCCATATCTCGGGAGATATGAACAAAAAGAGAAAGAAACAATTATTAAATTACTAAGTTTTTTTTATATTCATTTAAGAAATCATTGTACAATTCGATAGACTTATAATCTTGAAACTTTTATTAAACTTTACTGTCTGTATATTACTAAGTTCTCATGGTTAGCTGGCTGGCTATTCAGTTGACTGGTTTTATGACATGTCAATCCCTCTTAAGTTATTTAATGTCGTAATGTTTTACAAGTAGGGTTAGGGTCGCTCACTTTTAAACAATTATAGTTTCACGTGACTATTCTTGAAGGATTTACACATTGCTATATGGTTTAAAGTATTCCTATCTTCTACAAATAATTTTCGAAAAAATCTTTTTGATTCATAAAGAGTAGTAGGACAACTACAACCACCTCAAGGGAGATGTTCAATAATTTGGAATTTCAATAAATTATTTTGTAGTTAAAGTTGCAGGATTTTATTTGTGATCTAGGTCAAGGTGGGAGTGGGAAAGCTAGACAAACCAGACATGCAGGACACTGCTGGAGAAGCAAGGACGAGCTCATAAGTGATGTACTCTTATGGACCCCCACATATGGCCGAGAAAAAGCAGGACAACCAGCTCGAACATACATACAGCAGCTATGTGAGGATACGGGATGTAGCCCTGAAGACCTGCCAGAGGCGATGAATGATAGGGAGAAGTGGCGAGAGAGGGTCAGGGATATCCGTGCTAGCGGCACGGCATGATGATGATGATAAATAATAAGCGAATTCGAAGATGGACAGTTTAAGAATCACCCAATTTTCAATATTCAAAGATAAAGAATTGTGTAGAATCAGATGATATTTGGGGCTTCACAGTGACGTGTCATTATAGGACTTAGCAGTAAAGTGTCCTTTTAGGATTGGGTAATTCATAAGTTTAGGGATGAGTATATAAGACCAGATTCGAAGACACGGGTCTGACTCCCGTAAACCTACAGTAGACGACAGACAACAGATGATGTAGGGGTCTCGACGAAGTACGACACGAAGAGGAGAGGGAATGAGAGACTCGAAGCAGACGACGAATCACGCGAGCACCCAACAGCACAAAACAGCCAGTGAGCAGAAGGATAACAAAGTCTCTGTCTCCCTCTTTTGTCTCTCTCCTGTACAGCTGTATGTCTATTTACTGACACATTTTTTCATTTAATCTCTATTTTCGGGGACTGCTTCGAGAAACAGTGCAGCGCAAATAAATTTTCATTTCTGCGAAACAAATCGAAACGTTTTGTGTTCGACTCTCTTTTTTATAACGGTCAGATTGACGCAGTCGGGTTGATAGTTCAAGGGGTTATTACAATCCCTTAAAGGGTGGCAGTTCTACACAGGGTGGAACTAGGAGTAAAGACAACGGATATGTACTTCCACATGTTCTAGAGCTTCATAACTGGAACCTCGCCACCGAATACAATTTAGTATTATATCCAAGACATCCGTCTGCGTGGGATGCAGGTGGGGTATTGTCAAGTCCCAGCGACAGGGCTAGAATTCAAGGAATTCGTGTCTTACAAACCTTATACTCCTTAATGTTAGGTTGGTGTTTTATGGCATTCAACCCTTGTGGGTTATTGAATGTAAAATCCTATTTATATATGGGTTATTTAACACTAAATCCCGAATAATTTGTAAGCAAATAGTTTGTCGGTAACATTAAATTGAGATGAATTGTTAGAATTCATTTGTTTGGCTACAGTTAAATGGCTTCAATTTCTCCTATTAGTAATTCTATTTATTAAGTATTCCTATCTAATACAAAGGATTTGTCTGACCTCTCTACAGAAGTGCAGGCGATAAAAGGATGTTGGTGATAATTTCAGATTTTATGATGAGATGTGTATGGCATATTTGTCAGGTGGATAGCCCCGACGAGTTTTTTTTTTCAGATACTTAATAGTTAAACGCTCCATTGTTTCAAATCTTGTTGGTGATAATTTCATATTCGTGCAATGACCCTGTTGTCTTGGAGTACTCCATACTCCTTAGAACTCCTCACTACCAGATATAATTTAGTGTCTTAACTAGGACACTAAATTCTCATTATGTAGTTTGTCGTAACTTGAAGAATAAAGCAAATAAGTTGGCAAGATATTGCAGAATTTTTGATTCACCTGTAGCAGAAGTGAAGTGGAGAGTGAACTGCCTACCCCGCTATTAACAACGGTACCCGCATCTGTCAATAGAAGAGACGTCTGGTGTACTGTGTCTGTAAGAAAAGTGAAATGAGCTACTCTGCATGGAAATTGAAATCACAACTCCAGGTTATGAGAAATGCTTTGTATAGGTCTATCTCCCCGCTTTGTGGGAAGAGTTCGGCTTGTGGAAAAGTATAAAATCCAGGGCAGTTTCTTTCCAAGAACGGCTATTTTTATTGCTTGGAGAATCGTTACCACTTAATTTAAAACTTCATCATCCTAGTATCAGAATGATCCAAAGTCTATAATGTCCCTAAATATGAAAGTTTGGTGAATTTTAGTCGTTATTAATCATTTCCAACTAAAGATAAAATGTTAAGGCCTTATATTTTCATGTACACCATTGCTTTTATGGAATTTAAAGAAAATATCAGTGACGTTATATATATTCTGGAAGTTAAAGATATTTTAGATCACCAATAAAGTAAAGTTTGTGACCTTAGTCGAAGGTGACTCAAAGGCTCCTCTTTCGATAGCTACTACAACAAGGTGAAGGGGAAGGCGCTACTCCTTTCCTTGGATTGCTCCGCTTTACCCTTGATCCGTACCTTATAATGCTGAGTGTTGAGCAAGGAGGCATCAAGTACCATTTTTTGAGTCTTTGGTATGACTCGACCTGGGATTGAATTCAGGTCTCCCGGGCCATTGGTGAACACTCTAACCATCATGCCAATGTCCGGTAAAAGATCACCAATACCGAGAGTAATTTTCTTGTGTGTTTTTATAAATATACTTCACCCCTTCTCAAGTAGAACGAAGCATCAGTATCATCATGGACTGTAGGTATAACAGAAACTAATGGGTTCACAGCTTGTCTACTTATATGTTAGATTAATATTAATTTTTAAAACTGGTCTCATTAATTGCGTTTTGAAAATTTAAAACTGAGGATTATTTACGTTATTTCCTGTTGTTTTTTTTCTAACTCGATCAACGTAATGAATAAACTTGTCGATACGCAAGTCTGTAGTTGAACTGACATTGTTGACACGCGTGTAAATTTATATCGTCTCGCCTACATAAGACGGCACTTGATTGGTTAATATCATTACAATATTCTAAAACTCTTCATTCTTGGAATTTCTCTGTTCTGTTCACTATCACTTGAATCATACACGGATATGTGACATAACCATCAACAACGAAAAGTTACAAAAAAAGCTAACCTACAGATAAGTAATAGGTCAGTTTATTTTCTCGTCTTTGTTCCCAAGGTATGACGAAAGGGTTATTAGATGCATTCTTTAAGACCAGCACTTGTGTTTGCTGCGCATCAATGAGTTGAATTTGGATTATTTTTCATTTTAGCCCACTCATCTACTTTTTGAGCGTTGGAAACCCGCTGTGCCGAAACACAAAAGAGTAAATTGAATCGAGAAAAGATGAAATCGTCCAACCGATGATTTCAAGTGACACAAATGACTTACTTGTAAGGTAGATGTATTAATATACACTTGTGGGTCGGAATTTTAAAAAGTACAAATCGCTGTTGAGCAGTGGTGATCAAAATCATCTCACAACCCGACCATTGCTAATATATAGGGAGTATGATTCTCACTGGGTGCCCCAATACTTTATCTTTTGGTCTAACCTGGGTAAACAACTTACAACGCCTTAACGTAAAAGTCCGCAAATTAAACTCGCCGTATATTACAACTGTAATGAGTTCGATCTCACCGAGTGCCCTACATTTCTGGCTTTGAATCAGACTCAACCTAATTTAATAAACTTTAATTCGTTTCTGTTATCGGACAAAACAGTTAAAAAGCTATTTCAAATCGATTAATTTGGGATCCGACCTCCAGACAGACTCTCCTCATTGTGCTAATCAATTTAGAGGACAGCAGCATAGCTTGTTGTCTGCGTACAATTTCTGGACAACCCCTCGTTTTATGTGGGTTTACAGATTTCCCACACATTTCTAATGACTATTTGGCCTTTGTGAACTTACCACTTCTCGATGACTATAAGTACATTGGCGAGTTTGATTCTCACTGGGTGAGTCATACCTGATCTTATACAAAAACAAAAATTAAGCCTAGCATACGAAACCAGATTAGAAAATATCTACCCATTTTGAATATTTCTAGAATCGGCCTTGATGTAAGTGGGCAATAAATCAAAAGGGACCTCAGAATGCATGCGGGAACAGAAACTAACGAAGAGTAACTCATTAAGTTGTAAGATGCCCTTGAGTGAGTTTATGTTACCGTCACTTTTGTTTCTTCATCTTTTTTATAGCAGGATGCATTGATAAAATTTCGTATCCTCAAAGTTTATCTGGACCAAATTCCCTACTCGTAACTACAGTTTACATTTGGCTTCCTTTGACTTTAAGCTTTTTCTAAAGGTAAAATCACCGTCGAAAGAGAGATACCTTTGACCGTGGACGAGACTAAGAAGAATGCAATGTAGAAGCTGATGTTGATCTCGAGAAAGAACATTGCAGGGAAGTGTTAGGAACATTGGAATAAGTGTGAATTGCCCAGAAGAGTATTTCAAATTGGACTAAGGCGCTATTCTGGATGGGTTATTTTCTCGTTACACAGCGAGTTAATTGCGGAAAAAAATTGGAATACTTATTTAGTCTGCTTTGTGGGTTATATATATATATATATATATACTATAATTTCACAGCAGAAATGCCCAACACACGATAGAAAAATATAAAACCAAAATTAGTTGACACAATAAATATCTAACAAACTTAATCTCCATGTCAATGCATATAATTCGCATATGCGTATTAATTAGATAGATATGAAATATTTACTGGTTTGACTTCTTTGTTTAATGGGATATCAATCTTCGTGGGTTATTTAATGCCATCCTTGTGGAAGAGCATCATTGATACTATTTAACCTATTGCTGGGCTGATAAGGGGGTTTATGAATTTCCTAAGGGTGTTAGTCCTAAAGAAAACGTAATAGCATGACTTGGCGGTCGAACTCGCTTACTTCGACGTCACAGTCTAACACTTTAGCTATGACACCACTCTCCCAAAATTACATTGAAGTTATCAGATGAAAATTCAACTCCTAAATATGTGTCAGGGTCTGAACAGTTTGAGAATCAAACTGAGATGTTTTATTTGAGATCTAGCATAATCTGAATCTGTTTTATTGTTTCTCAATCACTCAGATTTAATTCCTAAATCTGAACACACACTCACACGCGTGCACTCGCACACGACATACTCTCTCTCTCTCTATCTATCTCTCTTTCTCTCATATATACACACATATATACACATATGATAATTAATTATGTAGTTCGCTATTTTTATCAAAAGTATTCAATATCTGTGATAGAGCCTAAGTAGATCAAAGCTAGAATGGCATAGAAACAGTCAATGGCACTTGGTGACTGTCAAACCGACAGTCACCAAGTGCCGTCGACTCGGTGTGTATGCTATCCTAATTTCAGATGAGCTAGATGAGAACATTCTCACATATCTACCACACACACACACACACACACACACATATATATATATATATATATATATATATATATATATACAGTTAAATTATAAATATATAATTTACATTATATTACACAACAATATATATATGTGTGTGTGTTTGCTTGATGGGTTGCTGTGAAATAGAACATTCAATTGGGTTCGATCCTTACTAAGTTCCTTTCATTTATGCGTATGATTTACTTGCATTTTTTTTGCAATAGAGCTAATAGATGAGTCTGAATGAGATGAACACATCCAAACCTTCGTATTTCAAAGTATTATTTTAAACACCGGTATCAACTTTTAGTCAATATTCGTCCGTTCTAATCATGGTTGGATGGTGCCAAGCGACTTTCTGAAATCTACAAGCAAGAAGATGAAAAGTCGGCGCCTATATATATATATATGTGTGTGTGTGTGTGTGTGTGTGTGTGTATGTGTGTTTGGTTTGGTTAGGTTTCTTTATTTAATAGCATATCAACCTTCGTTGGTTATTTAATGTCAAAACCATCATTGTAGAAAAAGAGCAGTGATACAATTTAACCCATAGCTAGGGGAGGGGATCAAAGCGTTCATATCTTTCCAAAGGGTATTATTTCGAAAGGGAATTTAATAGTGGGACTGGAGTTCGAACTCGCTTACTTTCAGGCCGCATTACAGCAATTTAGCCATTACGTTTGTTTTATTGTCTATCATTGTATAATAAAAAAAAAAAAAATAGCTATGACTACCGAATCTTGTGCGTTTACTAATGAGACTTCGTTGCTTGTTTCTAAAATATCAGATTCAACCAAAATCAGATGGCTGATTGATTTCCTTTTTAAAGCAAACACAGCATGAGAAAGATCAATTAGCCGGTGAGACTAGGCGAATAACAGACGATATTGCTCCAATTATAGAACCATTTCTGGGTGAACCATTTTGGCTGGTAAATGAGCATGAAATATCAGATGCTACCACACCGAGTGGACCTGGGAGCAATGACAATGAAGAGGTGCTCTGCATTCCCTAAGGCTCCAGCATTACTAGAACGTCACCATCAGATTGTTTTGTGTCATACCCAGGACACTCCTTGGGGAAGGGCTCGCTTGAATTCACTCCTTGCACTCTCTCTCTCTTTCACATTCACTCTACCTGTTCTCACATTCTCTGTCTACCTATACTCAATATGCATTCCCATTGGGCTATTTACCTCTACGCTCTACTTGTTCTTACTAGGCAAAAGAGAGAGAGAGAGAGAGAGAGAGAGAGAGAGAGAGAGAGAGAGAGAGAGAGAGAGATAAAGATGATTTCACCCTCAAGATGAGCAGACCTCTATGTTGAATTATCACTACTAACGCCAGGTAATCTGAGATTGTGGATGTCGATACGATCTGACTGATGCAATGTATACGGGAAAACTTCTATTGGTTACAAATATTACCAGAAAGTCTATACGTAGAGATAACGAAAAGTACTGGAGCTCCTTGTCGAGGCTACAAAAGGTCTTTGTAAAGCTGCTGTTAAAAAATTTGTTAGATCAAGTGAAATGAATAAATATTTGGAGAGATAAAGTCAAGTAAGTAAATTTGGCGACCGTAGTCGAGGGCGACCAGAAGGCTCCCTTTTCAATAGCTACTACACTGAGGTGTAGGGGAGGGCGCTACTCCTCTCCCTGGATTACTCTACTTTACCCTCGATACATACCTTATGTTGCTGAGTGTTAAGCAAGGAGGTATCAAGTACCATTTTTAAAGTCTTTGGTATGACGCGACCTGGGATTGAACCCAGGTCTCCCGGATCATTGGCGAACACTTAACCCAATGGACCAAAAATGTACAAATTACAGGTCTTTGTTATTTTCACGGATAAAGAGTATCAAGGTAGATTTGGAACGTCATCTTGCCTTTCCATCTGAGATCATCACATTAAATCACCAAGGCCCAAGTTGATCAGTTTATTCAATAAGTTTTAAGTCGTTGAATTGACGACTCCTTTTAAGAAAAATATCGTCTGGGCACATTATCATCAATTGGAAAACTACGAAAATGTCCGAAATATGTGTATTAAAAATGGCAGCACGACCAATATATTTTATATTAAAGTCTGATAGCAAAGTTTTATTGCTAACTGAACCTAAGAAGACAGATTGTCATTAACCGAAGAAAGGAACAGAAGATTGGATATGGCTCGCATCTACATGAACCTGGCACAACCATGCTTTAAAAGAGAACAATGTTGCTACCGTGAGATGCTGCTATAAAGTCCTGAGTTAATGGTAATAATGCTTAAGCCCGAAACCATTTTTGATTCTACAGTGGCTTTGTTGCTATTTACTATGTATTTCTTAGTCTGTCACACAAGTCTTTGGTTACTTATAGTACCTACTGTAACAATTTGTTACCCATCTAAAGGCTTGGCAGGATCATTGGTACTTAACTTCGATGGACTGGCGGGAACCGGTGCTTTCAGCGTGACTTGACCATGAATTCTAGTGGGGATTTTGTTGGAGAAAACGTTTTTTTTTCAGCATTATTTGTATGAATTTATTATATACACAAATGTATGAGTATATTTATTGTTGCAAGGCTTTTCATTTTTGTCAACATAAATCATTTCTAGGTTCAAAATTAACATTCCAACTGGACTGGAGAATGAAGGATAGAATTATATTTTAAGTGACCAAACTTTTTATATGACAAAATTGCCAAAAAGATAAAATCCAAAAAAATCATCATAACTGGAAATAAACTTATTTATCATCATCATCATCATCATCATCATCATCATCATCATCATCACGCCGTGCTGCCGCACGGTTTTTTCGAACTCACTCTCGCTGTCCGTTTCTATTATTCTTCACTTCCGGCAGATCTTCCAGGCTACATCCTGTGTCCGTACTGAGCAGGCGTAGATAAGTTCTAGCTGGCCGTCCTACACTTGAGCATCCGTTATGTCGGGTTCCATTGGAGGACGTCGCTTATAAGTTCGTCCTCGCTCCTTCAGCAGTGTCCCGCGTGTCTTGTTCGTCTAATTTGGATGGTCTTCGAGATGGGTGGTTGGTGGCTTTACTGCTGCTGTTTTGTGGGGTGTTGCTTCCAGGATTTGTTTAATATGGCTTGTAGCATCATTGTGTAATTGCCATCAACATTTTTCTCTATACGCTTAGTCAGCGTCCTAATGGTACATCCATACAGTAGTATGGACACGACCACTGCTTGCAAAAAATTGGGCTTTATTTTATCGGATAGGTCTGACTTCCATATGGCCTATAGTCTGTCGATAGCTGTCCATGCCTTTGCTAGTCGCGTATTGATGTCATTTTCGCTAGATGAGGCGCTGTTTCCGAGGCAGGTGAACTTGTCCACCCGTTTCAGAGAGTCACCATTTAATGTGGAGATATCGGCATTTTGATTAAAGCACATGTACTTCGTTTTGTCTGCGTTCACATGGAGTCCTACGCCACCTGCTGCCCGCTCCAGATTATGCAGCAGGGATTTGGCCTAGGTGGGTGTATTTGCCAGAATCGCTATGTCATCAGCGTAGTCCGCGTCCGCAATAGTTCGTGACGAGTATCGTCTGCTTTTTGCCTCTTTCAGTGTAAAGCCATTTTCTTTCATTAAATCTACCGACATGCGAAGTACGTAGTCTAGGCAGATTATGAACAGGTATAGTGTGCCAATGTCTCTCCTTACAACAAGTTTGTGTCTCCGGCCAGTGAGTGTACTTTTACTTTCGTGTTTTTATAGAGCATTATTATGGCTGCTAGAATTCAAAAACAGTTTAATTTCAAACAATTCAGATTAGCATAAGTACTCAGTTTAAATGTAAGTAGACAGTTGAATTGTCAAAAACATTTCTATTTCAAGTTATTCAGTTTAGTCAAACAGCTTTAATTCAAACAATTCAGTTTAGCATAAGTACGCAGTTTAGTTCTATTTGACCCATAGATAGAACCCTATCAGATGCTACCACTTCAGGCCAGAGTGGACTTGGGAGCGATGGCAGTGAAGAGGTGCTCTGCATTCCCCAAAGCTCTAGAATTACTGGAACCTCACCATTAGATTATTTAGTGTCATATCCAGGACACTCATGGGAGGATCTTACCCGTCTGCAGAGGTGCAGTCGGTGTATTCTACAGTCCCGGGTGAGTAGCACTCTGAGAGTATCAGGCAAGCTCAATGTCTGGCAATCCAGAGTGGTTTGTTACCTCAAGAGCTTCAAAAAGCCTCTGACGTTGTCGAATTATTTCTCACGTAACCAAAATATTGCAAAACCTCTGACCTCATGATATACATAGAATCAAAGTTTTTTTGAATAATTTTTATTAGGTTGATGCAAATATTTATGGCGTGTTTTAAAAATAAAATCTTTTATTTCTATAAATTCATAGCATTTTTATTCAGTAAACAATATACTTTTCCTGGTTTAAACTGTCATTTAAATTTTGTTTTCAATCATATTAGATTTCCAGAACCTTTAGACCAAAACTTTTATTCATACAAATTCATAACATTCGTGTTTCTTCTTAGACTACTTCCTTCGGTTTTCTATGCTATAAAGATTTTTGTCAACTTAAATGGCCTATTTTTATCTTTAAAAATTTTCACCAAGAATTCAAAGAATGATTTCAATTTTTCAAAAAAAAAAATATTGTGAGTTAATGACTTGTCAAAATTGTTGACATAATCTACATCAGTTTACACAGCTTCTCTTCCACCCTCTTTCTTTCTCTCTTTCTCTTTCTTTCTCCCTCTCTTTATATATATATATATAAAGGGTGTGTGTATTTCGGATTCGCGCCATTACTTTTCATGGCTATCACAAACAGGTTTTGTCTTCTTGACATAATTTCTGGATGATTTGTTTTGAAATTGTTCAGTTAGTCTTCCAGTCACCACCCTCGTGTCCAGCACCCACATACACAGACACACACATAAATGTGTAAACAAGCACACATACATAAATCTGTAATCAAGTACATATTAAGAAACCGGCTCGAAATCATACAGCCACGATAGCGTACATATAATCGTACACGATCACACATATACAGACTCACACAGACACGCTAACACGTGTATATAGACAGACTACCCAGTCAGCGGGGCTTAGAAGACGCTGACTTTATCCCATGCAGAGGAATAAGTCTCCCCCTTCTCCCCCAAAAGGGAGTGTCCTGAGTATGACACTAAACTGCATCTGGTGGTGAAGCTCCTGTTTTGGAGATTTCCATACAGATTACCACTTCATTTTCATTACTTCTGAATCCGGAATGGCTTAGATCGATCTGTTTGAAAATTAGTCGTATTCGATTTGACTCTGTGCAAAAAACAAACTCTTAAGAAACAATCACACAAAAATGTAAATATGAACGTAAAATTAATGAGATTCCGTTACCTCAAGGTATAAATAACCCTAGACGGGTTGACATGCCGGTGAAATCAATCAATGAGTTAAATAGATAGATTGATAGAGAGTGAGAGAGAAAGAAAGAGATAGATAGATAGAGAGAGAGAGAGAGAGAGAGAGAGAGAGAGAGAGAGAGAGAAACACGGTATTTATTAACTAATCAATTTATCAGATCACGTTTTAAAATGCTGTTTTCTTATAAATCTTATAAATCCTTAACTGATGGGGTGGGGGGCAAATATTCATCCAGAAAAGCGACTTCTTCTATGTGATGAACACAATGGTTCGCATAGTCAACAGAATAAATTGTAGAATGAAGGCAACTCTTTTCTTAAGTTATACTAACAATATACTGACATATACTGGTTTCTTTAATTTATTTAATGGGATATCAACTCGTTATGGGTTATTTAATGACGAAATTTGATTAATTTCTAAATGCTTGATTACAACTGTAATAATATTTTCCTTGTTCCTTGCATTTCTTAAATTGTCCTTTTTTTCTTCGTGTTGGAACACAGAATTTCCCGTTTTTTTTATCCGAAACAAATAATTTTCAAAACGATCTCTCTGATACATGGATGGAGCCATAACTGGTACTACTACACCGAGTCAGAGTGGACCTGGGAGTAATGGCAATGAAGGTGTACTCTAAAACTCGAGCTTTACAACTGGATGCAGTTTAGTGTCATACGCAAGACACCTCTTTGCGAGGGATATAGTCGCTATGGTCGGACAAGGCGGAGAGGCCGAAGAAGATATCGACCGAAATGATATACTCAAAATGATATGAATGATGATACCTTTGTTTAAATGTTTTGTAGGAAACATTATTTTTTTATAAAAGGACATTTGTGTTCATTTTCTTTTTTAAGTAGAGGAATTATATTGTAAATTGAATTACCATGACCAGAAAATCCGGCAAAGACTTGCACGTGACATAGGGAACCACTTGATAGCTGTTTCAACCTTATTAGGTCTCATCAGTAGTGTACACCGTCGCTAGTTCGATCTTCAGTGGGGAAGAACATGACATAAATGTTGCACGCAAGTGTTTGCTGAATTCTCTGGTCATTGTAATTCAATTTACAGGACTTTTGTGTGTGTTTGTATATCTTCATCTTGATTTTTTTATCACAATATTTCGGCAAATTTTCCCATTGGGATTGTCTGTAATATTCGATAACCTTCAGAAAAATTTATGCGAGACCCTTTACTTTGTTCACATTGTTCCTGTTTCTCTCCCTCTTTTTCTTTTTATATTCGGCGTTTTTTTTTCTTTTTTCAAGGGATTTCATGATTCTTTCTTGTCTCTCTTGTGCAACTTCTTTGTTTCCTTCATTAGGTCCATGCTGTACTTTTTTGCCGGGGGAATTAACTTATCAACTTTTTGGAAACAAAAACAACGCTTTTACCTACTCGACTGTGTCTAAGAGATAAGTGACAATATTTATCATTTATACATATAACATACTACTTATAAGAAAAAATATATTTTAAGTATTTCTCTAATGTTGATGATTAATTAAAATAAAGTATTTTTAATCATTTGAGATATGTTTTATGAAGCCAGAAAGCTTTGTTCTTAGTTTGTTTTTCATGGACTAAAAATAATGGAAGAAATAATTCCTAAGAGTAGAAAGTCTATATTTTTTTTTCCAGGAGTTGTCTACAACATTATATAGAAAGTATGTCCATGAGTATTCAGTGATTTAATATTAACAACAAAAAAAAAGAGCCTTAGACCTTTTTAAAGTACACCTTTAAAGTACACCGTTGAGAGGCGTTCGTGGTGTGGTGGTTATCGTCGTGGGAAATGGACACGGCGACACGAGTTCAAACCCTGGACGAAACTGTTTGCAGTTTACATAGCGCTAATGATCTTGAGAAAGGTATGAATCTGATTATTTTCCCTCCAGCTGTCGGTAAATAGTAGAATGGGCTCTTCAACCGTGGTATGGTAACCAGTCTAGGAGAAGGAAAACTCTGAAATCTGGCTTGTTAAACTCTGCAAAAAATTGACCTTGTGTCACATCTTACGGAGAAGTTGGGTAAATATATACACTTTTCAAGATTTTTCCCACCTTTTTTGTTGAAATTTTCTTATTGGATGGGTATCAGTTGTCTTGTCATGTTATCCTAAATCTGATAAATCTTTCTCTTTCAACTTTAATTTTAGCTTTGAGAAAAGTTAGAAGTTGCTAACTGCTTGAACAAAATTTTAGAATGATAACAAAAATGTATTTTTCTTTGACAATTTAATTAAAGACTTTTTTCTATCTAGCCTAATTTAAGTATTTAGATCCATAAAATACGATTAAATGATAATCCTTGTTATGTTGATAGTAGTAAAATTTGATACTTCTTGCATAATGTTCACGTTTTTAATTCTCAAAACCGCGTGATTAGAAACAAACGGCTTAAAACGAGTTATATATATATATGTGTGTGTGTGTGTGTGTGTGTGTGTGTGTGTGTGTGTGTGTGATCTGGAAAAGCTTTTGGAATTCGAACAGTACGTATGTACCACATATATGTGGTACAGAAGTTTACCACCAGATGGCTAAAAAGATAGAATTTTGGTTCAAATTTATGGTTATTTTATAAAGCATAAAATACTTGGAATGCAGTCAGTCAACTGTATTTAGTAACATCATTTTATATCTTATATTCAAACCAATTGGTCACTGATATTTTTGAGACGGCTATATATTGTGTTGTAAATTAAAAGAACGATCGTCATCGCTTCTACAAAACATCTCCTGATAACAATATGCAGTTGAATATTGGTATTCAAGTCTAAAATAAAATTCCCTCTACATTTTTTTTTAACTCTGGAGATATTTGATATAAATGATGATGATGATTGATTCCATAGAGAGTTTCTATTTTTATAGCATCGTCCAAAATTTAAACCAATGTTTGTGAAGTTATTTACATTGCGTATCGTTTTGAGTGACATCGGCAAATGAAACACAAAACATTATCGCTCACCGTGTTCGGACCTGTTGTCCAGTCGACCCCATTCTGCGCCTAACCAGGTTTTCCCGACAAATCTGTGACCTTATGTTATAGCAGTTCATCAAACAATCGTAGAAATATGCAAGTCTAGCAAGATTATTTTTGTTGAGTAAATCTAAAGTTTGTCAAATCAATCTTAATGAAAGGAGATTTTCTTGCAGATTTAACTTCTGTCCATGATGAAAGTGAGGTTGATTTGCGATACAATAAACTCTTATGTATCTGATTCCACATAATTAGATGCAAGAATGCATATGTGTGTAGGTGTTGGTGTATCTATAAAAGGTATATATATATATATATACGTTTACACATAGTAGATATGTGTGCTTTTACCCAACCCCTCTATTACGAGCAGGATGTGACACAAAGTCAGTTTTTAAGCGTATTTTCCCCCTAGATTGCTTTCCTTACCCAGTCTGCTCAACTATTTACCCATAACTGAAGAGAGAACAGGTAGATATATATCTTTCTCAAGAGCATTAGCGCAGAGTGAAATTCAAATAGCCTCGTTCGGGATTTGAACTCTTGTGGCCAGTTTCATTTCCTACGAGGATAACAGCTACACTTACCGTAGCGTGTATATGTATGTGGCAGTGAACGTTTCTGTACGAGTGTGTGTGAGTATAAATAGCGTTCCTGACAGGTTTTCATACTTCGTTGAGCAAATTAAAATTGATGAATGAATAATGCTAAGTTGGATCTTTGATAGTTCCCATTAAGCTTTTATCCAGGCGTTTCGTTAGAGTCCAGGTGGTGCAGCCATACAATAGTACTGACACGGCTATGGCTTGAAAGAATACTAATTTTATTTTATTAGAGATATCAGATTTTCCTTTGGTCGTTAACCTCTAGACAGCATTTAACATATTTCCTATGCGTATGTGGACATTCGCTTTTGGTAGATGAGATAGTGATATTGAGGTATGGGAACTGGTCTTCTAATTTCAGATGTTTTCTGTTATATATATATATATATATATAGATAGATAGATAGAAGATAAACAATCATAATTAACATAGCAGACAGTAAATGAAGTGAGCGAAAGGAAAAGAACCTTCTGAGTAAAACTAAAAACTGCCAGTCAAGAAGAATGACTTCAGAAGTGGAACGAATATTCCCTGAAATCAACTCTAGAACCTTCACGAAATCACTGAAAAACCTACAGGAAAAAAAAATTGTAAATAGCCGACAAGACATCAAGCTATTATAGTTTACGGAGAACGAACTTGATGCCGTACTATAAAGAATAATTAAAAAGCAGAAAACCTGCCGGCCTTGATGAAATACCTTCTGAAGTATGGAAGACAAAAAAATTTAACAACATACGTTGTGGATAAAACTAAACACAATAGAAAATGAAAAAAAAAAAAGAAGCTACATATGCCTCTTCCCCAAGAAAGGTGACTAGGAATCGTTATGAACTATACAAAAGCATAACTCTTAATGTTGCTAAGGCTTATAATGATCTGTTTATCAATCGTATTCAATTTGAAGTCTAAAAATTTATTCGAAAAAATCTGAATGGCTTTCGGAGAAATCGATCCATAATATTGCAGATTCTGACTATCGGTCGAACCATCGAAGGAGTACCAGCAAAAAATCTCACGGCAACACTATCATTCGTAGATTTCTCCGAAGCATTTGATTCCATGCATAGAGGGAAGATAGAGCAAATACTTTAACTATATGATTTCTCCAAAGAAACTGTTACCGTTATAATGAGGCTTTACAAAAACACAAAAACAATGATTTACTCATTTGATGGCGTCACCAATTTCTTCGACTTTGACATTTGGAAATCTGATTTCTCTGATAAAATAAAACGGGATGTCTTCTTAACTGTGGCTGTGTCAGCAGTACTGTGTACCCCCAAAACAGCAGCTGTACGGTCACTTACCTCCCATCTCACAAACCATCAAAGTATGATGAACAATACATGCTTGGCACTGCTTAGAAGTAAGGGCGAACTTGTTAGCGACGTTCTTCAATAGATTCTTACAGATGGACACGCCAGTATTAGCTGACTAGCAAGGACATATATATATATATATATATATATATATATATGCTCTGTGCGGACACTTGGTGCTATCTAGAACACCTGCCAAGTGCAATGGGTGATATGGACGTGTGGTGAAAGTATCAGAGGACTCTGTGCTATCAGTACGGCTTGATGATGATGATGATGATGATGTGTATATATACGACTTGATGATGACGCACACACACACACACACACACACACACACACACACACATATATATATATATATATATATATATATATATATATATATATATATATACAGCAATTTACTTAGCTTAGCTAAGTTGTAAAACCAGACTATGGGGTACCGAGTGAAAATCGAAGCTACTAGTAATGGTCTGCTAGTCTAGCTTGTTAACCATCACACTACAACGAGGGGGCCTCTTTGTTCTTCTTCTCTTTCTGCTTCTCTTTTGAAATTTTTGGAAAGATAACTTTCAATAAACCAAGCAAACAACCAGCCAGGCAAACAAGTTGTTGTCAACCAGTTAAACAAATTTTTATGTTCAAGAGAAATCATATCTAAGTGCACTGAGTTTAGTTGATCTAATGTCTGATACTGCCCCCTCCATCTCCGGTTTCAACTTCTCACAATGACTGCTCTTCATTAATATGAACGCAAATAACATTCATACCTGACAAATATCATGGTGTTGGGTCAAGTGGTAGTAACACACACACACACACACACACACACACACACACACACACACACACACACACACACACACACACACACAAACGCATATATATATATATATATATCATATTTACCAACCCCTCCGCTCGGGCAGGATATGACACAAGGTCAATTTTTAAGCGGAGTTTAACAGGTTTCAATTCAGAGTATTCCTTCTCCTAGACTAGTTGCCTCGCCAAAGCTGAAGAAATCAGTCTGTCCTACTATTTGCCCATAGCTGGAGGGAGAATAACTGGATTCATACCTTTCCCTTTCTTAGTGCTATGTGAAATGCAATCAGTCTCGTCGAGGATTTGAACTATATATTCACCAATAGATCTTGTTGAAAGTGACTAAGAAATTTTATTAATGTTTTTATTTAATTTCTTTTGTCATTTGACAAGTATCTAAGGATCAAGGGAGATTGAAAATTATACAGATTCTGTTTTTTTTTTTGAAGGGTTCAAGCGCTTTCGACTATTTTCTGAAAATCTTCAAGAAGGAGATTAAGAAGGAAACGCATGTTTTCCAGTAACTCATATGTCGTATCATTAACGTTTTTCTTCTTTGAAGCTTTGAAGCTTAGATTAAAAAACAAAAGGAAACGTACTGCTAAAGTTGTTTACATTGAAGGAATATAACTCAGTAATTAAAGCCACATGTTGCAACTTATAGTTTTTCGTTTGTATAATTATTAGACAATATTACATTCGACTGGTACGAGAGGATGGCAGGTTGAAAGCACAGAATATAAAACAGATTTACATTATTAAAGATGCGATAAGTCTATTGAAAAATAAGTTTCCGAAAGATAAATAAAAACTCCCAGTAGATTTTAATATACTGAAAATCTTAAAAATTACCAAATTTTAAAGGTTATTTCTCTTTAATAGTCATTTGTTTGTTTGCTTGAGTTTTATGGCATATCAACTTTTGTAGGTTATTCAACGCCAAATCCATTTGTATGAATATAATTCTATTTCAAACAATTCAGTTTAGCATAAGTACGCAGTTTAAATGTAAATACAGTTTAATTGTAAAAAACATTCCTATTTCAAGCTATTCAGTTTAGTCAAACAGTTCTAATTCAAACAATTCTGTTTACTATAAGCACGTAGTTTAAATGACAGTTTATTTTTTAGTCAAAAAATTCAGATGAATCAGTTTAGTGTAAGTACATTTTCAATGTCAAAAACAGTTCCATTTCAAACAATTCAGTTTAGTATAAGCATGCAGTTTAAATGTAAGTACGGTTTAATTGTCAAAAACATTTCTATTTCAAGCTATTCAGTTTAGTCAAACAATTCAAACCCATAGATAAGGCCCTATCCGGTGCTACCATTCCGGGCCAGAGTGAACCTGGGAGCAATGGCAATGAAAGGGTGCTCTGCATTCCCCAAAGCTCCAGCATTACTGGAACCTCATAATCAGATTTTTTTAATTTCATATCCAGGACACTCATAGAGGAGATCTTACCCCTCTGCAGAAGTGCAATCGGTGTATTCACTGTAGTCCCAGCCGACTGGGCAATTTAATAGTTATAGTGGTGTCATAATTAGCATAACAAAAATATATTTCAAGACTTATTTTGATATAGGTTAGCATTATATTCAATTGTCACAGATGGTGAAATTTAAAAAAATCCCTAAAGTTAAAGGCTGAATTATTAGATTAAAGAAAAGGTCTCATTAATTGTTATTAAGTTGTTTCTAATGTACGTGGGGGGAAAACAGTGGTTAAAAGGAACGTAATAGAAAATAAAAAAGGCCTGCGTCTTCCACTTGTGAAAAGAACTCAGGTTCCAATGAAAAAAAAAACGGGGATGACGCGAACGAAATCTAAATGTCTCCATTTTATTCTACCCAATTGACGATACCAGAAGAATTCGAATTAAAAGGACTAAAATCCAGAAATGGACACACTGGAAATACCAAAACAAAAACTTAAATGATGGACATTAAGAGAATTAATATTTTAGACATTCTTCTTTTAACTTATACTTCCCATCAAAAAGGCAAAAGCATGAATACTTATAGAAGAAGAACAGTCCTCGTAAAAGTGAAATGAAGGTTTCCTAAAACTTCTCTAAAGATAAAACTTACATTTATTGACTAATTTCATATTTCTCTTGTCTTTTCATTTTTAACTTTTTATTACATCATATAATATCTCCAAAAAGGAAGAGTTAATAATCTTCATTGAACAAGACCCCCCCCCCAGAAACCAGTCCAAAACAAGATAGTCATGCATCAACCTCAATGATAAACTACTGACGTTTCCTACTATAATTCTAAATCATTCACTATACATTCGAATCGTTCTGCAGAATGTAGTATTGTCTGATGATTGTGAAAGCGTGAAACTACTAGTTTCATTACATTTATATACAATATGAGGATATGAGTTTTAGTCTAACGGTTATCGGCACGTATCTTAGAGAGGGTTTGAGTACTGCTGCGGACTGAATAAAAAAAAAGGTTGCTGGTAGACAGGCAGAGACATAAGCGTGATGATAGCAAAATATGCAAATATAAATTGTTGGTTGGTCTCATTATCTAGCACATGGGTTCCCAACATTTTTAGCACGTGGGTCTCAAAATCTAACTCAATAGGACCCGTTAACGAAAACCCCAACCTAAATTTACAAGTTAATAATCATTAATGAGACATCTGATGTTGTTTGCAACTTTAAAAATAAAAAATATCCGAATTTGATGAAGAAGTTGACAGAAGGAGTTCATCAGACAAGTGATGATTTGACAGTTGCGAAGGCAACAGACTCTTGGCATGTTTCATTTTAAAGAATACTGTTCATAGCTCACAATGATGGGGACTCGTCTAAATGGAAGCACGTGTTTCTTATAGAAATCGAGTATGTGGCTTGCAAGAAACTTAAACTTCGAACCTTTTGAACACTGAAGATCAATAAGTTCCTTGTGCAGTTGTAATGATACTTCTTCACACTCAACATCTAAAAGCGAAGAGAAAGATTTGGTATTGGGCCGTGAGAATGGAACTCGATTCTAGTAGATCGGCAAAGTGATATAATGGGTCATTCGTGTTATCTTAAGTGCAAGTGCAAGTTTACTTGTAACGCCTATCTCCTCTATGAGTAAAGGTAGATGTGGATTGCATTGTTCCAGTAACCGAGAAAATCCCCTGACGTGATTGCACTTGACAGGAGAAAACGAAAGAATTACGAAAGTATAAAATGTTGACAAACGAAAAATGGAAATAATACAGAGAAAAAGAAAATGAAACAAATCTTTTGACTTAATCACTCTTCAACAGATTTCTTAGAAATAAAGATTATATATTTTTTTTTTCATTATGACAAAAACCTGTTCTACAAGTTAAATTATGTTTTCATCTTCCTCTACCAGCCAATGGTTATTTTAATTTGATATCAGTATTGCTGTATTCTCTCTCTCTCTCTCTCTCTCTCTCTCTCTCTCTCTATTTATATATATATTTATAGTTCCTTCCGTTAAGAAAGTTAAACACTGTTGAAAAGCATTTTTGCTCTGGTGAAGTAAACGTTTTTGACCCCCACCCTCCACATTACTAATATATATTTTACCATTACATTACTATCTCTTCACCTAAAGAGGACATCACACGAAACTTTGCCAAAATGTACCATAGAATACATTTTGCAACATTGTTTTTTTTTTTCAATCAGCTCTGTCATATTTCGCATTAAGCAAGTCTTTCAAAGTAGCTTGTCTCCTGGACCATTGGCGAACACTTTATTATGCCAATAGGCCGGTTATATTATATATATATATATATATACATATATATATATATCATCAGATGACTACATGATATAAACATTTATGTATTTTGCAGCCATCTGATGAAGAAATTCCCTATTAGCGAATTGTTGAAATAAATTTATAACACCATAGTATCTATTGGGTTTTCTTTGATATTATAAATATATATTTGCCCTGTATGAGAGTTTTCTATATATTCTTATATATCAATAGCCATAGATCGAGCACTCTGTTAGAATTATATGAAACTTCTCATATATTCAACATATGAATTATTCCATATAAGTCATTCTTGGATTCTATTTATATGAATGATATAAATATAAATATATATATATATATATATATATATATATATATATATATATATATATATATGCGTGTGCGCGAGCGCACGTGCGTGTAAAAGATTCATCAAACTACTTCCGTAAAAAAGCTACAGCACCCTCAACAAAGTCTCCATCAGATAATGTAATCATGGTCAGGTGTGGTTTTTGAGCCAAAGTAAGGTGAGGGACAGGTGTATCTATTATCGGGTTTTATTTGTTTCACTTTGTAGAATGGTAATACCATAATTATGCTGATGTAGCTAAAGTCTGATCTTGAAGCCTAGAACTATTTTAAGAAAATATTTCTATTTTTCATTGGTGTCAAACAGCTTTTCAATCCATGGTCAAATTGGCAATAGCAATCTAATTTTGTTAATCATTGTTTACTAAAAGACCAATAATAGAATTAGTATATCCGTGATATACTAACACTGAACACAACTTGAAGGAAAGACAATGTGAATGCATTTGTACATACTAGGATCATGTTCTTAGTATGTACAAATGTTCAAAAATTTAACCTTATATATGCTTAATATAGCTACTAATATTATTCAGAAGAAAGAATACATAAGTGTGTCCCAACAGTTAGAAATATTCCCATGTTTTATGAACACACAGAATGTAGAAGGAGTACAAAGATGGAAGAAAGAATACTTGATGTTAGAGTTAAAATAGTTACGTCGTCTGTAACGTTCGCTAGCAGGGTCTGAGATACGTCTTTACTGTTAAAAAAACAAAGTCAAAAGAGAGTGAGAATATGTTTCTGAGCTCTATCATGTCACACTTCATGAGGCACTCAACAAATGCGTCAATTCTATTTGGGAGATAACTATTTATTGTCTTTCTACAATAACATCCGGTTTAAACAGGAAACATATTGCTTGTCCAGTCATTTCTTAAACTTTGCTCAAACAAATCTTCGTATTTTCTAGTTGACTTTGATGTGTCCGGTTCATATTTGCCTAAATACACACTGTTTACCTCAACGACGTATTCTATTTTAAATTAGCTGCCCAGATCACAATATCCAGACGTTGAGCAGTTACTTTAGTTGGAAAGGCAAGATGGCATTCTTAATCTAATTCAACCCTCTAGTATATGCAGCCACCAAAGAATTAGGACTTGGAATTATTTCTTAAACTAATTCTTGTTGGGTTTCCTTGTTGGGTTTCTTGGTTTTATTTGTTAAACTAATTCTTGTTGGGTATTTTTGTTGATGAAAATGTATTGGTATTTTCATCATTTTGTAGCTCCAACAATGATCTCTTACAACGGTTTTTTCTTTTGCATGTCACTTTTCAAAGAAAACTCACAATCAGTGGGGATACATTAGTATCAGATAATGGAAAACGAGAGTTTAAACATAAAAAAATCTTATTCCTTACATTCGATCGAATTTAAAATTGCAATAAATGTTTCTTTTATTCGTTCTAAACTATGAAAAAAGTTATTGCAAAAGAAAAAAAAAAGAAAAAACAAGAAAAAGTTATTAAAAAACTGCTATATTACAAAAAAAATCTAGCGTCCAAAATTAGTGAACAAAAATTATCATTTACATTTATGGGTGATTTATAAAAATAAAAATATTTACTAATAAAATATTTAAACTTTTCAATAGAAACAAATATTTCTTATTCGTCTGCAATATTGTTTCCTAAGTTGTCAAGATAGATTAACCACTGTAAAGTCGATGAATTAATCAGGCATCTGGTTGTCATACGAAAAATAGAAATGAATGACATTTTCTGTTATTTCAAAATAAATTGATAAATTTAAGAGAGTAATTTCTAAAATACTATTAGATTTATGATGATAATAGCTCATTTAAGTCACATAAAACACCAGGATAGTCATGTAAAACGTTTTTTTTTTCGACGAAATCGAGCCATTCAAGTGTTGTGGACCGTTTTAACGCGTCAGTAGTCATTGTTCCTCAAGCAACTGAAGAATTTGATATGAACGTTTCTCGCCAGATTGTGTATCGCCGTTTATGAGAATCGAGACCCTAGGAATATTTTTCCTGCTATCAAATCAGTTATCGAGAAGAAACAATAACTCATATTTCACTTTGTAAACGGGAACGTTATCTTGACCAATGAAAATTGGGTAAGTTGTATGGCATAAAGTATTTCTATCTACCACAAATAATTTTCACACAGTTATATGGTTTTAAATTCTCCTATTTCTATGAAATGAAGAACTGTCAATTTTTCTTGATAGTATTTTTTGATTGTATTTTAAAATTTAAATCTAGTTAATTTTCAGGGCCAAAGAAATACGAGTTCGAGTCTGGCAGATAGCTTATTCTTTATTTCTGACCAGCGCAGTTTGATATTAGTCGTGGACTGATATTTTGAGTACCTGCAATTAAAAACAAGAATTAGAACAACAGACAGACACACACACTCAGACACATATACACAGACATAGACACATATACTCAGACACAGACACACACACATATATATATAATGTTGTAGATACTGAAGTTAATAATGTATCTTGTTAAAGTCAATGACTTATTTGCTGTCACACCTTATATTTCCCAGGGAACAGCTTTCTCTCGGAATGATATCTTAAAATGCATCTTATGCCATGAAAAAAAAGGGATAAAGAAATGATACTGTTCTTACACTTTATTCATTATGCATCATACCTCCCCATCCAATTTTTAATTTATTCTTATGACGGAATAATATAACGTCTCTATCCTTTCTATGGTCGTATTTACCATATCTATGATTGGCATTTAAGAAGAATCTTGATATTTTAGTGTTTGCTTAGAGGAATGTTACTTTAGATCCCCTTTTGTCTGAGGAAAGACTTTGCCAGGAGTCAATTTTCAATCTTCAAAACAGTTTGCAATGTTATCTTTTATTATTGCAATAAGCTACTTCATTTTAATTTTAGAAAGTCAGAAAAAGTTTCCTTGAGTTAAATTTGTACTGCATAGGTGCTGAGAAAACCCACAGATGTGTTGCTGTGTCGAACGTCCTGCTCAAGACATGAGAATGGAAAGGTGCATTGTCAAAATGAATTCAACGGTCATACTTTACAGAAGATTAATCAGGGTCATATCGACGTTGAACCCACAGAAGGGTGTCTATTTACGTATATGAAGAAACACCCACATTGATTTGTCGCTAAATTATACCAAGGTCGCTTAAGATATTCAAAATGACTTCCGAACAAAGCTCATATACAACTGCAGGTTTTACAAGTAAACAACGAATTACCATCTTTGTGTGTATGTCAGGAGAAGCCTTGAAGCGAGAATTTTTTATTAATCCAGACTGAATGCATTATGTTTTTAGAGTATAATATACTTCTTTAAAAATGTTTTCAAAATTCTCCCGAGTCTTATTCACCTAAAGAAATAAATATATGCATATCCTGTCTTACACAGGAAGTTCTACGAGATATTCACAGTCACTCCTTTCATCTCTCTAGTATATAATTTCTTTTTTAAAATTAGCCTTGAAAATCAGATAAATCTTATCTATCGAGAGGTTTGATAAGGATGATTCGATAGTTTTTAAGTCTTATCAAACCTTGTACATTATTAATGCCAAATCCTGCTTATATATATATATATATATATATATATATATATATATATATATATATATATATATAGATAGATAGATAGATAGATAGATATGTTGTAAACTATTAGTTTGTATGTAATATTTTAACGAGTCAGAGCTCATTTGTTTGCTCAGAATTAAATGGTTTCAAGTATTCCGATCAAACACAAATAATTCTGTTTAGTATTAATCATTTGTTTGTACACTTTTAAATGATTTCAAGTATTCCTATGTAACACAAACAATTCTATTTAACAACAGTCATTTGCTTGTACACAGTTAAATGGCTAAACAGTTCTAACACTCCAGGTTAGAGTGTACCCAGGAGTAATGGTTATAAATGCGTACTCCACATTCCCCAGAGCTTCCAGGGCTGGAACCTCACCATCAGGTAGTTTAGTGTCATATCCAAGACACTTGTTGTTGTTGAGATGCAGTTGGCTTATTTCACTGACCCAGCCGATAAAAAAGCAAACAAAAAATAAAATTGAAAATTTATTGGCCGCAGAAAAACAAACAAACAAACAAACAAACAAAACGCTTGGTGGGCACAATGATAAATATGAGGTGAAAGTAAAAAAAAAAAAAATACGATAAAAGAGAAAATAAAAGGGTTACAAAAGGAGAAATTGAAAATAAAAGAAAGCGAAAACACAGACCAATACCTAAACTTTGCCAGAGAGCTGAAACTATTGGAGTACATGAAGATGATAGTGATACTTATCGTAGATGATTCCCAAGGGAAGGAGAAAAATGAGGGATTAAAGAAGAGAAGAAGAAAAAGATGGAGCAATAAAAAATATTGAAAGAAAAAGATGGTGTTTTCGGGAGGAGGAGGAGGAGAAAAAGGGGAGAAGAAAGGCGTGGGAGGTAGGGAGAAAAACGAGGTGAACAAATTAAAAGGAATCAATTGTTATAATCTCATCATAACAGACCTCGTGTACTCGTAAATGATTAACTTTTTCTCATGACAGTGGAATTTAACCTGTCAGTTTAGTTATAGAATCTTTATTCCCGGCCAATGAAAAAAAAAAGTTCAGCTTTGTGGGATGATATCTCTGTTGCAGCAGATGCTCAAAGTAGAAAACCAGTTTATATTCAGGTTTAAAAAGGTAATTTTTAATTTGAAGAAAAGACTATTTTCAATGTATAACGCACACTTTACAATTGAAATATTTTTTTGAAATTATTTAGTGCCTTATATGTAGAAGGGTATATAGGGCATCTTACAAATTGTTGTCAAGGTTGAAGCGATATTCGTAGTTACTCTTTTCTCTCTCTCGGGAGTTTTCTTCTTAAAGTATTTACCCAGACTCTTCATCACGAGCAGAATGTGACGCAAGGTCAGTTATTAAGTGGAGTAAAGCTGGTTTGAATTTATAATTTTTCTTCTCTTAACAAAGGCTGAAGAACCCTTTCTTACCCTAACCCTGCCTGAATGATGATATGGGTAAATTTTGAATGAAAATATCTTGGCTTATATTACTGGCAACCGGACTATTGACCTAATGAGTAGTGTGTTCACCAATGGCCCGGAAGACTAGGGTTCAATCCCATGTCGAGTCATACCCATATTTACCAACCCCTCCGCTCGGGCAGGATATGACACAAGGTCAATTTTTAAGCGGAGTTTAACAAGCTTGAATTCAGAGTTTTCCTTTTTCTAGATTAGTTTCCTCACCAAGGCTGAAGAACCCAGTCTGCCCTACTATTTACCCATAGTTGGAGGGAGAATAATTGGATTCATACCTTTAGTGCTATGTGAAATGCTATCAGTCTCGTCCAGGATTTGAACTCATGTTGCCGTGTCTATTGCCTACGACGATAAACATTACACCACGGGCACCAAACTAAAGACTCAAAAATGGTACTTGATGTCGCCTTGCTTAACACTCAGCATAATAAGGTGAGGATCAACAGTAAAGTAGAGCAATCTAGGGAATGGAGTAGCGCCCTCTTCTACATTTCGATGTAGTAGCTATTGAAAAGGGAGCCTTCGGGTCACCTGCGACTAAAGTCGCTAACTTTACTTACTTATATCAATGACATTGACTGCAAAATATATTCATTCTAAACTAAGTCATATAATTTTGGATACAACACCCCTTAAATGTTCACCTCCATCAAAAGAAAATGCTTGGTCTCTCTCTCTCTTTCTCTCTCTCTCTCTCTCTCACACACACACACACACACTTTTAGCTTTCAGCATAGATTTGCATATCAACTAGAATGGCTGTAATCTCTTTCCGGTTACTTTGTTCTACAGCTGTGTAGGACGTCGACATTTTCGTTGAAGTAACCCCCACAAGAAGGGTTTAGATCTGGTGATCAGATAAGCCAATCGATTGGTGAATTTCATTAGATTTTGTTCAATGGTATTCGTCACTCGTTGACAATTCTTTTCCCTGCAAGATGTTCAAGATTGACATGGGGATTTTTTCTTGTTAGCATTGTTTGTCTCACGGAAGTTTGCAATAACACGAAGGATCACCTTTTGGACTGGAACCTGATGCTTTCCGTAATGCTGTCGAAATTTTCTTTCTGGAGCTATTATGGAGCTTTGATTTTCATAATAATCAGAGCCTAATGCCAAATAATGAATCTTCAAGGTAATGAGGATTAGCACCCATCTTCTCTTCAAGTAAGACGCAATTGATTGTCTTAAGTTACGTGGTACCAGCATGACGGAATAATCTTTGGTCTGAGATATTCAATGTCACTCCTAATATCTCTCAAATGTTTTCTTTCTGAATAAGACTCTGAAATAGATATGTGTCAAAAACGTATTAGCACGGGGTACCCGTGGTACAGTGGTTAACTTAGCGGACTATAACTTCGAGTTCGAACTCAAATTGGGTTATTACGTTCACTTTTGGACTAATGCCCATGAGAAGGGTATGGGCCCCCTTATTCTCCTCAATTTATGGGTTAAATAGTATCACTGGTTATCTACAATGATGGATTTGGTAGTAAATAACCCACGAAAGATGATATGCAATTACAATAAAGAAACTAACCAAACCAAATAACGAATTTACTCACCCTCTCCTGTCATGGGCAAGATGCAACACAAAGTCGACGAAAGTACGTTAATAATAACAACTGTGCATTTGTGTCTGGGTTTGGTCGTGCGTAGATTATCGTGTTTCAGTTGACGTTTTTGTTTATTTTCATCTGAATTTAAAACTGGGTGGGAGTTCAAATATTCTATGAAGAGACGAAAATGGAATTTTAAAAAACCCTGCAAATATATAAAAAACACAAATCAGAACCTGTTCTAGTGAAAAATAATAAAGAAAGAAGTAACATTCTACGTTATTTTTAAATTGAAAGTGATCGCACAAAATCTAAGAAAGAAACCAGATCAACTTAAGAACGTTGGTTTGTTCGTTTAATGGCACATCAACCTTCGTAAGCTATTCAATAGCAACCCCAGTCTAAAAGGAATGTACTTTTATCATAAAAAAATCGATTAGGGTTTCACAGTGAAAAAATATCACATCGTTTATTAGGGAATAAATCTTGACACAACAAAGTTGTATTCAACCCTGCTTACACAGTTCTGGAATGTAATAAAAGATCGTTTTAAAGTAGGAACACCGAGAAAGCAAGCCTCTTAGGGGGTGATGCGAAAAATAGCTCTGGCACCAGGCAATAAAACCAACGTTACTCTATCAAAGGAGAGGGGAGATGCTGGGAGTGAGCTGATTTATTATTTAAACCAACCAGCACGAATACCAGTTGTTTCAAGGCAAAGTATATATTTATTAAGTTTTGTTTTGTGAGACTCGAATGGTCTGTCAATTAAGTAATGGTCTGTCAGTCGAGTAATTGTCTGTCAGTCGAGCTTGTTAACCATTGCACCACTGGAGGTGTCTTGTTTCAAGTCAAAGTAGCAATTACATATTCCAATAACTAAAATCTTAGTTTTTGTTAATTAAAAAAAATATATAAAAGAACGAATAATTAAACATCTATTTCATTCAATTCATATTGAAGGACGTTTTTATTGTTCCCCAGGAAAACTCATGGAGTTAATTCAACAGTATATTCCTGACAAAGACACTGCTGATATTTCAATGCAGTTAACGAGAGATAATACATTTGTAATAATGTTGGATGATGGACTTGAAATCATATAAGAACAATTCCAAGAAGAAATGACACATTTCCTCAGCAAAGAATGATTGCTCTATCGGCAAGGCTTAGAATACGATGACTGTACCCCTTGCGGGGAGTAAGAGCCCTCCCCAAAGAGGTGTATTGGGTATATACTGTATTTAATGATGAAGCTCGAGTTCTGGAGATCTGGGGAGTGTAGAGTACCTATTCATTGCCATTACTCCCAGGTCTACTCTACTCTTGAGTGGTAGTATCTGCTGGGTCCCATCTATGGGTCAAGTAGATCTGTTTTAAAATTATTCGTATTCGATAGGACCGTGTGTAAAATCAACCCCGTCAAAGAAAAAACTACGCAAAAAATGTAATTATGAATGGACAATGAACATGATTCTTTAACCTCTAGACATAAGTTAACTCTAGACAGATTAACATGCCGTTAAAATCAATCTCTCAATCTGTAAAGAATAAGCTTTTGTGTTAAAGACTATAATGATTTGGGAATCAGTGTGTATGAGTCTAACTACTTCTGAACAGTATGACATTGAAATTTTTTGTTCAAATCATTTATAGGAAACTGGATTTTCAATTTTGTTTGTCATTGAGATTAAAAGCACGAAATCTATGTCTGACCTGTATTGTTCACTCTTTGACATTGATAAGTTCGTTCACAAAAAAGCAACCTCCACCCCACCAAATAAACAACAAAAAAAAATAGAACAAACAAAAACAAACAAAAAACAAAAAAACCCACTCCCCTTTGTATTTACCTAAATCCTCCACCATGTGCAGGAAGTGACACAAAGTCAAATCTTTTGGCCCCCTGACATACAATTGCGCGGACAAGAGAGCAAAATGCTAAAAACGACTTGCTCTTCATCAACTTCCTGACTTTTGGAGGTACTTCAGACATCAGCTAATGAATCTAACTGTTGCTTTTTGAAAAGTGGGTTGGTGCAGGCTAGGATGGAAGGCCTCCCACCTGAAGCCAAACTTTTTAAATATATCAGCGGGAATCAAAACTTGTACTTTTCTTCCCCTCACCAAGTAGTCAAAATGAGTATTTGCTGATTTTATGAATAAAGTCAATCATTGACTACTTTACCATGTTAAGACTTAACCTATTTTAAGAAAGGGATCAATCTGAATAATTGAACAAATCAAAAGGGTCAGCGAACGAGGTTCAGAACCGCTGGCCTTGTGAAGATTAAATACATCCCTATGTAAATATTTACATGACAGAAGCAGTAATCATCATTCTTAACTTCGTAATTTGATTAAAAACACATGTAAGAGTTTGGAAATTATCGAAAATTGTTTGCCATCGTAATTGTTCCGCTAATTATTCGGATGAGCGTCCTTATCTTTGTTGCCTTGATAATGTTTCAGCAGATATACTCTTCGAGCTTCCTAATGACTATGTCGTACTTTTTAATCTTTGATTTTCGTAATATATATATATATATATATATAGTTATGGCATAGCGTAGACACAGTATCAACCACGCTTGGTGACTGTCACTTTTTCGTCTAAGCGGCCATCAGACAAATACGCATATACATGTGTGTGTGACCCATAATTAAGCGCACACTGGGGGTGTCCGCGTGGTGTAATGGTTAAAGCGATGGACTGTGGAATCGTAGTAGTAATTTACAAAGCTCTTTGCTTCGATGTGGCACAAGGCCGAATGAATGGGGCGCCCAATGAGAATCGAACTCACTCGTGTAGGTTTGCTAGTCTAGCTTGCTAACCGTTACACCACCAGAGGTGCCCCTGCGGAATCGTAGTAAGCGAGTTCGTACTCCAGTTGCGCAATTACGTTCACTTTCGGGCAAATACCGTATGAAACCCCTTATCCTCCCAGCTATGGGTTAAATAGTACCACTACTGTTCTTCTAGGAGAATAGCTTTGGCATTAAATAACCTACAAAGGTTGATATGCCATTAAACAAAGAAACCTAAACCAAACCTTAAGCGCGCACAAACTATTTTCAATATAAATCGAATAATTTTTTCAACACCAAAGATACCAGAACTTTATTAATCCTTATGGGACATTAAGTTATCAAGACGGATATTATTAGGTATTATTTATTGCCAAACTTCAGAGCATTGACACACTGTAAATAAAAATAAAATTGCATATATATAAAAGGCGAATTTGGCGGGAACAGTACATATTCTTATTTTTAGTTACAAGTCATAAATAACACCTAATGATATCCGTTTTGATTGCATAATGTTTTACTGAAAGAAAAAAAGATCTTGGTATTTTTGGTTTCGAAACAAATGACTTAAAAAAAGGTGCAGTGTTTTTATTTATGAGCGAGTGTGTGTGTGTGTGTGTGTGTGTGTATGTGTTGCAGACCTTGGCTCAACGGCAAATAGAATGAGCTAATTTATTTCAGTTTCAGACGGAAGTAATTGGTATTCACTCTGCACAGAGAAAGGCAGGAATCCACTTTTCCCACTTATGAAGGATTACTCTCTGCTGCTTGTGTTACCATGGGAACCAATAAAGCCTTTCTATATGTTACTTGAAGAGGAGATGGGCGCTTACAAACAACCTCATTGATCTAAAAAATGCTATGAAGAACCCCACATAGTACTACAACGAACTATGCCATCATGTAATAATTTAAATTTCACACACACACACACACTTACACATACATGCATACACACAAATATATAATTTTGACATTTCCATAGAAACAGTTCATAAATATTAACAAAAAAATCTGATACTGATGATTCCAGAAATAGATGAGTAGTTTCATTGTTGATATGGAAGCCTATGATTGCAATTATCAATTCTAAGCTATATTCGGATCTAGTTCACAAAAGTTCTACTTTAACATTTTGTCTTCATAAGCAGTATTTTGACAAACTTTATAAATATAAATTATAAATTATTATATATTATAATTGATAATTGCAATCATAGGCTTCCATATCAACAATGAAACTACTCATCTATTTCTGTTTTGACAAACTTTTGCGTGCTATCTCTTTTATCTTTCGTACTTTTCTATGTGGTTTCTTGTCAAGTGTTCTGATTTTATTCCTATTTCTTTCCATCGTGTGTATTAAATTAACCCTTGCACTACGAGAAGGATGTGATACGAACTTTATATTTTAAGTGGAGTACAACTGGTTTGAGTTTAAAGTTTTCTTTCTCGCAGATTGGTTACCTTAGTCTGCCCTAGTATTTACCCTGGCTGGACGGAGAACAAGACATTCCAAGGACATTAGTGCGAAGTGAAGCGCAGCCTCCTTCAAGATTTGAACTCGAATCGCCAATTTCATTTTCTATGACGATAATCGTTACGCTAAGAGTGTCTCCATGATTTTCCGCGTGTGATATTATTATCTTCCTTCTGTCTCGGCTTTCCTAGTACAATTATGTGAATGTACGAGTGTGGACTGAAAAATTAATAGGCTGAAAGGTTCATACGATGACGTCATATCTGATGTTGATAACTTTTAGACCAATAGAATCCAAGCATTGCAACACCGATGAATTAAGTGTGTAGACCGTAAGGGGGAGTATGCCGAAAAACTAATCTCATTTGGTCACATTCCATGAGAGTATCTAGGTTAGCCTATGAACTTTTCCGTAGACTCATATGTACCCAACATCTCCGCTCCGGGCAGAATGCGACCCAAGATCAATTTTATTTCAACAAAGTACTGTGGGTTTGAATTCAGAGTTTTCTTTCTACTTGATTGGTTACCATACCAAGGCTAAATATGCCACTTTAACCTTCAGTGCAGCTTCGATCTTGAAAACTATCCGGATGTTATACCAACTACAATTTCTCAGAATTTTTTACTCATCAGTTGTTTGTCCAATAAATTATGTGGCTTTACAACATCCCGTCAACTCAATCTAAAAAAGACAAAAATATCAACGACTTTTAAGTGTCACCCGAGTTCGGTTATGGAGGCTCACACATGATAAAAACGATTGGACCAAATTGTAAGTTGTCGATGTTGACTGAACACAGTTTGCTAGACTCTTATATGAGTCTTCTGACCAAATTCCGAATTTATTTTTGTTGGAGGTCGACGACGATAAGAGATTGGTGAGACGGCAACTTGTTGAGTACTTGCGGCCCGACTAACAATCTTTCTTTCTTTCTCCACCAACGGACACGACATTATTCGAGGATAAATCGGTGCTAATTTTTGAACGCTAAAGAAATACTGGTTATTAAGTGTCCGTTCGCCTACATCTTGGGACCGATATAGCCACGTGACTATCGTACGACCTCAACGATTCGCTCCTAAGACGTTGATAACTTTTAGGTGCCACAATTTCTTTCTTCTGTCTTTTTTTCATTGAATCTTTTTTTCATTGTATCGTTTTTCTATATATTTTTAATGTAACCGAGTGAATCGAAATTGAAATATTTCAAAATGTTGTTATTTACTTATCTATCTATCTATCTATCTATCTATCTATCTATCTATCTATCTATCTATCTATCTATCTATCTAAAGTAATTAATATCTATCTATCTATCTATCTATCTATCTATCTAAAGTAATTAATATCTATCTATCTATCTATCTATCTAAAGTAATTAATATCTATCTATCTATCTATCTATCTATCTAAGCTTCTTAGTATCTACCTATCTATTTCTTTCACAAACTCTCCCCCCCTCTCTCTCTATCTATGTCAAGAAGGTTTTTGCTTTATTTCGCTTGGTTTTAATGTGTTTATTTGATTCTATCATCCATTAGTTTTGGGTCACTAAATTTGAAAAATTTTAAAACTAGTTTTTCTTTCACTTTTAACAATTAGCTGAATTTTAAATAATCTAATTCAGAATTGAGTTTTTTCTTTCACTCTCTATTTCCTCAGTGACAATACTAAAGTAATTTTCACTTGATTCAAATTAATGGATTAAATAGGCCAAATATTATTTTTTTTTTGAAAATTGAGAAGTGGAATTATTGTGTGTAAATTGTCAATGAAATATTGTAGTATTCTTTAAAAAGCCTGCTTTAATATTTGTACGTCAGGCAGATTTTGAAATATTGCATATCGGTAGGCAGAACTGTGCTCTTTTGACAGAGCAACGAATGTTGATAGATACAAACAAGTAAACAAATGAAACACTGTAACATTGTAAGCAGATGGTATCGGGGTGGGAATTGATGAGTTATAAAAAAAAGACAAAAAAAAAAGACAAAAAAAAAACTAGCTTCTGGATAAGTCGACAAAGTTTAACATCTCGTAAGTGTAACTAAATGTAACCAGATATACTTGATCTAGAACTCCAGGTTGAAAATAAGAGCACTTAACTGAGGGGTACCGAGGTCACCAGACTCGATTGATCATCTAAATGATGTCGGGGTTCATGCGAGATAGAAGTGGAGGGGTGTTCTGAGAGCTCTAATAAAAGACGATGGTATTTCTTGATACGCTTTCTTTATGTGGCTGGGGTACGAGGAAACATGTGTTATGTGTACGAAGCGCAAGGAACGAATTAAAGATAAGGAGATATCCAGTTTTAACTTGAGCGAAGAAACTACCCACATATCGCATCCGTTATTCGTTTTCACCTACTTCAGAAACTGAACGGAGAGAATAAAGTAGCCAAGGCCCCAAAACTTAACAAGACGAATAGGGTTTTTGTGTTTCTCCTCCCCTATTTGACGATTAGCAATCACTGACATAGCTGTTGTAGGTGACTACGCTACAAAACTTTCTGTTACTGATAATCTTTTCTAATTATAAAGAACATTTTAAAGACTTGTATTAAATAACATTACTGCAACAAGTGACTATTGTGGGTATGCGATTTCCGTCAGAATCGACTTACAACGAACTAGTTGGAGTGGAACTCCGTCGCAAATTGCGGTCTACCTGTATCCAAAAGCCAAAGGGGACTTCCCTTGAGGTTATGGCTAAAGTGCTGGACTGTATCCACAAAGTAAACGAGTTCAAACACTAGTCGTGCTATGGCAGTCACTTTCAGACTAATACCCTTGGGAAAGGCATGAACCTCCTTATACCTCTAGCTATGGCGTAAATAGTACCAGTATTTTTTTCTACATGGATAGCCTAGGCATTAAATTACCCATGAAGGTTGATATGCCTTTAACAAAAAACCAAATCAAAATCTTTTTTTTTTTTTCGATATTCCACATTTTAACCCTTTTAGGCGATGGGGCTGGCCCTCTGGAACTTAACTGATTATTATTAACCTTCTCTGCATAGTTTCTTTTTTTTAGTATCAGCATTGGCTCTGAGAATTACCATCAACTTAAACTGCCTGACATTTACATTGTTTGCATTTCGAATTGTAGACATAAATTTATAATTAATTGATCAATCAATTAATCAATCAATTGATCAATTAATAAGTGTTATTTTACTGAAAAATGTTTCCTGTGATAAATTCTAAAAATACGGTTGTCGGAAAACAATCGAGTACCTTCAGAATTTTTTAATTCATTAAAAAAAAAGAGAGAAAAGAAAAGAAAAGAAAAGAAAAAATTACTATAGACAAGAAAGTAAGGATGTTATTACAAAAGTGAATCAATAATTTTTCCTTTTTCTTTTACCTATTGATATGTATAAAACTATCTGAACACGTTGTGGGTTTTATTTCTGGTTTATTCAAGGACTCCAACTGCAGTTTTTACGTATGATCTTTGAACTATTTTGTGCTCCAGGTAAACATTTCATGTTTTGTTTCAAAAGAATAAGATTCCATTTAAATGACATTTAGAAGATTCGTCACTAGAATAGAAAGAAGAAACATGCAAGAAATTAAACTTTCAGTTTTCATATATTCTAAAATTTTCTACCCGTTTGAATTAAAAGTTTTACTTCTAGACTGGTTCTGGCAACAAGGCTAAAGAATCCAAATTTGCCCTATAATTTACCCGTTGATAATAGAAGAAAAGATGGATTTATGCCTTTCTCAAAGACAGTAGCATGAAATGAAATACAAACGGATTTGTGCAGGATTTGAACTTGGGTCAGCGATTCCATTTCCTACAACGAAAACCATTACACTTATCACTGTATGCAAGTAAAAAGTTGTTTTTAGTTTTGCTGAGGCACCTTGTGCATTAACTGCTGAATTAGTATAATATATAAGAAATGCAAGGCCTAGAGTATGCCAACTGTATCTTCTGCAGAGGGGGGTAAGGCTCCCCCACTAAATAGATGCCCTGGGCATTACACGAAACTATATTCAGTGATGAGGCTACAGCTCTAAAGCTCAGGGAAGTTTGAAATCACCCTTTTGTTGCCACTACTCCCAGGTCCACTGTTTATTATTATTAGATATGAATAGTTAATTGAAAACGATTTATTACAAAACAAATACATAAATAAAATTATAAATTAGGAATTATAATAATGATATTAACTATAATCTCTGATGAAAGGAATAAACACCAGGTTATCCCCCTTTAAGAACCTCGGGATCACATTCTTGGAATGGACACAGGAAGAACTTAGATAAATGGACCAAAAAACAAGGAAATTGATGACTATGTACAAGAGATGACATAAACAGAGTGTTGTCCAAGAAAAGAAGGAGGTAGATGACTCGTCAGTATTGAGGAATGCGGAAATACAACTTTATTAAAAGATTCAAAGAATACATAAAAATGAGCCAAGAAAACTTTACTGTAGCTAGTAACAGCAATGGCAATGCAAAAATACGCATCAAAATGATAAAGTCTAGAAAACAAAAATGAGCCAAGAAAACTTTATGGATACTTCAAGCTCCAAACTAGCAAGATTATTCACAAGAAGACCTGGAAAAGGCTAAGAAAGGAAAAACACAAGAGAGAGATAGAGAGCTGAATCTCTTTTAACAGCAGCATATGGGCCAATTATATCAAAGCGAAAATTCATAATACCCAACAGAATAATGTAGAATATTTGGAAAAAGATATAAAGTGGTTATTCATATATTGAGCGAATGCAGAAAGCAGCCACAAAAATAGTACAAGACTAGACATGACTGGGTGGGAAAGGTGGTTCACTGTGAATTGTACAAGAGACTAAAATATAACCATATTATCAAATGGTATTTGCACAAACCAGCTTATGTCCTACAAAAGTAGATGGCTAAAATTCTCTGGGATTTTGAAATAAAGGCAAATCAGCCAGTTTCGATCAGAAGACCTGACCAAGTGTTAATTAACAAGAAAAAAAGACCTTGCAATCTCGTGGATTTTGCCATGAGGAGACTTGCTGTCATACATGAGATGATAACAAGTTAACAGCAACATAAATGTCCAAATGAAGAATGTATACAATCAGTGTTGAAATAAAAAGAATTACTTATTCATAAAAAGAATGAAAATATTGTGTTAATACAAATTTAAAAAATGATAAATTGGATTTTTGCTTTTATTATTTTTGGAAAATTTAATTTGTAACGATGTTAGCATTTTCCAAGCAATTAAAACCTACCCAGCTTTATTTACAAAACGTGTCTTAATATAGAACGCAGTCTTTTGATTACTTACAATAACTGCTATTAGTAAGTAGTCACCCATTTAAGTTCTGAACAGGCTCATTGCTGCTGAAAGAAATGTTTTAAGCGTGACCGGACCATGATTCAAAGTTACTTGTACTGTTCATAATCTAAAAATAATCTTAATTTAAAATTATCATTTTTAGGATGAATAAGAGTATTTTATGATTTTTAGTCTATTATGTTTGTTGTTCTTCACTAAACATCATTTTGTCTGGAACACAAAGTACCGGCTGTTACAAAGTTGGTCACCCATCTGACTACTGAACGGGCTCCTTGCTGTTTAACTTCCGTAATAAGTTCAGAAGACACCCTGGTTGATTACTATTATTTACTAAATTAAGTTTAGTACAAGGCTAGAAGTGAGAATCGAATTCAATTTGATATTAACAAAAAGACAAAAGTAAAGAAAAGAAGCCTACCAACTCAGGGTGACAGAGCTTTAATGTTCTTTAAAGAATTTCTCTTAGGACCTCACATACGTCCTTTCTGCATTTTAAAAGTTTGCTAAGTCCTCTGAAGGATTTTCATCAGAGGCTTCGTCGCAATCTTTTTAGTCTTTTTCACGGCTTTCCAACGGCAGTTTTACTTTTTGAGAAAAGCTGAAAGTGACAAGGAGTCCAATCTAGACTTGGCTGGACAGAAACTTCTGACATACGATATTTTGCCTTAAATCTCTTCACAAAGTGTTAATAATCTACTAGCAATGACATTGTTTATACGACAGTCACACAGTCCCTAATCTCATTCAGAGATGTGTGAATTCAAGTAGAGTGGTTCCTTTTTTGTGGTTGCCAAACTAAATGAAAGCTAGTCCGGTTTACCGGGCTGGGATTAGACTGACTGTATTCTCTCACAAAAGGGGTGTCCTGTGAATGACACTAAACTGTATCTAAGGATGAAACTCCAGTCCTGGAGACCTGAGGAGTATGGAATACTCTTTCATTGCAATTAATCTTATATTCACTCCTCCGTAAAGTCATAGTACCTGTTCCGGTCGAATCTATGGGTTAAATAGATATGCTTAAAATTAAGTTGTATTCCATCAGACTGTGAGCAAAATAAAAAAAGTAAATAGGAAAATTAATCAATCAAGGCCGTACAACCGGTTTTCGAGATATTAATAATATCTGTATACATTCCATTCATAGCTTCTATTCGTTGTTTTGAAGGAAAAGACTATTGTCACAAAACAAGACCATTAGTTTCAATAAAGGCAGATTGTCGTTTTGAGTTGCTTTTAATCGCCGGTTTTGTTTGTTTTGGGTAAATCTGGGTTTGTGATCTATTTTCATTTAATAATGATAAAGTACTTTGAAACCTTCCCGCCTCTTGTGGATATACTTTGAGTTGCTTTTCGTTATTTCAAGTTTTCTTTTTTGTACTGCGGTTTGATTTTTATAACTATTATATTTTTGTACGTCTTTCTTTCGCTTTAATTGTCATGGCAGATCCATCATTTAAAAACTTGTGTCAAACTAAACCACCAAACGAATAAGGAACAACAGAACATCATTCAAAGTTCTCTGGGGTTTTTTTTTAATAACGATGAGACTCTTTTTTTTATTCAAATTACTGAATTAAATTTTAAATATTATACATCGACTTTTATGATAATCACCGTCTTTTATATCATTTCTCACTGATAGTTTTTCACTGGAGTCTGAGTGACTGCAAATTTAGTTAGGTTTCTGGTTGGTTGGTTGGTTGTGTTTTATATCATATCAACCATTGTAGGTTTTTTCATGCAAAATTCTGTTTATACAAATATATAGATTATATTTGATTTCCTAATACTTTGTTGGTAACAATTTTTACAGGATCCAGGGCTCATTTGTTTGCACACAGTTAAATCGTTTCAGTATTAGTTACAATAATAGTTTTATTTGCACTCAGTTAAATACTTACAAGTATTGCAATCTAGTACCACTAGTTTTATTTGCACACAGTTAAATGGTTTCAAGTATTGCTATAAACACTAATAACTCTATTTGCTACAATTAAATGGTTTGCAGTATAGTAAATAATCAAACAATTCTATTTGACTTGGGAATAATGGCAGTGAATAGTCACTCTACCTCTCCAATGCTTCAGTACTGAAACCTCACCATTAGATTGTTTAGCGCCATAATCAGGACACTCATTGAATGGTGGAGGGTCTTAGCTCCTCTGCAGAGATGCAGTCGGTGTATTCTACAACCCAGTGTTTCAGGATGAAAATGAAAGACTGTTAAAAATATGAATTATTTTAAAACACGCTTAATGATTATTATATATTGATGTACTAAGGCGAGTTTCCCGATCTTAATTGTTAGATTCCCATTATTTCGGTTGTTGCATACTCCAGCCTTCTTCGGGTATCTGTTCTAGTCCCATGAGGTAATTCCTCATCTCAGAAATTCAGATAAACATTATCAGATAGTCATAATGAGCAGTATTATTATTATTATTATTATTATTATTATTATTATTATTTACTCATTGAGAGTTTTTCACATCAGTTTTAGCTGATGGTCTTTCACTGGAGTTTGAGTGATAGCAAATCTCCTCAAGTCTTCAAGACTCTTCTCAGTATTCTGGCCATTCTTAATGATGCTGTAGTTTGGATGGTCTCCACTCGTCCGCCAACTTACAAGTCCTCCAGTCCCTTTAATATTCCTTTAGTTACTGTACCAAAAGCACTAATCACAGTTGGCATAATTGTCCTCTTCATGTTCCATTGTTTTTTCAATTCCCCAGCAAGGTCGAGGTACTGATCCTTCTTTTCAAATTCTCTCAGTTTTATTCTATGGTCAGCCGGGACAGCAAAGTCAACAATTTTGCAAATTCCCTTTTTTTTGTTGATTATTATTAGGTCTGGTATTATTTTACTTTTTTGGGTTTTTTTACACAACATTTAGCTGGTAATCTGCCACTGGAGTCTCGAATGACAGTAAGTCTTCAGGTCTTCCGGACTCTTCTGAGTATTCTTGCCGACTATTGCAATGCTTTGGTTTGGATACCAGGGAATGAAGTAGCACCCTCCCCTACACCTCGGTGGAGTAGCTATCGAAAAGGGAGCCTTCGGGCCACCCTTGACTACGGTCGCCAACTTTACTTACTTGGTTTGGAGGGTCTCGATTCTTCCACTGATTTCCAATTCTTCCAGTCTTTTTTTTTCCTGGCCTTTCAGAGCGGTTCTAAACGTACGAATTACACTTGGTGTTATTTGTCGCTGCCTCCCACCAGACACGACTTGACATAAGGTCAAAAGCCCGAAGGCCGATTAAAGTGGGGATAAAGGGGAGGGGAAGGTCGGGAACGAGCCGAGACTCGAACCCTGCTGGACTATGCTGCTCATCGGCTCACTTGGTGCAATGTGAGCCGATGAGGCAAGCAGTTTCACGAACCCAAATGTAGGTCCGGGCACGTATGCCAGTTTACGGCGTAAACTAGACGCAAGGTCTAGTGCCAAATGTAGATTACAAAGGAGACAAAAGTGCAGCTCGCCCACCCGAGGGTAGCCTAGTCGAAACTAGAAGCCTAAAGGCCCCAAGTCTGCCATTGTTCCTTTTGCAGAGCCACGCTCCGGACCGAAGTCCAGAACAGGCCCCGGGGTGCCTTTTAGAAAAAGCGCGCCACGAATTACACTTGGTATTACCGTCATTATGATGTTTTTGAGCTGCTGTTAAAAGAGATTCATTTTCCCTCTAGTCGAGTGGACTCTCACCAGTTTGGCTAATGAAATATCAATCCTGTTGTTTTTCTTCCCATTTTGGTTTTCCTGTTTTTGTTGTTTTTCTATTTGTTCTTAGGTTCTTACAGCTGTGACTGGCTGTCGTAAATAGTCTTACTTTGCTCATTTTAATGTACTTCTCTACACCTTGTATTGATGGATCTATGCAATCCTCAATGCTGGCGAGTCCTCTTCCTCCTTTTCTGGTCACATATAATGTCAGGCATTTTCTTGCCCTTTGGTCCATTTATCTGAGTTCCTCTCTTGTCCATTTTAAGAATGGTTCTGATTTCCTTACAAAGAGCTCTGACCAGGTATTTTCCCCTTTGATGCGATTTCTGTTCCAGAGTTTAGTTTCAAGAAGTTTTCTTTTTCTTTTGAAGTACACTTTTCTTATTTTTTTCTTTCACCTCTGTTTGTTTGATGGTATCTACTTCTAATATCCCAAAGAACTTGTAATTTTCCTTCTCTCTAAGCGTTTTAATGCTTTCCTGATTTGGCAATTATTATTATTTTTCTTCTTTTCGAGTTTTTCACGCCAGCGCCAGCTGATAGTCTCTGACAGGAGTTTGAGTGACAGCAAGTCTTCTCAAGTCTCCTTAGTATTCTGGCCGATCTCAATAATGTTGTTATTTGAATGGTCTCCACTCGTTCTCTTATTTCTAAGTTCTCCAGTCCCTGTACCAATCCTTTGGTGTCTGTACCAAGAGCACCAATTACAATTGGTATCACCGTTATTTTCATGTTGCACAGCTTTTTCAATTCCCTGGCAACGTCGAGGTAGTTATCTTTATTTTCGCTTTCTTTCAATTTTACTCTGTGGTCACAGCCCGGACAGTAAAGTTCCGTTTTTCTTGTTGATTATTACTAAGTTTGGTCACCGAGATTAGGTGATCTGTTTATACTGGAAAGTCCCAGAAGAGTTTGTGCGTCTCATTCTCCAGGGCAGATTCCCGGTTGTGCATATACCATTTGTACGTATGGTCAAACTTCAATTTCTTGCATACTTCTCGGTTTATCATGTTGCCCACCCAATCGTGTCTAGTCTTATACTCCTTCTGTGCAACTTTGCTGCATTCGCTTTTCATGCAATTTATCGATTCTTCTCTATCACCACATAACTTACATTTGCTGTTTTGTTGGGTTTTATCTATTCTTGCTTTGATATGGTTGGTCCTTATGACGTTGTTTTCTGCTGCTATTAGAAGAGATTCGGTTTCTCTCTTAAGGTTTCCCTTTCTTAGCCACGCCCACTTTTTCTCGAGTGAGATGTCACTTTTTAGTCGCTTAAAAATCCATAGAGTTGTTTTTCTTGCCATTTTTGTTTTCTGGTTGTTTCCGTTCTGTTAATACGTGTGTTGTTAGTATTGGTTTGGGTGGCTGTAATCAGTCATCCTCCGCGCCTTTCAATGTAGTCTTCGAGTCGATGTATCGATACGTCAACGCTATCTTCAATGCTGGTAAGTCCTTTTTCTCTTTCTTTTCTTGACACATATAATCTGTCAACCTCATCTCTGGGATGTAAGGCTTTATGCATGGTCATTAGTTTTCTTGTTCTCTTGTCCATTTGTTCCTCTCTGGTTCACTTCAAGAATGGTCCCAGTATCTTGCGAGGAGGACATCCCAAGTATTTATCTCTTTTATAAGGTTCCTGCTAAGTAGTTTGGTTTCGAGTGGCTTCCTCATTCTTCTGAGGTACTCTTTTTTAAATTTTTCTTTCATCTCCACTTGTTTGATGGTGTTAGCTTCCAATATTCCCAAGTATTTGTTGGTTTCCTTTTCTCCGAGCGTTCTGATTTTTTCTCCTGATTTAGTTGTTCGATTCCTTCCGTCATGGTGCATTTTCTATGCCAAATTCCATCCCTATATCCTGACTATAATCTCACGGCGTGTATTAAAGTTTCCAATGCTTTTTCGTTTTTGGCAAACAGTTTGATATCATCCATGTACATTGAGTGATTAATCTTTTCTTGCGATTTACTGAGTTTGTTTCCAACTGTGCATTTCCTGAGAATGTGATTGAGTGGCATCATCGCTTTTACAAATTATTATTATTATTATAATTTGTTCTCCTTTGAGAGTTTTTTTACACCTGCGTTAGCTGATAGTTTTTCACAGGAGTTTGAGTGACAACAAGTCTACTCAAGTCTCCAAGACTCTTCTCATTATTCTGGCCGATCTCAATAATGCAGTAGTTTCGATGGTCTCTACTCATCCTGTTATTTCCAAGTCCTCCAGTCCTTGTACTAATCCTTTGGTGACTATACCAAGAGCACCAATTACAATTGGTATTTTCGTCACTTTCATGTTCCACAGCTTTTTCAATTCTCTAGCAAAGGTCGAGCTACTTATCCCTCTTCTCACATTCTTTCAATTTCATTTGGTGGTCCACCGGAATAGCAAACTCCACAATTTTGCAAATTCTCTTTTTTTTTTGTTGATTATTATAAGATATGGTCTTCTGGCCGATTATTATTATTATTTACTCCTTTAGAGTTTTTCACATCAGTGTTAGCTGATAGTTTTTCACTGGAGTTTGAGTGACAGCAAGTCTCCTCAAGTTTCCAGGACTCGTCTCAGGATTCTGGCCGTTCTTAACAATGCCGTCGTTTGGATAGTCTACCCGTCCGCCAACTTCCAAGTCCTCCATGCCTTTTAATAATCCTTTAGTTATTGTGCCTAACGCACCAATCACAATTGGCACAATCGTTACTTTCATGTTCCACAGCTTTTTCAATTCTCTAGCAAGGTCGAGGTACTTGTCCTTCTTTTCACTTTCCTTCAGATTTATTCTGTGGTCCGCCGAGACAGCAAAGTCTACAATTTTGCAGATTCTCTTTCTTTTGTTGATTATTATGAGGTCTGGTCTTCTGGCCGGGATTAGGTGATCCGTTTGTATGTTAAAGTCCCATTGGAGTTTATGCAAGTCATTTTCTAGGACAGGTGCCGGGTTGTGCATATACCATTTGTTTGTATGGTCGAATTGAAATTTCCTGCACATTTCCCAGTGGATCACCTTGCCGACCCAGTCGTGTCTCGCCTTATACTCCTTCTGTGCTACTTTGCTGCATTCGCTTATTATGTGATTGATCGTTTCGTCTCTGTTACCGCATAGCCTACATTTACTGTTTTATTGCGTCTTATCTATTCTCGCTTTGATATGATTGGTTCTTATGGCGTTGTCCTGTGCTGCTATTAGGAGGGATTCCGTTTCTCTCTTAAGGTTTCCTTTTCTTAGCCAGGTCCAGGATTTCTGGTGTGAGATATTGTTTATTAGACGTTTAAAGCGGCCATAAAGTTGTTTTCCGTCCCATTTTTGTTTCCTAGTTGTTGTTATTCTTTCGTCTATCATGTTGTCCGTATCGTTTCTGATGGTTGTAATCAGTCCTCGTTCGTGTTTTTCGATGTAGTCTTCGAGCCGTTGTATCGATGCGTCAACGCTGTCTTCAATGCTGGCAAGTCTTCTTCCCCCCTCTTTTCTAGATACATATAGTCTGTCAACGTCGTCTCTGGGGTGTATTGCCTTATGCATGGTCATTAGTTTTCTTGTTCTTTGGTCCATTTGTTTAAGTTCGTCTCTGGTCCACTTGGGAAAGGGTCCCGGATATCTGACAACGAGTTTTTAACACTAGTTCTAAGAGGTGCTTTTTAAGTGAATTCTGAGTGACAATAAGTCTCCTCAGATCTTCAGAACTCTCCTAAATATCCAAGCTGATTTTAGTAGTGCTGAGGTTTCAGTAGTCTCGATTGTTTCCCTTGTCTCCTAGTTCATACTGTCCTTTTTCCAAGTTATTGGGCTCTTATCAAAGGCCTCAAACTACATCTTCACTCTCATAAGGTCCAAATATTTGTCCAATTTTTCACTTTATTTTTGCAGGAACAAAAAAATCCTATTGATGAAAAGTTTTCTCCTTGTTAATTAGGCCTAAAACTTGATTTCTGGTCTACATTGGGAGATGCGTTTGAATCTCAAAGTTTCAGAGAATCTATGTTCCCCTTTTTCAGGGACATACTTTTATTATCTTAATCATTGCAAGTTATAACTGGTAGTTTTTCATTGAAGGTAAAGTGACAGCAAATCTCCCAAGGTTTCTATGACTTTTTAAAAAGTATTCTTACCGATCTTAACAGCGCTATGGTCTGAATGGTCACAATACTTCCTCTGATCTCCAGTCCCCCGTCTCTTTTTCAGACCTTTATGAATTGTTCCAAGGGCAATATCTACAATTGGTATCATCGTTCCATCTCTGTTTCAACTCTCTGGCAAGATCCAAGTGCTTGTCTATTTTTTGCTTTCTTTCATTTTCAGTCTGTGCTCTGCTGAAAAAAAAATCACTGAATGACAAGTACTTTTTTCTTGTTAATTAATATTAAGTCTGGTCGTCTGGCCAGAAAAGGCTAATCCGTATGTATTTCAAAGTTCTAGAGAATGCTACAGGTCTAATTTTCCTTGACGGATTCTGGTTTATGCAAATACCATTTGGTAGTATAGTCAAATCTTTGTTTCTTGCACAATTCTCAATGAATTACCTTTCCCACCCAGTCGTGCTTAGTTTTGTATTTCTTTTGTACTAGTTTCCTTGCATTTGCTTATTATGTGGCTAACAGTTTTATTTCTTTCTCCACATTACTTCATCACTTGCTGCAACAATCTGTTACATATTATCAATTTTCGATCAAATATAGATGGTTCTTATGATGTTTTTGTGTCGTTATTAAAACTGATTCAGTTTCTCTTTTGAATTTTCCCTTTCTTAGCCATCTCACCAGTTGGTAGCTTGTTGTTTTTATTCCCATTGCTGTTTTCCGGTTGTTTTTTGTTTATTTTGTTGTCAATGCTGTTACTAGCTGGGTTATTAGTCTTTCTTTGCTCTTTTTAATGTAGTGCTCGGGTAAGCGTATTGATGCATCAACGCAAACTTCAGTGTTGGCGAGTCCTCTTCCTCCTTCTTTTCTTGACACATATAGTCTGTTTATCTCATCGCTCAGTTTTTCTCTCTTTCTGTCCATTTATCTGATTTACTCTTTTATCCATTTTAAGAATAGTCTCGAGTATCATAAAAAAAGGGACTGCCCTGATTCTTATCCCTTTAATGAGACTTCAGCTGCAGAGCTTGTCTTCGAAAAGCTTACTAGTTCTAATGAGGTACACTTTTCGAATTGTTTCTTTCGCCTCTGTTTGTTTGATGGTGTCTGCTTCCAATGTTCCCAAGTACCTGTAATTTTCCTTTTTTTCCGAATATTCTGATGATTTTCTAATTTGGTAGTTCTATTCATTCAATTGATTCAATTTTTGCAAACATCTTTATCCATGTACATAAGATGATTAATTTTGTAATTTTAAAAATTTGTAGTACATATTTTGTACATTTTCTAGTATTCTATTATTCCTGTTTGTGGGACCTTTTTGTTGTCAATCGATGCAATGGTTACATATTTTCCGTCCTGTTTTAACCTATTTGAGGATGTGCTTACTTATATATAGTAGGTAATCTGTTCTTCTTGTCTCGTTGTGGCACCCGTTCTGTTCTCCTGAAAATAGTTCGTAGCATTCAAGTGAGTAGTAGATTTCTTCTTTTACCTTAGCGGTTAGCATTTATCGATCTATGGTTGCAGAGGATGCATCTTTTTTTTAAGGTTCTTCTGGATCAAAGTAGATTTCCCCATCGTCATCCATTCAGGTGTACTTTCTTCTTCGAGGCATTTACTCAGTTGCTGAGACAATCAGTAGTGGATGGCTGTGGATTCTTTAAACTAGAATCCATGTATGCCATCATGGTCACGTGTTTTCCAATTTGGTACTTTTCTGAGTGTTGGTCTTTGCGAATCCAGGTGTTTGTTCACCTGAGGACCTTCTTTGAATTCTTGTAATTCTTTTTTCATATTCTTTATCCATTCAGCCTTTCTGTTATGGCATTTTTGTTTCCTTATCTTACTCCAAAAACTGTTTTATTTCTTTTACATCTCATTTGTTGATTTTTCCTCGTGCACTCTTCACCAATTTATTGGTAAATTTTCTTTCGTTTTTTTTTTTTTTTGGAAGGTCCTCTATTGTTTGTTTTGCTTGAAATTATCTAAATATCTTTCAACCCTCCTTTCTTTCGCCAATATCTTTTGTTTATTTCTTTCATTTGTATTGCTAGTCTTGTCTGCCGTCTTTTTTTTTTGTATTTTCATTGCATTGTATCATTTTTCATTTTGTTTGGTTTAGTTTGATTTGGTTTTAAGGCATATCAAACATTGTAGGTTATTTTATGCCAAATCCATTTTTATACATGTAAACAGTTCCATTTCAAACAATTCAGTTTAGCATAAGTACACAATCCAAATGACAAAAACGGTTCTATTTCAAGCTATTCAGTTTAATCAACAAACGTAAATGGTTCCAGTTCTTGCTATGTATCACAAATAATTCAATTAAACATCAGTCATTTATGTACACACAGCTAAATATAAAAATAGTTCTATTTAAGACAATTCAGTTTAGCATAAGTACGCAGTCTAAATGTCAAAACAGTTCTATTTCAAACAATTCAGTTTAGCTTTGTTTAGTTCTATTCGACCCTTGGATAGGACCCACTCAGGTGCTAACACTCCGCCCAGAGTGGACCTGGGAGTGATGGCAATGAAGGGGTACTCCGCATTCCCTAAAGTTTCAGCATTACTGGAGCCTTACGATCAGATTGTTTCGTATCATATCCAGGACACTCGTTGTGGGGGAGTCTTACACTTCTGCAGAGATGCACTCAGTGTATTCTAGAGCCCCTCCCAGTGCAAATGTCTTTATATCATTCATTTATATGAGGTGGTTTACTTTTTCTTATGCTTTTGTAAATATGTAACCTTCTCTGCATTTTCTTTGTATATAATTCAATAGATTCATTCATATAACAATTACTAAAGGTGATAATGCACCTTCCTGAAAGGTGTCCCAATTGATTTTTCTTCTGCTTAGGTTTTGTGATCCGACTTCTTCGCTCCAGTGTTCCATAGCGATCGTGATAAAGTTTACGACTTGCTCTAATATCTTCATCATTTTGAGACATTCAATTAACCATGTTTCATGTTTAAGCTTTCCTTTGCACAACCATGTGAATGTTTTATTAATCGTTTTTATCCCTCATACTTTACAGTTTCACTTTATTCAGTTTCTCTGATCAGGCTACTTTGTTTCTTTCGATAGCATTGCAACCACTTTGGATTATTCAAAGCCAAAGTTATCCTTGTAGAAGAACAGGAATGGTGCTATTTAATCTATTGCTGGGAGCTGTAAGAGGATTCATACCTTTCCAAAGAATATTAGTCCGAAAGTGAACGTAATAGTTTGACTGGAGTTCGAACTTACTTACTACGATGTTACAGTCCAGCACGTTAGCCACTACGCCACAGGGGGTTCTCTCTCTTCGTAATTATTTCGCAGCAATGTCCAAGTCATCTCATGGGCTGAAAATCTGTGCATTTTTATTGTCAATTTATGCTATGGCGACATTTTCTCTCCTTGTCTTTACATCTTTTGTAATTTAGATTTAGTTTTGATAATATTTTTCGTGTCGATTCTTGGTCGATATTCTGTTAGCAATTTCTTTACGAAAGGGAAGGGGTTAACGCGATTTAAACAAAATCTGACCACCTGACTGATCCATTTTTATTTCTTGAGGTTTCTATTATTTAATCTCTCCTTCGTTATTAACTCCATATTTTCATTCTTTAATCTTTTTTCTTTTCACGTTCTTTTTAATCATCTGTCTTAATGACCTTCATATATTGTTTTTCTTGTTCTTGGTTGATGTTAATTATTGTTTTAGAGAACATTTTCCTCGTTTTATGGTGTTAGAGTCGAATGATTAGAGATCCGAAAAACGAGATCAGTCTTGATTGATAAATAGGTAGATTTACACTCTTTTTCTAAAGATGGCATATTCGGAATTATATCTGAGAAAGAAATTCTCATAGGATAATGATCAGGGGGTCTAATATAGCAAAATGAAAAAAGAAAAGAAAAAGAAAAAGAAAGTAATCATCAGAATTATTTTTTCTTTATGTAATTGTACAAGGTAATGAAAATAATCAAATACCAACATTATTTTTCAAACTTTTCTTTATAAATACGATCTCTTCTGAGCAGGTTTATCATTTTTATCATGTCTATAATCATACTTATTACACATGTGTATCAAGATGTTTCTCAATTAATTTTATAGTTTTATTCACGGGTTACTTCTTATCTATCTATCTATCTATGCGTGTAGGCTGGAAAGTTTATATGATGACGCCATATTTGCTGTTAAGGATCCAATGGGATCCTGGCCCGGTCAGCTGGGGTTGTAGAATACACCGACCGCATATCTGCAGAGGGGCAAGACACCCACAACAAGTGTCTCGGATATGACACGAAACAATCTGATGGTGAGGCTCCAGTATTGTCAGAGTCTCGGGGAATGCGAAGTACCCTTTCATTGCCATTGCCCCCAGGTCCCCTCTGGCTCGGAGTGGTAACACCTGATAGGGTCCTATCAATAGGTCAAATAGAACTAAACTGTAGTCTTATGCTAAACAGGATTGTTTGAAATAGAAATGCTTCAGCATTAAACTGCGTACCTATTTGAATTATTAGTGATACATAGCAATACTTGGAACCATTTAACTTTGTTAACATGCCAAACTAAATTGTTTGAAATAGTACCCTTGAATCTATAAATTATGTGTAAACAAAAAAACCCCTGTTAACTAAAGATAAACTGAATTGTTTGAAATAAAACTGTTTTGTATTTAACTGCGAGTAAACAAAAAACTGTATTTAAACCAATGATTATGTGTAAACAATAGACTTTACTTATGCTCAACTGAATTGTTTGAAATAAAGTGAAATCCTTTACCTGCGTGCAAAAAAAAAAAAAAAAAACAAGCTCAGGTTTTTTAAAAAAATTTTATCTTCAAAATGCGTTTAGAATTCATATGTTTAATCGATGTATGAAATTATTTGGCATTAAATGACCTACAATGGTCGATATGCCATGAAACCAAATCAAACCGACCGAGTTATATATATATATATATATATATATATATATATATATATATATATATATATATATATATAAAAGATTTGGCATTAAATGACCTACAGTGGTCGATATGCAATAAAACCAAATCAAACCGACCGAGTTATATATATATATATATATATATATATATATATATATATATATATATATATATATATATAAAAGATTTGGCATTAAATGACCTACAATGGTCGATATGCCATGAAACCAAATCAAACCGACCGAGTTATATATATAGTATATATATATATTATATATATATATATATAAAAGATTTGGCATTAAATGACCTACAATGGTCGATATGCCATAAAACCAAATCAAACCGACCGAGTTATATATATATATATATATATATATATTATATATATATATTTATATATATATATATATATATATAAAAGATTTGGCATTAAATGACCTACAATGGTCGATATGCCATAAAAACCAAATCAAACCGACCGAGAGTTATATATATATATATATATATATATATATATATATATATATATAAAAGATTTGGCATTAAATGACCTACAATGGTCGATATGCCATGAAACCAAATCAAACCGACCGAGTTATATATATATATATATATATATATATATATATATATATATATATATAAAAGATTTGGCATTAAATGACCTACAATGGTCGATATGCCATGAAACCAAATCAAACCGACCGAGTTATATATATATAATATATATATATATATATATATATATAATATATATATATATAAAAGATTTGG
>OY757928.1:2630942-2643442 GCA_963585895.1 Sepioteuthis lessoniana
TCGATATGCCATAAAACCAAATCAAACCAAACCAAACCGACCGAGTTATATATATATATATATATATATATATATAAAAGATTTGGCATTAAATGACCTACAATGGTCGATATGCCATGAAACCAAATCAAACCGACCGAGTTATATATATATATATATATATATATATATATATATATATATATATATATATATAAAAGATTTGACATTAAATGACCTACAATGGTCGATATGCCATAAAACCTAATAAACCAAACCAAACCGACCGAGTTATATATATATATATATATATATATATATAAAAGATTTGGCATTAAATGACCTACAATGGTCGATATGCCATAAAACCAAATCAGACCGACCAAGTTATATATATATATATATATATATATATATATAAAAGATTTCGCATTAAGTGACCTACAATGGTCGATATGCCATAAAACCAAATCAAACCAAACCAAACCGACCGAGTTATATATATATATATATATATATATATATATATATATATATATATATATATATATATATATATATATATAAAAGATTTGGCATTAAATGACCTACAATGGTCGATATGCCATAAAACCAAATCAAACCAAACCAAACCGACCGAGTTATATATATATATATATATATATATATATATATATATATATATATATATAAAAGATTTGGCATTAAATGACCTACAATGGTCGATATGCCATAAAACCAAATCAGACCGACCAAGTTATATATATATATATATATATATATATATAAAAGATTTGGCATTAAATGACCTACAATGGTCGATATGCCATAAAACCAAATCAAACCGACCGACTTATATATATATATATATATATGTTATATATATATATAAAAGATTTGGCATAAAATGACCTACAATGGTCGATATGCCATAAAACCAAATCAAACCAAACCAAACCGACCGAGTTATATATATATATATATATATATATATATATAAAAGATTTGGCATTAAATGACCTACAATGGTCGATATGCCATAAAAACCTAATCAAACCAAACCAAACCGACCGAGTTATATATATAATATATATATATATATATATATATATATAAAAGATTTGGCATTAAATGACCTACAATGGTCGATATGCCATAAAACAAAATCAAAACCAACCGAGTTATATATATATATATATATATATATATATATAAAAAGATTTTGGCATTAAATGAGCTACAATGGTCGATATGCCATAAAAACTAAATCAAACCAAACCAAACCGACCGAGTTATATATATATATGTATATATATATATATATATATATATATATATATAAAGGATTTGGCATTAAATGACCTACAATGGTAGATATGCCATAAAAACCAAATCAAACCAAACCAAATCGACCGCGTTATATATATATATATATATATATATATATATATATATATAAAGGATTTGGCATTAAATGACCTACAATGGTCGATATGCCATAAAACCAAATCAAACCAAACCAAACCGACCGAGTTTTATATATATATATATATATATATATATATATATATATATATATATATATAAAAGATTTGGCATTAAATGACCCACAATGGTCGTTATGCCATAAAAACCAAATCAAACCAAACCAAACCGACCGAGTTATATATATATATATATATATATATATATATATATATATATATATATATATATATATATATAAAAGATTTGGCATTAAATGACCTACAATGGTCGATATGCCATAAAACCAAATCAAACCGACCGAGTTATATATATATATATATATGTATATATATATATAAAAGATTTGGCATTACATGACCTACAATGGTCGATATGCCATAAAACCAAATCAAACCAAACCAAACCGACCGAGTTATATATATATATATATATATATATATATATATATATATATATATATATATATATATAAAAGATTTGGCATTAAATGACCTACAATGGTCGATATGCCATAAAACCAAATCAGACCGACCAAGTTATATATATATATATATATATATATATACATAAAAGATTTGGCATTAAATGACCTACAATGGTCGATATGCCATAAAACCAAATTAAACCGACCGAGTTATATATATATATATATATATTTAAAAGATTTGGCATTAAATGACCTACAATGGTCGATATGCCATAAAAACCAAATCAAACCAAACCAAACCGACCGAGTTATATATATATATATATATATATATATATATATATAAAAGATTTGGCATTAAATGACCTACTATGGTCGATATGCTATAAACAAAATCAAACCGACCGAGTTATATATATATATATATATATATATATATATATATATATATATATATAAAAAGATTTGGCATTAAATGAGCTACAATGGTCGATATGCCATAAAAACCAAATCAAACCAAACCAAACCGACCGAGTTTATATATATATATGTATATATATATATATATATATATATATATAATATATATAAAGGATTTGGCATTAAATGACCTACAATGGTCGATATGCCATAAAACCAAATCAAACCAAAACCAAATCGACCGAGTTATATATATATATATATATATATATATATATATATATATATATATATATATATAAAGGATTTGGCATTAAATGACCTACAATGGTCGATATGCCCATAAAACCAAATCAAACCAAACCAAACCGACCGATTTTATATATATATATATTATAATATATATATATATATAAAAGATTTTGGCATTAAATGACCTACAATGGTCGATATGCCAGAAAACCAAATCAAACTGACCGAGTTTATATATATATATATATATATATATAATATATATATATATATAAAAGATTTGGCATTAAATGACCTACAATGGTCGATATGCCATAAAAACCAAATCAAACCGACTGAGTTATATATATATATATATATATATATATATATATATATATATATATATAAAAGATTTGTCATTAAATGACCTACAGTGGTCGATATGCCATAAAACCAAAATCAAACCAAACCAAACCGACCGAGTTTATATATATATATATATATATATATATATATATATATATATATATATATATATATATAAAAGATTTGGCATTAAATGACCTACAATGGTCGATATGCCATAAAACCAAATCAAACCGACCGAGTTATATATATATATATATATATGTATATATATATATAAAAGATTTGGCATTAAATGACCTACAATGGTCGATATGCCATAAAACCAAATTAAACCGACCGAGTTATATATATATATATATATATATATATATATATATATATATATATATATATATATTTAAAAGATTTGGCATTAAATGACCTACAATGGTCGATATGCCATAAAACCAAATCAAACCAAACCAAACCGACCGAGTTATATATATATATATATATATATATATATATATATATAAAAGATTTGGCATTAAATGACCTACAATGGTCGATATGCCATAAAACCAAATGAAACCGACCGAGTTGTATATATATATATATATATACATATATTATATATATATATAAAAGATTTGGCATTAAATGACCTACAATGGTCGATATGCCATAAAACCAAATCAAACCGACCGAGTTATATATATATATATATATATATATATATATATATATATATATATATAATATTTGGCATTAAATGACCTACAATGGTCGATATGCCATAAAACCAAATCAAACCGACCGAGTTATATATATATATATATATAAATAAAAGATTTGGCATTAAATGACCTACAATGGTCGATATGCCATAAAACCAAATCAAACCGACCGAGTTATATATATATATATATATATATATATATATATATATATATATAAATAAAAGATTTGGCATTAAATGACCTACAATGGTCGATATGCCATAAAACCAAATCAAACCGACCGAGTTATATATATATATATATATATATGTAAAAGATTTGGCATTTAATGACCTACAATGGTCGATATGCCATAAAACCAAATCAAACCGACCGAGTTATATATATATATATATATATATATATATATATATATATATATATATATATATATAAAAGATTTGGCATTAAATGACCTACAATGGTCGATATGCCATAAAACCAAATCAAAACCGACCGAGTTATATATATATATATATATATATATATATATATATATATATATATAAAAGATTTGGCATTAAATGACCTACAATGGTCGATATGCCATAAAACCAAATCAAACCAAACCAAACTGACCGAGTTATATATATATATGTATATATATATATATATATATATATATAAAGGATTTGGCATTAAATGACCTACAATGGTCGATATGCCATTCAACCAAATCAAACCAAACCAAATCGACCGAGTTATATATATATATATATATATATATATATATAAAGGATTTGGCATTAAATGGCCAACAGTGGTCGATATGCCATAAAACCAAATCAAACCAAACCAAATCGACCGAGTTATATATATATATATATATATATATATATATATATATATATATATATATATATATATATATGTATAAAGGATTTGGCATTAAATGACCTACAATGGTCGATATGCCATAAAACCAAATCAAACCAAACCAAATCGACCGAGTTATATATATATATATATATATATATATAAAGGATTTGGCATTAAATGGCCTACAATGGTCGATATGCCATAAAACCAAATCAAACCAAACCAAATCGACCGAGTTATATATATATATATATATATATATATATATATATATATATATATAAAGGATTTGGCATTAAATGACCTACAATGGTCGATATGCCATAAAACCAAATCAAACCAAACCAAATCGACCGAGTTATATATATAATATAAAGGATTTGGCATTAAATGGCCAACAATGGTCGATATGCCATAAAACCAAATCAAACCAAACCAAATCGACCGAGTTATATATGTATATATATATATATATATATATATATATAAAGGATTTGGCATTAAATGGCCAACAATGGTCGATATGCCATAAAACCAAATCAAACCAAACCAAATCGTCCGAATTATATATATATATATATATATATATATATATATATATATATATAAAGTATTTGGCATTAAATGGCCAACAATGGTCGATATGCCATAAAACCAAATCAAACCAAACCAAACCGACCGAGTTATATATATATATATATATATATAAAGGATTTGGCATTAAATGGCCAACAATGGTCGATATGCCATAAAACCAAATCAAACCAAACCAAACCGACCGAGTTATATATATATATATATATATATATATATATATATATATATATATATATAAAGGATTTGGCATTAAATGGCCAACAATTGTCGATATGACATGAAATCAAACCAACGCGATCCAAGCACGTTAACATCGAATGAAGGGTGTTGACTGCATGAGGAACAATGTTAGAGAATAAATTTCATTTTGTCACATTCCATGGGAATATCTTGATCAGGCAATGAACTTTTCAGCCAACACTCATATAATAGTGAACATGAAGATGGTATAATAAGATTTATTTTCATGTCTATGATTTTTATTAACTCTACATTGTTTCCTTTTTCTTCCTGTTAACATTGATTATGTAGTGTTAGTTTTTGTGATATTTAGTTTTTCAATATTTTGTGTTTCAGCTCGTCTACGGGACTATTCTTGAGTATATATTTCACGAAATACCTGTCCAGGTATTTCTAGTATCTTAAGACTAAGAAATAATTCTTTCTAAAAAATCATCAATGATTGGTCGGAAGATTTTTGTGTTAAATCGAATTTAGTAGATTCAATCGAAATTTGAATCATCCTTTTCCTATTCCGTGTTGGCGTTGGATTACTGTTGAAATAACAGTGAATTACATTTTTTTGACTTCGCCAATTTTTCGTTTATTGTTTCTCACATGGATTTTATCTTAGTATTTCTTTATGTCTGAGTTTTTCTTTATGTCTTTGTCTTTCCTTTTGTATTAGTCCTTCTTTATTTCTTTGTCTTTTTTTCTGCCTTAGTCTATCCTTGTGTCTTAGTCTTTCTTCATGGCTTAGTCTCACCTTTTGTCTTAGACTTTCTTTAAGTCCTTGTCTTTCTTTGCGTCTTAGTCTTTCTTTTTGTCTTAGTCTTTTCTTATGTTTTTGTCTTTCTTTTAGTCTTTCTTTATATCTTTGTCTTTCTTTTTGTTTTAGTCTTTCCTTTTGTCGTAGTCTTTATGTATGTCTTAGTCTTTCCTTTTGTCTTAGTCTTACTTTTCTTCTTTGTCTTTCTCTGTGACGTAGTCTTTCCTTTTCTCTTAGCCTTTCTTTATGTCTTTTTCTTTCTCTGTGTCTTAGTCTTTCCTTTTGTCTTAGTCTTTCTTTATGTCTTTGACTTTCCCTTCGTCTTAATCATTCTTTATTTTTTGTCTTTCTTTGTGTCTTAGTCTTTCCTTTTGTCTTAGTCCTTCTTTATTTCTTTTTCTTTTTGTGTTTTTGTCTTTTCTTTTGCCTTTGTCTTTCTTTATGCCTTAGTCATTCCTTTTATGTAAGTCTTTCTTTATTTCCTTGTCTTTCTTTGTCTCTTAGTCTTTCCTTTTGTCTTAGTCTTTCTTTATGTCTTTGTCTTTCCTTTCGTCTTAGTCTTTCTTTATTTTTGACTTTCTTTGTGACTTAGTCATTCCTTCTGACTTAGTCTTTCTTTATGTCTTAATCTTTCCTTTTGTCTTAGTCTTTCCTTATGTCATTGTCTTTCCTTTTGTCTTAGTCATTCCTTCTGACTTAGTCTTTCTTTATGTCTTAATCTTTCCTTTTGTCTTAGTCTTTCCTTATGTCATTGTCTTTCCTTTTGTCTTATTCTTTCCTTCTGACTTAGTCTTTCTTTATGTCTTAATCTTTCCTTTTGTCTTAGTCTTTCCTTATGTCATTGTCTTTCCTTTTGTCTTAGTCTTTCTTCCTGACTTAGTCTTTCTTTATGTCTTAATGTTTCCTTTCGTCTTAGTCCTTCTTTATTTCTTTGTCTTTCTTTGTGAATCTGTCTTTCCTTTTGTCTTAGTCTTTCTTTTTGTCTTAGTCTTTCCTTTTGTCTTAGTCTTTCTTTTTGTCTTAGTCTTTCCTTTTGTCTTAGTCTTTCTTTTTGTCTTAGTCTTTCCTTTTTTCTTAGTCTTACTTTTTTCTTTGTCTTTCTCTGTAACGTAGTATTTCCTTTTTCTTAGCTTTTCTTTATGTCTTTTTCGTTCTCTGTGTCTTAGTCTTTCCTTTTGTCTCAGTATTTCTTTATGTCTTAGTCTTTCCTTTTGTCTCTGTATTTCTTTATGTCTTTGACTTTCCCTTTGTCTTAATCGTTATTCATTTTTTTGTCTTTCTTTGTGTCTTAGTTAATCCTTTTGTCTTGATCTTTCTTTATGTTTTATTCTTTACTTTTGTGTAAGTCTTTCTTTATTTCTTTGTCTTTCTTTGTCTCTTAGTCTTACCTTTTGTCTCAGTCTTTCTTTTTTTCTTTGGCTTTCTTTGTGTCTGTTGTAGGATCCTTACCCCTCTCACCATAATTGACTCTTCTCACCTTTATTAGTACTGAGAGATTTCGCTACCAAGGAGAAGATTAATATCAGTGTTATCCGAACAGTACGAGACTTCTTACCTTTTCTATGTAACTCTATCTTTCTTGTGTAATATAATCTGTTATCTAACATCCGTGTTTGCGTTTTCATTAGTGACCCTTTCCGGGGCTAAAAAAGTGTCATAGATTTTTCTTTTGTCTTAGTCTTCCTATATGTCTTAATCTATCCTTTTGTTTTCGTCTCTCTTTTTTTCTTTGTCTTTCTTTCTCTCTTAGACTTTCCTTTTGTTTTAGTCTTTCTTAATGTCTTTAGCTTTCTTTGTGTCTTTGTCTTTCTTTTTTTCTTTGTCTTTCTTTCTCTCTTAGACTTTCCTTTTGTTTTAGTCTTTCTTAATGTCTTTAGCTTTCTTTGTGTCTTTGTCTTTCTTTTTTTCTTTGTCTTTCTTTCTCTCTTAGACTTTCCTTTTGTTTTAGTCTTTCTTAATGTCTTTAGCTTTCTTTGTGTCTTAGTCTTTCTTTTTTTCTTTGTCTTTCTTTCTCTCTTAGACTTTCCTTTTGTTTTAGTCTTTCTTAATGTCTTTAGCTTTCTTTGTGTCTTTGTCTTTCTTTTTTTCTTTGTCTTTCTCTATGTCTCTTCTTTTGTCTTAGTCTTTCTTTATGTCTTTGTCTTTCTTTCTGTCTTGATCTTTCATTTTTTTCTTAGAGTTTCTTTATTTCTTTATCTTTCTTTTTGTTTTAGTCTTTCTTCATGTCTTAGTCTTTCTTTTTGTGTTAGTCTTTCTTTATGTCTTTGTCTTTTCTTTTGTCTTAGTCTTTCATTTTTTCTTTGTCTTTCTTTATTTCTTTATCTTTCTTTTTGTCTGAGTCTTTCTTCATGTCTTAGTCTTTCTTTTTGTGTTAGTCTTTCTTTTTGTCTTAGTCTTTCTTCATGTCTTAGTCTTTCTTTTTGTCTTAGTCTTTCTTCATGTCTTAGTCTTTCTTTTTGTCTTAGTCTTTCTTCATGTCTTAGTCTTTCTTTTTGTCTTAGTCTTTCTTTTTGTCTTAGTCTTTCTTTTTGTCTTAGTCTTTATTTATGTCTTTGAATTTTCTTTTATCTTAGTCTTTCCTTATGTATTTCTCTTTCTTTTTATCTTAGTCTTTTAATAGGTCTTTGTCTTTCCTTTTGTTTTAGTCTTTCTTTATGTCTTAGTCTTTCCTTTTGTCTTAGTTTTTCTTCATGTGTTAGTCTTTCTTTTTGAGTTAGTCTTTCTTCATGTCTTAGTCTTTCTTTATGTCTTAGTCTTTCTTTTTGTGTTGGTCTTTCTTTATGTCTTAGTCTTTCTTTATGTCTCTGAAATAAGATCGGTAACATTCTATAACCGTTTTAAAACTATGAAGCGTAATGGAAGTTCCAAATTAGCTTTTATGGGTAATATATCTATTTATATATATTCAAAAGTATATATAATCGGAGAAAAAAGAAAACTGATAAACTGAGAGAGAGAGAGAGAGAGAGAGAGAGAGATAGAGAGAGAGAGAGGGGCGAAGGGGAGAAGGAGAAAAGGCACATGTATATAGATATCTTTTCCCCTCATCTTCATTTCCCTCTTTTTTCTTTTTTACCCTTTATCTTCTCTTTTTTTTATAATATTGCTGTTTGTAATTGTAGAAATATACGAATTAATTAAATGCTAAGGGTTTTTCTCAATTTCATCTTTTATCTTAAAATTGAACAGAATTTCGAAGATACAACATCACATTTTAACATTGACTTGATGATGGTTTAATATGAAAACCAGAACGTTTGCAAATTATTCAATTATAGATAAATAATCCCCTTTATACCTCAATTATTTCATATTTGCTTAATCACACACACACACACACACACACACACACACACCATACCAAACTAGAACAAAAATATCATGGTCCCAGTAATCCTATTTACCCAACCCCTCCGCTCGGGCAGGATATGACACAAGGTCAATTTTTAAGCGGAGTTTAACAGGTTTCAATTCAGAGTTTTCCTTCTCCTAGACTAGTTGCCTCACCAAGGCTGAAGAAATCAGTCTGTCCTACTATTTACCCATAGCTGGAGGGAGAATAATTGGATTCATACCTTTCCCAAGGGTATTAGTGCTATGTGAAATGCAATCAGTCTCGTCCAGGTTTTGGTCCCAGTAATGGATCAATATTTGTATCAGCAGCTGTATGGATAAACTCCGTCATAGAAGGTACCGGATGCTTCTCAATGTTCGTTTCTTTAAATCACTAAATAGTAGTGAGTAAACCCCCATCGATAATGATATGTGCTACATATAAAGTCAACCCCTGCACAACATTCGTCTAATGCTACAATCCCATCAATGCAAGTGATGATCCGGCCATCACCATCTTCTATAACATTCTTTTGACAGACGAATTCTAAAACAGAACATCATGATAATCGGTGAAGACATTAACGCTCACATTGGCAAAGGCGGAAATAATAAATTCTATGAGCAGAAATGTTTAATCCCTTGCTGATATTTCTCTCGAGTACAAGCTTGTATGACAAAATACTACCCCACCAAAAAAAAAAAAAAAAAAGGAGGGAAAACTAAAAACTTATACCTAGTGAAATAAATCTAAAGCATAGCTAGATTATATATGTACAAACAAGAAATGAATAAACGGCGCTTTGAATTATGAGGTATACTCCTATTTAAAAGGAGTATTTTCCGATTACAGAATCATCTCAGCAAAGATTCGCTTGAATTTACGCGTAATTAAGAAACAAACATTGGCATAATGGTTAGAGTGTTCGCCAATGGTCCGGAAGACCTGGGTTCAACCCCAGGTCGAGTCATAGCAAAGGCTCAAAAATCGTACTTGATGCTACTTTGCTTAACACTCAGGATTATAAGGTAAGGATCAAGGGTAAAGTGGAGCAATCCAGGGAAAGGAGTAGCGCCCTCCTCTACACCTCGGTGTAGTAGCTATCAAAAAAGGAGCCTTCGAGACACCCTCGACTATGGCCGCTAACAACAACAAGAAATAAGCAGTTAAAGCTACTGGTTGTCACTTATCAATTATGATATTAGCAATCAATATAAGAAATAAGTTTGAAAGTCATACTCAGAGTGACGAATAAGAAAACTTCCTTCTTCCCACACATAAAAGAGTGTACAAATCAAACCAAGAGCCAAATGTTGAGTTCCCTGAGAGACAAATTATATAAAAATACTTGCATCCAGGGAAAAACGAAATAACATGTACAAGCATTTTTACTTGATAAAAAAACCCTAACAAACGCTAATGCACAGAAACTTATGAAAGCCCCGTGAGAATTAACTAAAACATATCAAAACGAAAAAAGAGATTATATTCAAATCCAGATCAATAGAATTAGAAATTCAGCAAAAGATCGACAGTCACAAGTTGCATGGCAAACAGTAGCGGAAAGAAGAGCACATGAAGAGGAAAAGAAAAAGTTGCCAGGCAAGAAGAAAGACTTTCGGAGTGGAAAGAATATTTCAAGAATCTGTTTGAAAAACCTTCCGAAATCAATGATAAAACTACTGAAAAAATATTAATGGACAATTAAACATCAAACTTACACAGTTTATGGAGGGAGAACATGTGCTGTTCTGACAAAAATTAAAAACGGAAAAGTTGCTGGCCCCGACGGAATTCTTCCTGAAGTATGGAAGACAAAAAATTGAAAATATACTTCTTCTGTGTATGAATAAAACACAATAGAGAAATGGATAAAAGGCTGCATTTCCCCTTCTCTAAGAAAGCTGATTTCTTAATCTCTAAGAACTACAGAGGCATATCTCTTACTGTAATAGCTGCTTCTCAATCGTATCCGACCTTAAGTTGAGAAATTCTTAGAAAAAATCGCAGCTGCTTTCGGAGAAGTCGCTCCTCAACTTGACAGATTCTGACAACTTGAATTATCAAAGGAGTACATGCAAAAAATCTCGAGGCAGCATAACTATTCGTAGATTTGTTCAAGGTATCGGATTCTCTAAGCAGAAGGGAAAATGGAACAAATACTCCTAACACATAGTCACCACAAAGAAACTGTTACCGCAACAAATATACTTTAGAAGCAAACAAAATCACTGATTCACTCATCTGATGGTGTCACCGACTTCTTCGACATAGATTGTCTTGCAAAAGAAACATACCCGTATTGATGACGAATAGGAAAATTACCCTGATCCAGAGAGACCTCATTAAAGGAACCCTCTCCTGCAACTATAGACACGCAATAGTGTGTTTTCTAATGATGTGTAAAATCCTAACCGCACCCAGAATAAATCTACTACTTGCTTGTATAACGTGAGCTGTTTCCGTCTGTCTGTCTATCAGTATATGCACAGAGAGATATATTCAAGTTAGGGTAGCGCGCGCGCGCACACACACACACAAACACACACAGATATATATATATATATATAATAGGCGTCGCCTTTTTATCCTGTCAATTGAAGACTATGGAAAGTTGTCAGGCACCATCCAACCATGACCAGACTCGACGTGTTGGCTATTTACTAAAAGTTCATAAGCATGAAGAGGACACACGTACGTTGAAAATAATCCGTTGAAACACGAAGGTTTGAATATATATTTCTTAATCCTGATGTCCATTTCAATAATTCGGTATGAAACATCGAACTGAATAATTACATTGAACATCAAAAATCAATTTTGATAATTGTATTAAAAAGTTTTCATGAACTATTAGATTTTTAAGAAATTGATTTTATTGAATTATTAATTATAATTATAATTATTCTACACTTTGCAAATTTTCATACCAGTCCTAGGATGCCACTGAGTAACAAGAAGAATAGATGACCTACTATATATAGGTTAGCACATCCTTAAAGATAAAAAAGGTGAAAATATGTTACCATGGCATAGACAAAATGTAAAAAAGCCAGTGATATGGTCCCGCAAACAATGATAATATAA